>JAYKKO010000017.1:12400000-13000000 GCA_037074685.1 Glyphodes pyloalis | reverse complement strand
TTCTCCCATATATAAGCCTATAAATATAAGCCTATGTCCGTTCTAGAGGTTCAACGTATATCTATACCAAATTTATTAGCTAAGGTAGGCGCCCAAAGCGCGTAAGGTCCCGGGTTCGATTCCCGGTCAGGTCAATTTGGAAAACGAACTTTTCTCAATCGACTTGGGTCTGGGTGTGCTAGGATGACGCCCCCAGTTAGTATCCGTCGTCTGGTACTCATAGTACAAGGGAAAACCTTAGTTTGAGACCAGGTGATTGGTGTGATTGTCTGGCGCATTTATTTATTTATTTATTTATTTATTTATTTATTGCTATATTGCTACTGTAACTTATCTGCTGAGTTTCTTACCGGTGTCTTCTCGGTAGATATAGGTTCCGAACTGGAAGTAGAATCACTTTGCATTGTATTCAATGACGATTCAAAAGTGTTACATGTAACCTACTTGAATAAAGAAATATTTGAGTTTGAGTGAATGAGGTTCTTGGCGCATGGGAAATCCACTAGATGGCGATACGTAGGCGTGAAGTCCAACTGTTACCCAAATTGGCTATGGTTTACATGACATTGACAGGCATGTCACCATGACATTTAAATGACCAATTACATAGCAGTTGGTCCCCACAATTACGTATCGCCATCTAGTGGATTTCCCATGCGCCAAGACCCTCATTCAAAATCGGTTCCGTGATTTAGGCGTGAAAGCCTGACAGACAAACGGGCAGAGTTACTTTCGCATTTATAACACGAGTATTGATAATTAAATGAAAAAACCTATATTGCTATATGTTTGTAAAGCAGTATAAAGGGGTTTTTCTTCAAAATAAATTCAATACCGCGGAACACGATCAAGCTAACAACCCAAACTATGGGCAACACTCCATTGAACGAGTTCGCGAGTACCACCACTGTTCTTTTGTCCACCATTCTTATTATTGAGAAGTTTGCCCGGGTCACTAGGGATGGGCGTGAGTGAAATTTTAAAGTATCGATAAAATAAAAACACTTGACTTAAAAATTCGAAGACTTTTTGCAATTACAACATAATTCACTATTTCATGTATGTATAAATGGTTTGGAGGTTTTCCGTACTTTTAGATGAACATTTTTTTCTTTTCGACCCCTCTTACAATTTTACTAATATTATATATGTAAAAGTTTGTAAGTAGGAATGTTCGGATGTTTGTTACTCTCTCACGCAAAACGGAACGTGAGATGTTAAACAAAATTTTTATAATAGGATACTTTGCATCCCGAAATAATGCGGACACAGACGCAAACCACAGCTAGTTTTAAAATTATTTGTAATCTTTTATTTATAATATCAGAGCATAATAATAATCAACTTTGGTACGGGTATAATCTGCTAGTTAGATGAAGACGGTACATTCATCAGCTTATCAAGGCAAACAGATGCAATTCAATAATTACTTCTAATGCCTACGACATAAGAGCGGTATAAAATCCAAAATATTAACTTTGTCGTGCTTTGACTGTACAATTTATCTTTAAAAATACTGTTTTAATAAGTATACTAATATGCCTCTAAAAAAAGACTTGAAAAACACAAACTGTTTTGCAAATTGCTACTTTAAAACAACTAATTTGCAATATTTTTTTACTCGAATCGCGCTCTAAAAAGTATCGATAGTTTCTTTCCATACGTCTCATCACTAGTTAAACCCACCTCCCTGAGAGACCCCGAGAAATTGAGTTATAGAGTGCTTATTGTGGCCCAACATTGTTGGTGAAGATGAATGGCCCTGTAAAGGTCGGGAAATTCACCGTCGTACTAAATATGGACGAGATTGTTAAAATAATACTTAGAACAGTGAACACCACATCAAGGTAAATACTTGCATTTCCATTTTAGTCCTTATGCCCTCGACGTAAGGGTGGTATAAAGTCCAAAGTGAAGTCTGACGTGCTTTCTAAAGTACTTTCGATCAAAAAATGACCGCTCTCTTCGCTCCTCAGACAACCTCAGCTTAAGCATACCTCGACATCATACCGAGTTCTTCTCCAAGTCTTTCACTGTGCAAGCCATCCGGCTCTGGAACACTCTGCCCACCGAAACTCGACAATTCCTGACTAAGGGTATTTTTAAAATGAGAGTCCGTGAATTCCTATGTTTTTCCCCCTGTAAATATAATTTCGTTTGCTTAACTTGTTTTCCTTGATGTATTCACTTGTTTGCTAATATCTAATATATATATTGTTGTTATTAGTTATATGTATATATTATTTTATTTTGTTTTATTATTATATTAATTTACCATGTACCTTTGTATGAATATTCTATTCTGGTGTTTAATTTATTGCTATTTAATATAATTCTTTTTGTTGTAATCCATACTCACATTTTTACTGTCACCGCACCCATAAACGAACTATCTGCATGACCCAACGGTTGACTGGTAGAGAATGCTTCTAGCATTAAGTCCGCCTTGTACTTTTTATTTTGTGCAATAAAGTTTTTAAATAAAAATAAATTAAATAAATGTAGATCATCAATTTCAAGCAAAATACAGACGAATTATAGTCCTCCAAATCACAATGTACATAGGTGTCTGTATATAAAGACTAGAATTGCAAAAACGCCTTAAGTCCTATGAACATTAGAAATATTTTTATTCATATAAATTAAAGTTATATTTTTTTATCGTTTATATAAAACAAATGAAGCTTCTTTGTGTTCTGAACCCATAACTACAGAGATATTGGCAAGAAACTCTGCAGTTTCCAGTTAAAAAAAAAACAGAACTTAAAACTAATTATACACAAAGACATACAGAGTAGTTCGTATAATCAAAAACGAACTGTTTCAAACCATCCAATACTACGATGACAATATTTTCACCCAAAACCTTTCTCTATCAGTTTACCCAACATAAACTGATAGAGAAAGTCAATAAACATAAGTCTGACTTCAGTACGTTTTTTAAATATTTGCAATAGTGTAAAAACGTGCAATAAAGCTGAACATTATTTTTCTGACATTTTTAAATACAACCACAGTAAAATTTAGCAACACTTTCGACTTACTTGTGTTCCCAGAGCTAATTCTTTTTATAAGTTTAGTCTGAGCTCTACCTAATCTTTCTGCTAAATCACTAAAAAGCATAACATAAAGCTCAAATATCCAGCATTGTAATAGCCTTTTAACTCAATTTTTTGATCCTTTCAATGTCTAAGGTCTAGGTTAGAGCACAAAGTAAAAAAGCTTTTCAGGCCTTTTGCATAAAACTGGAGTAGTGTGGCCTAAATGTAACGATATTGTATACAAACAATCCTTTTATAGGATTTTGTACCTAAATAGGTTTGGTTCTGCAATACAAAATCAAGCAATATCAAAGTGAGTTAAGATCGAATATCGTATGAACCTAATTTATTTGTTAAACACTGGTTGGATCTTTCATATATAAACCTATATTATAAGTTTTTTGAACTTCATTAATGATCAGTTTTAGAATAAAGTTTAAGGACAATGTTACATTATAATATGTTTATCTTAGTGATTTTATTTACAGTGGGCATTCGTTGTAAATTAATTGGAGCATTTTGGTATTTATTATAAACTAGCTGTCCCAACAGGCGTTGTCCTGTCTTATCAACGACTATTATATTCGAATTGGTTTTTACCCTCTTCGACTTTCTAATTTTCTATGTATTTTTTTTTCTTTCAGAAGAACCTTGTACTGGCAATAACAAACACAACAAAAAAAATGTCATTGGTCTAGACATTCACGTTAAGTAATAGGAATTATCATACATGCTTTTATTTCAGGTTTATTTATAGGTTGATGAAATGCTATTATTATTTTTATAGCATCAAATTCAAGAGAGGTAGGGCGTATTATCGCTCGAACTGGAGCAGCCCGACTGGTGAAATACCTCCACCTTACAGAAGACCGCAGCCAAATAACAATCACTTCTGTGTTGTTGTGTTCCTGCATGTGAGTAAGGTTTCCAGAGCTCCTGGGGGGTGCTACATTAGTAGCAGGGGTCAAGCCTTCAAGGTAAGGGCGACAAGTCCTGTAACAGATTTATGATGCTGTTCTTGTCACCCTTAAGCTAGGACCTCATTACCACTTAACATCAGGTGGGATGAAGTCAATCTTGAAGTGCAATATAAAAAATAAAAAAAAAAGCATAAAAACAACAATACTTGTCAAAAATCGAGTCTTGCAACTCAGTTGTTCTACCATAAAAAGTTGTGAGATTGAGTGTATTGAGTGAATTGCCCTAGTCGCTTATTAATTAATCAAATTCCTATTAAGTTGTGAGGTACTTATCTAAATCAAAAAAATCTCATTGTGAACATATCAATAGGTATTTTATATCTTCAACTTTTTAATTAAATACCAGTACGTGGACTCGATCATCGCTTGAACATACAATATATTAAAATATATAAATATATATATATATTTATACATAAATATATAGGATTGTTAATTAATTGCGCGATGGAATAAAAACAGTGATTGGACTTTTCTTTATACAAAAACTTTCTAGTAATTAAAATTCACCAAAAATGATTACACAGCAAAAGTTTGAGAACCGTCCAAGAATAGCCGACGTCGCTAAAACCATAACAATAAATTCCAAACACAGACAAAGTCAGTTTATGTCCGTCTGTCCGTGTAAACACTAGCATTTTCTATACACTTATGATACCGAAATGGATTACCTGCGCGGGATTATATTCTTTATCTTTTGTGGAGTAAGTGCCATTGCTGCGATCTCAGGAAAAGGTAGGAAACATTGATATGATACTTTTTAAGGTACACTACCATAAGCCAAACGTTTTTTTTATTAATAATAATATAATATAATGCCGGATTTTGGCGTCGCGCCATCTCTGAGGTTTCGGGTTCGATCCCCGGTCGGGTAACATATTTACCCGACCGGGGATCGAACCCGGAAACGAACTTTTTTGTACTGGCTCGGGTCTGGGTGTTGTGTTATCGTCGTTGTTTCTGATTGCTGTAACACAAGTGCTTTAGCTACTTACCACAGAATTAGAGCAATGTATGTGATGTTGTCCAATATTTTATATAGGATATAACCATTCGAGTTTGATGGTAATACATTTTAATCACATTATACGTGCAGTAAACTGAATACAATTTAAAAAATCTTATCATGTTGCATATAAGAAACATTAATTAAAATGGGAGTAAATGTAACCAAGAAATAATTTAACAGAAGTACGTATATCACAAATTTGAAAAATTACATTATATAGTACTAGCTGTGCCCGCGACATCGTTCGCGTGGACTACATCCTTTCATGGTTGGTTTTACCCCTTTCTCCCCTAATATTCGAAACAAAAAGTAGTCTACATTTTAATCCAAGTTTAGCCTATGTCCGTTCTTGAGATTCAACGTATACCTATACCAAATTTCATCAAAATCCGTTCTGCCGTTTAGGCGTGAAAAAGTAACAGACGGACAGACAGACAGACAGACAGAGTTACTTTCGCATTTATAATATTAGTATGAATTACAGTACCTTATTTAGGTACTAAGCCGAAATCTTTATTGAGTAAACTTTTTAACCACTATTTTTTAATTTTATTTTCACAAATCAGTTTCATGAATGACGATAATTAATTTGAAGGGCATTTCAGTATAGCGTTATTGATTTTAACTATAGGCAATTTCTAATAAAAGGAATAAAATGTGATAGTTTAATTTTAAGTACAGACAAATTAAAGTAAATATTTGCATTCCGTTATTAGTTCCCGTTTCATGACTAAGGCCGAGCGAAATTCAAAGTTATTCTGACCCGATTTTAATCACATAAAGATAAATATTTGCTTCTACATACATCTTTAGCTTCTTTACCTTAGTAACTAGTAACTGATCACATGAAGTAGCAAAAACTCTGACTAATTACACAGTATTTAAAGTTCACTTTACAATGTACGAAATATGATGATTCTAATAGGGATGTTGCTGATGAAGTTCGATCCCCGGTCGGGTCAATATGGGAAACGAACTTTTCCATATTGTCTCGGGTCTGGGTGTTGTGGTACCCGCCGTTGTTTCTGATTTCTGTAACACAAGTGCTTAAGCTAGGTACTTACCACAGAATCAGAGCAATGTATGTGATGTTGTCCAATATTAAAAAAAAAATTAAAAAAAGAAAATCCAACTGGATTACTTTACTAAATGTATGAGTGTATTTACACTCATACATTTTCTATGAACATAGCAAACTGTAACGTCACAAATATAAAAATCAACACATTGACTATTAAATAGTTTCGGAATGTTCATTTTAGATATAATGAGACTAATTATTAATAAATTTTCATGTAACATAAACTAACAATACATGTGTATGTGTACCTATATGTGTGTTAAATTATGAAAGTATTGAGTACATACAAACTATAGTTGCTGACTATACATTTCAAACCCAAAAAGTTAAAAAAAACCTATACATGCTGAATCATTAAATCCCTGATAACAGTAAACAGCGTGAGTAGCTATGTGTTTCACATTCCGAGTATTTTTATGAATTGCTTGCGTATATAATACGGGTCGACTACCATGTAAAATTTAGCTGAAATTCATTTAACTAAGCATTTTTTGTTGCTATTTTTATATTATAATCTAACACTTTTGATTACATTATATAGTTTGCATTCTAAGAGAGTCCCAAGTGAGATCTGTAAAATATTGAAATATTCGTAAAACTTTTTTTTTTTGTCACCTACATCAATGATATTCGGTCATATGAAAAAGTTATGTCTAGAAAAAAAATAAAGAACAAAATTTTATATAAATTTTTAAATTATTATTTAAAACATAAAAATTTCAATTTTTGTAGCCAGATGAAAAAAAAACCTAATCGCAAATAGAGCAAGACAGAACAATTGTTTCAAACACAATAGATCACAAAACAAAACATAAACAAACATGTTGTCAAAACATAAGCGTGTGTCACAATCCTTCCTAGACTTTGTTAGTAAACAATGACTAAGCATTCACCTTGCTTAAAATAATCAGAAGGTATAAAGAACAGTGCTAAATGAAACCTTCTGTTGACTTTCATAAATCAAAACTAATATTATAAATGCAAACTCTGTCAGTTTGTCAATCTGTCTGTCTGTGTGATTGTCTGTCCTGCTTTCACGCTATACCACTGGACCGATTTTGATGAAATTTGGTATAGGCATACGTAGCATTTTTAGAACGGACATAGGCTACTTTTTTGTTTTGAAAATAAGGGCAGTAATATATCAAAGAAAATTTAACTATATAAACTTTAATGTTTATTTTTTAAATTAGAGATATATAATTTGGCTTCTTGCCTTAGTTTTTGTTTCATCTTCCACTTACATCCATGAGGCTTCTTCCTGTGACAAGGTCGAATTTGCCGATCGGTGGTCACCGATTTGTTTTGACATTGTTTGTCTGGCGAATCAGCCATCCATTGTACTTGCTGTGTGTCTTTCCATTAGGTACTACTCTTATTTTGCAATTCTAATTACTATGTCAATGACTTAGATTTTGCTGAACATAATCGTTTTTAGGAAATTAAAAAAAAAAGTTAAGATACTTAATCAAATGCTTTACTAAACGTGTTAAAATTTCAGGGTACTACTGCAGAGATCCTGATACTGGTTTCCTACACCCAGCAAATAGTACATGGCAGTCCACAACATTCTGCGGGAACTACTCCTGCAAATTGAGGAAACGCATTCCAACTTCAGGCCAAACACCACATAGAGCTATTAATATCACCTTTGTGAATATGACACAGCCTAGTGAAACTAAAGAGGCTGATGAAGATGTACCAAAGAATGTTTCTCTCGATGTAGTTAAAGAAGTTAAACAAGAAGAAAAACCGTTATTGCTTGATAGCCCCGAATTAGCTATTTTGAAAAGTCTCCTGCCTTCAGGGTCTGACCTATCAAGGTTGCAAATACACGAAAGGCTTAAATACCACCAATCTCTCAATGAAGGCTCCGAAAATGGCGACAGATTCCTAACCGATGCTGAAATCAAAACCATATCAAACTTATTGCATAATGTAAAAAAGAGCGATTTAGAAGCCATTGTAGACATTTACAGTTTGGCTCAAGATATTTATAAAGAAATGGATAAGATGACATCAGAAAACATAGTGGAGGAATCGATGAGATTTGCAAGCGCTTTGAATGATAAAACTGAAAAACAAAAGAGCTCGTATTGGTATGAACCGTCAATCCGTTTGAATAAGGCAGACAGAAAAGTTGACATGGAACACCAAGGTTCTAACGCTGTTAGTACTATAGCTCCACCTGAAAGTACTGCAAACCCAGGTTCCTATTTTAACGCACCTTTAACGAAAACTGACTTTGGTAAGCTGCCTTATTACTATCCCATGTCGAGTTTCCAGAGACAATCGTCATACATTCACCCCACTTATTATGCACAGCCAGGCGTCCCTACAGTAAAACCTCCCTGTAAACATCAGAAAAATAACGCACCAGTAGCTGTACCAGTTCAGTATTCCCCTCCGGCCCCATATATTTATGCTAACCCACAGCAAAGCTTCGGCGGTGTTTTAAAAAAACCATTCACCGTTGAAACGCAAAAACAAATACCACCTTCTAATCTGTTACCGTATCCTTTCTCTTATGTTCAATATTACAACATGAGTAATTATCCTCTAACAAGTTATTACCAAGGCGATCCATCGGCTAGGTTTGATTTAAATAACAATCATAATCAGAAATCTTTCTACAAATCTCATTTGTCAGAAATCCCAAGCAATGCTATACCTAACATTGACAATAAGGTAAAAGATGCTAATGCTAAAACGAATACCGTTGAAAAGAAGACTGATGGAAACTTGCTTGATACACTTATAGCTAATGCTAAGATGCTGGCTAAGAATAAGCCTGATTGGAAAACTGAACCTATACCAGTTAGCGTATTAGATGAAGTCAGAGCACATTTTGAAGAGAAAGCTAAGCTTCTAAAACCATTTTCACTGAGGAAGAAAGTAAAACTGGAACGAGTTGGTAAAGTTGTAAAACTGGACGAACTGCATAGAGAAAAGAGAAGTTTGGACAACGGAGAGAATTTAGATGAAGGAGTTAATGAAGAAATGGAAGCGTATATTGAAAAGACGACGTAAGTAGAAAAGCTTTTTACATAATCCTATTTATATACCAGTAAAAATCCAAAAATTTGTAAAAATTAGAGAATGTTTGTAACTCTTTCACGCTAAAGCTACTAAATAGATTTCGCTGACATTTGGTAGAAACATTGTTGAAATACTAAATGAATATATGGGATACTTTTAATCCCAAAATAACGTAAGCGAAACTACGGGCAAATGCTAGTTTGTTGTAATTATATCACGGCATCACTTTAGATTTAAGTTTCAGTGAAGTTACCATAAAATAGTCCTGAGAGGTAAGCTTAGTTTTGCAAAATATAATAATAATAAACTGCAAAAAAATATTTGTTTAGTTGAAGTGCAAAAGGATATAATTATAATAATGAAATTGGTATTTTTCAGTTCATATCATAGAGGTTTAATATTTTTTTTCTTTTATGGAAACCTGATTCCTTAGAAACTAGAAAGAAAGAAATACATTTATTGACATCACAAAATTTACTAAACTAAATATAACAAATAACAATCACTCTGGTGTTGTTGTGTTCCTGCGTGTGAGTAAAGTTTCCAGAGCTCTTGGGGGTGCTACATTAGCAGCAGTGGTCAAGCCTTCAAGGTAAGGGCGACAAGTCTAGTAACAGTTTTACTATGCTATACTTTTCGCCCTTAAGCTTGGAACTCATTACCACTTATTATCAATGAAATGAAATGATTTGAAATGAAATGAAATGATTTATTTCTGCAAGTGGATTTACAATAAATTCTTTTGCACGTCAATTACTTTTTCCTACCAGCGCCTCGACGTTGGTTCTGTTGAGAAGAAGCGCCGCAACAAACTCAACAGATATCCTCTTTTAAAATAAATTACAAACATCACAATTGGGCATTAAAATATTTGAGTTAATAATATAAATTATCTAGGTGCAGATGCACATTTTAACAATTCCACATATTTTTATCGTTAAAAAAAACTTGTACAGTGTAATAAGCCTTTTTGATAAGCCATGTTTCAATTTGAGTCTTAAATCTATGCATGGGCAAGTCAATAATGCTTTGTGGTAACTTATTAAATATTTTAATACTTATCCCCATGAAGGAATTACTACTTTTATGAAGTCTGAGTTTTGGGAGGGCAAGCTTTTGTTTATTTCTTGTATTAAATCTATGGGTATCTGATTTTTTAGGAAGGAGCGTATAGTTTTTTCGTACATACAAAATACAGTCGAAAATGTACTGAGACGCTATTGTTAAAATATTAATTTCTTTAAAAAATTCCCTCAGTGAGTCACGTGGTCTAAGGTCGTAAATAAAGCGTATGGCTCTTTTTTGCAGTACAAAAATTGTCTGGATATCTGCTGCAGAGCCCCATAACAATAGACCATATGACCTAACACTATGGAAATAACTAAAATAAACTAATCTTGCCGTATCTACATCAGTTAGGTTCCTTATTTTCCTTACAGCATATGCAGCCGAACTAAGTCTTCCTGCCAGGGCAACGATATGAGGATTCCATTGCAGTTTGGAATCTAAAGTAATTCCTAGGAATTTTGTTGAATTTACTATCTCGATTACTTCATTATTCATACAAATACATGTATTTATTTGTCTGACGTTAGGCATTGTAAATATCAGGTGGGATGAGGTCAATCTTGGAGTGCATTATAAAAAAAAACTGTTTTTATGCTATCAAATCACGAAGTCTCGGTAATTACTACTAAAATAATCAGAACGTATTTGAAGTTCAAAGTGTATAAATACTAGACTTTAATATTATGCTTAAGCTCATATAATTCTTTGCTAAAATATTGCCAAGTTTTGGTTTGGTATATCTAAGCCAGTGGTGCTAAACAAGCGGCTTCAACTAAAATATGATTATCGAGTTTTTTATTTTTTTTAGAGTACTTTTTTATTTTTATCACCCTTGGTAAAGATATCTTACAGAAATGACAGGAACATAGACTTTATCGGAATTGTTTCTAAAGTATGATAATCAGCCTTTTTATTCCTTCAAAAAGAGCGTAGATAAACATCTTGCGTGCCAGTATGGCGATGCTAACGGATTACGGTATCAAATCCGTTGTCATCGCGATGTGGGTTCCTCTCTTGCTTACTTGGCTGGGAGAAGTCAATATACTGTGCTATAAAAAAAGTCCTCAGGACCTTAAAGTCGTAGTTATAAAGACTATCAGGCAAGGCATAGCAGGCAGGCAACTTTGTAAATTATTTACAGCCACAAAAATGGTTGACAACCTCACCGTTTCCCCACTAAATGTTTCATCTCTTTGATTTGTGTCGACTGAGTTGGATATTTAGTATTTTCCGATCCGTTATTTATTATCAGTTTGAATTTAATTTGGTAACTGGGTTTTATTTATAACGGGTGTGCTTGTAAATGATTTGTGTGAAGGCTTGAAGCTTGTATTATGGATAGAGTATCGGTATTATATACAATTACAATTAATAGATTTAGACGTTTCTTTAAAGGCCTGGTTTTTCAATTTACAAATAAGAAAAAGCAATTGAATAAAGTTAATTACCGCTTGTTGCATTTCGGCTAAAAATTAGGCCCTAAATCCGCGTTTTGTACTTTTTTAAACGTCATGTTTAAAAGAATATTTGTTTTTATTTCCGTAATCAAATTACCTAATGACGTTCTCAAGTCATATAGCTTCTTGTTTGGCGACTTTTTTATTTAAATTATTGCACCCGTGCATACCCTGGGCGAGTCGCTAGCTAGCTAGTAATAGTTACAGCTAATCATATTCAATAATATACTCAGTTTCTCATTTATCAACACCGTTTTGCGGGTATCAGTTAAAGAAATTAAAAAGGAGGAGGTGCTTAATTCGGTTAAATTTTTTCATAATAATTTAAATAGTTAGCGTTATTAATATGTATACCCCCAGTACCTTGTCACATTAAAACTTTGCGTAATTACAATTACAATTACAATTGTAATACTAAGTCAGTAAGACAATGAACATAATGTTACAAGGTACATTAGTTGTTTACAAACTAAAACTGCTGACTGTACACTGACACATGTATGAATCATACATATTAAAAGAAAGAAAGAAAGAAAAATTTTTTACTTAAAAACATTACAACATTGTCATATAAGTACACATATATAGAGAAGAGACAAAAACGAAAACAACACAAAATATATACATACAATGAAAAGTACAAATATTGGAGTATAAAAATACGAGTATAAATGGCTGCGGCGCCTAGGTTTTTTCGCAGAGTTTTTTTCATGCATTTATCGATAAAATTATACAGAATCACGTTGCCACATGTAAAAATAGAGATGCAACGAATCAGCCCGTAAATTTTATTGTGCCAAGAAAGTCAGCGTGAGGAAGATTTATTTGGCAACCGAAAGATTTATTTGTTGAAAAGTTTTACATTTGGGTTGTTCCGATCGAGTTTATGTGTTGAATTGAAATATAGTGAGTAAATATTTGTTGGAATGTAAATTAGCGTCTCTGATTTATTTGTTGGTTTGAGGAATTCTGTCACAATTCTATGTATAGTCAGTATCGTTATTTTTTGTACACCTCGGTACCTTGTCAAATTAAATCTAATTAAGCTAGGACCTCATTACCACTTAACATCAGGTGGGATGACGTCAATCCTGAAGAGTAATATAAAAAAAAAAAATCTCTCCCTATAGGGGAAATGTAGGGGTAGTAAAACAGATGTGACTTTTATTTGTTTTTCTTTATCGTTGATTGTTACAAAATTTCATTTAAGAACATCACTACTGAATACAAAAGTTAATGTTTTGTAACCTAAGTTCATATAGATAAGGCATGAAATAAAAAACTTTTTTTAAGACTGTGAAGTTCTATGGAGTGAAGAATCTATTGTGACGCGACACTTTTATAACTTCTTAGTATTAAATAAAGTTTTGTATTGAATAAACTATTGAGTTTAGAAATAATTCTGATTCAATCAGTTCTTTTACTGATACAGTACTTTAACATCTGTAAGCCAAAAAAAATATCTAAATATTCATTAAATCGTTTCAAATCATCAATAACGCATAATAGATTGGAAAATACATAAAAACAGTAACTATTTTGTCAACAGTACGTCAAGGTACACATCTAACTCTAAGTTCGATATTATTCTTATGCGCACGAGATAAGGGCGGTGCACACTCCTGACGTGCGTTTGATCGTACCAATGTATAGTCTAAGATTGCTTAAACTCCGCGGGTATAATATTTTTTTATTGACAATCTCTGAAAGGCGAGCGGGCCGGACTTTAGCTCGATTCCCGATCGGGTCAATAGGCGGTTTCTTTATTGTCCCGGTTGTGGGTGTTATATTACCGCCGCTGTTTCTGATTTCTGTAATACAAGTGCTTTAGCTCTTGCCACAGATTCAGAACAATGTATGTGACGTTGTACATTATATATTTTTTGATACAGGTGCCTGTCAGACGTCGACCCTGGATTCTTCCGTATGGGCAACCTCTCTGAGCCCTACCCTGCCTGCTGCCCTCAAAGGATAAACAACAGTACTTGATTAACACGCCTTTAATTGTTACTAAAATGTACAAAATCTGTGCTATAAGGATGCCCTCTGAGGTTAATGTAGTCAGTTTCGTTTGTGTTTACCTCAATACATTGTCATATTTAACCTATCACATGCGGAGTTAGTTAAATGTGACAAGGTTCTGAGTTGTTTACAAATTAAAGATGGCGACCTTACAGGTCACTACTATGTTATTTTTCTGTTTCTTTGAAAAATATTTAAAATTCGCTAGTGCGGCGTTGAAGCACTACACACATTGTAAAAATATACCTTTTGTAGATTTTATACGTCCCAAAAATATACGTTATTGATCGATATAAAATGAAAACAGAACAGCTTTATTCAAAATTGTCCTTAATATGGCCACCAAACTATATCTTAAGAAAAAGACAGATAGATAACCATGATAAGCAGAATTAACATAGCGTAGACTTAATATTAAATGCTTATGTAAATATTTTATACATTGTGATAATTACAAATAAAAGTTTATGATTTAATAAATTATTTTATAAGAATCTTGTTTTATATTATTTCCTAATGCAAAACGAAAAGTGTCTTAAGTTTTAATTATTTCACTGTTTATCAATCTATGGCTAAGTGTTTTTTTTTAATAAATATAACTGTTCAATATTATACACTCTTTGTACTTTAAATATTAAATAGTTGGCACTATATGTGTTAAAACGGTGAACCCAATATTGGAATATTAATTACTAATCAAAGTTCCAATCAAATAGATACTTTTTTTATGCAATTAGGTTACAGACATATAACACTTTTGAACAATACAAAGTGATTTTACTCCCAGTTCGGAACCTACATCTACCGAGATGACACCGGTATGAAACTTAGTAGATTAGTTGCAGTAGCAGTATTTAATTTATTGCTATGTATGTATAGCTCACTTTGGACCAAGTTAAAGAGAGGTAGGGCATAGCGATTTATAGCTCGAACTGGGGCAGCCCGACTGGTGAAATACCTTACAGAAGACCGCAGCCAAATAACAATCACTTCTGTGTTGTTGTGTTCCTGCGTGTGGGTAAGGTTTCCAGAGCTCCTGGGGGGTGCTACATTAGTAGCAGGGGTCGAGCCGGTATCAAGGTAAGGGCGACAAGTCCAATAACAGATTTATTATGCTATACTTGTCACCCTTAAACTAGGACCTCATTACTACATAACATCAGGTGGGATGAGGTCAATCTTGAAGTGCAATATAAAAAAAAAGAAAGTTATATCTTATATATATAAAAATGAATTACTGTTCGTTAGTCTCGCTAAAACTCGACAACGGCTGGACCGATTTGGCTAATGTTGGTTTTGAAATAATTGTGGAGGTCCAGGGAAGGTTTAAAAGGTTAGAAATAAAAAAAAATAGGCGTTACGAAGTTCGCCGGGACAGCTAGTAAGTATATAGTTTTGTTATGATGAGTGATAAGTAAGAACTGGAAAGTAAGAAAGTCCAACCCAATCAATTAGATACAAACATTCCTTCATTAAACTAATCTAGTCTTCCCAAATACCAGGCGTCATAAATTTAACCCGAAATCTCTTGAAAATTTTTAACAAAAAAGTCAAATGCATTTTGAACCCACTGCGTGGGGCAAAGGGTGCTATCTGATTTATTGTAACGTTTTTTTGGTGATTAATTTTAAATTAGGTGTTATCTTTTAGTTTGTAATTGGGTGTATTCGGTTGTCTAATGCATTCTAAGCAAACTTGTTCTTACTAAAAATCGTAGGCAGAAAGATAAGACCCATAAACGAACTATCATGACCCAACAGTTGACTGGTAGAGAATGTTCCTAGTACTTAATATCTACCTTTTGTACTTCTTTTTGGTGCAATTATGGTTTTAAATAAATAAACATTTCTCGCCATTCACTATTTCCTCTACCTTAAGCTTGTCTAGAAGAGATCTCTTCCTAGCGATAAGACCGCCTAAATTGTACAATAATTAATCTGTAAAACAAATTTCTGTAAAGTTTTCTGCAATAAAGTAGGTATATCTATCTATCTATAAGGGGTTTTTATTGAGCCTAGATTATAAACAAGTTAAAGGTCTTGATTGGTTTAAAGCCGATTCCAATATTTGAAAACCGATCCGTTCTGTTACGAATAGTAATAAATTAAACGAGGCCTAAGCTAAGGAAACAGTATGTCAAGTTTATTTGGCAATATAAAATAAATAAATAAATACGCCAGACAATCATAGCAGTCACGAAGTTTTAAAGTACCTAAGGTTTCCCCTTGTACTATGAGCATCAGACGACGGATACTAACTGGGGGCGTCATCCCAGCATACAACAATATGTCAAGTCAATTTAATTTTCATAAACATAATTGTTTTCTATCACTTGGAATAATTTTTGTTTTTTCATAAATACCCATAATTTAGACTCAGAATAATTACGTCGTTAGTTGTAATTTATAGTAATCCGTTACTAGAAATCATGTAAGATTCCGACTGATTTTAAACAAATTTAAAAAAATATTGACTTTGACTTCCCAATTCAATGAATATAAATCTTTTGCGTTTATTTTAATTAGTAATATTATTAGTAGATTGACAAGTACCTACGGAGAATTCAACCGAAATAGATAAGATTTGAGATATTATTTCCTAAACCATAAAAAAATATTTAATTTTACAGGAAATACTTGGCCGAAACACTATTTTTTATAAACAAATGTATGCCTTCGAACAGTTATACCAATAGTAATAATATTATGCCCAAAGAGTTATGTCAAATAAATATTATGTACCTACATACAATAACCAAAAACACCAAGGTTCGACTAATGTACTGCCTGGTCTTTCCAATCTTTCTGTACGGAGCGGAAACGTGGACCATCCGGCAACAGGACCGTAGGAAAATTGACGCACTGGAGATGTGGTGCTGGAGGCGATTACTGAGAATCAGTTGGACTGCACACCGCACAAATATATCCATCCTAAACGAGCTTCATATAAAACGAAGGTTGTCGTCGACTGTGCAACTACGAATACTCACAATGTTTGGGCATATCACTCGCAATGAAGACTCTATGGAGAGACTGGTTATACAGGGGCATGTCGAAGGTCGGCGCTCACGCGGAAGATCGCCAACTCGATGGACGGACCTCATCAAATGTACCACAAACATTTCTCTGAATGAGTGTTGCAGAAGTGCGAATAATAGGAGTAGATGGAGGCAACTGGCAAAAGCTACACTGAAAAGCGATGCATTATGATCACGACCACTCTGTCAAGAGTGCACGACTAAGAAGAAGAAGAAGACATACAATATATTTACAACAAAATCATGCAAATATATTTAATAGCAGCCCTACCCAGCTTCGCACGGGGTAGACAAATCCCTAATTTTGTAGCCTATGTCAAATTGAAAGAATGTAGCATTCTATTGGTGAAAGAATTTTTTAAATCGGCCCAGTACTTTTTGAGCCTATTCATTACAAACATACAAAAATAGGTACAAATATTTCCTCTTTATAATATTAGTATGATGTCTAATTATTTTATGCACTAATGTAGGGAACCAAGTCGGACATCAAATTAGTACACACCTAACAAAACCCATTGGATACAACCCATAAAACGCCATTGTTCTAATGGGGCGAGTCCCATAAAAGCCGTTACATTTTGTTAGGGAAAAAACGCCTCTAACATCACAGGCTCACTTAAAAAAGCATTTAGTTCTCTCCGTTCCTGACTTATCTTGGTCCCTTACAACGAGACGGAGAGATCGGAATTGGGGTATGTACGAAAGAGACAGAGAGCTGCGTCAAAAATATTTAAATTAAGTTCTCCCCTTAATGTCGGGACATTATTTTTTTATCGGCGCCTCCAAATAAAGATATGTCGCGAGTCGCCCTCTTTCGTGAATGACTTCTTGCGGGAGCGGTTTTTTGTTTGATTTAGAGTCCATAGTCGGTAATGTAGGGACTTAGTTTGAGTTATGTAGTAGTATGATCGCATTGGATAACGTAGTCTTTTAAATCGTTATTGGAAGACAACGATAGACCTCACAGAAGACCGCAGCCAAACAACAATCACTTCTGTGTTGTTGTGTTCCTGCGTGTGAGTAAGGTTTCCAGAGCTCCTGGGGGGTGCTACGTTAGTAGCAGGGGTCAAGCCTTCAAGGTAAGGGCGACAAGTCCAGATTTATTATGCTGAACTTGTCACCCTTAAGCTAGGACCTCATTACCTCTTAACATCAGGTGGAATGAGGTCAATCTTGAAGTGCAATATAAAAAAAAAACGGTTTAGGTAATGGTCTCGAAACAAAAGGTATGTTATATTGGTTGTAACTGAATTAAGTTTTTAATATTTTTTAATTTATTGAAAGGTGCAATACCTTTCCAAAAATATAAAAGGCGAGCTTAATGCCTAGTAACAATGCTTACTGCAGTCTTTAAATAAAGCAATTTTAAACTACTTAACTTAAATACTTCATAAGGGAAGTTGGGCGTTAGTCATGCTCACTAAAAGATCACTGGGCGGTGGTGCTATGTATGGTCTTTACATTCCCTTTAATATGGTTCAGTGAAGCGATGGCTGGCACATACATCATGCTTGTGGACAGGTATCACCGGTACACCTTTGGGGACTGGTCTGCTCCAGCTTACCTCTCAAAAGTAAAAACTTAATGTTTCTTCACTCATTAGAACAAGTCCAAAGTGAGCTACAGATAGCTATAAGTTACATAGTGATAAGTCAATCTCATCTGCTGCGTTTCTTACCGGTGCTTTCTCGAAAGTCATATGTTCTGAATCGGCAGTTGAATAACTTTGCATTTAATTAATTGTATTCATGACGATTCAAAAGTGTTATATGTAACCTACTTGAATGAAGATATATGTGATCGATTATTTGACTGATTGATTGAAACACTCCTAGCCAAACAGCTTGACCACATCTCCTGTAATCTAGTTTCGTCGCCACAATCAATAAAACACAAGTGCCGATGACGCTTACTAGCGCCGAAAAAAAAAATGCTGATTTAAAAAAAATACTAACAAAAAACTACACTAAAAATATATAATAAGGGCTTACAACTCAATGTCTCCAATGAGTCAGATACAATATCGAAAGTTAAGCTATGCATACCACGGTCATGTACGGGATGGGATGGGTGACCATGCTGATCGAATTTATTAACATTTATACCACACATCTTTATGCTTCGGAAAGGACTAGAGCTGTTGGTCCCTGCCGATGTCTCGAAATAAATATTTAAAATAATTTAACGGGTCTTATCACGACCACATATTATTTAGTAATTTATGCGGGCTACCTGACTGCCCGAATAAAAGGAGGCTTTTCTGGTCGCCAAAAGTTGAGTCTGGGTGTTGTGGAGCAGACATTATTTTTGATAACTAAAGAATCAAAGCAATGCATTTGATTTTGTCCAATGTCCACTAATCCTTCATACGAAGAAATCTTTCACAGAAATTCACACAATGAATTATGTTCTGCTAAACAGACATTATCATCACTCAACAAATAAAAGACTCTTATATATTTATTTTTTATTAATTTGAGCTTGAATATTTTGTAAGTTAGTTATATTTTACTTTATGTTATCTTAAGTTTATTTGTTTTGCCTAATAAACTGTTGTGTCCTACCAAATACTCTTAAGAATAAAAGATAATTAATTAGGTACAAGCTAAATTATTGTAACCGGTCTTCATGAGTTGGAGACCTGGTGACCTGTAACACAGGTTTCCTACCTACCACAGGCACCAGCGATCCACAGCCAAATATGTAGATACTAGCTCTTACCTGTATTCTTATTATTTTCTTATAGTACTTGCTATGTATTTGGATGGTGGTGAAAAATAAACGCTTTTTATTATTATAATTATTGTCGGCGCTAGTATGTGTTTGTAACACAAGTGGTTCAGTTACTACAGACTCAAAGCAATGTTTGTGATTATGTCCAACGCTTAATTATTTATTTTATTTTATTACGGCGCTAATACGTTTTCACAGTAAAGTTCGCCCCATTAAACGCAGGTCCTAACAAAAATAAACACTTCTCAGCTAATCCCCACAAACCTTTAAAGGGCTCACACAAACATTTGTTTTTTGACATTAAAGGATTATAATACCGAGGTATATTTGGACAAGTTTATCGATAAAGTTGAGCCGGGTCTTGTACCTGCGCGAGATAGCGTTTAGTTTTTGTCACTTATCACACTACCTGTGTTTGGGTGAGAAGTTTTTTAAGTGTATAATGTCGGGTAATTTTAAAACGACGTGGTGTTATAAGATTGATATGTCAGTGTGTTTGTCGATGGCATCGTGCAGACAAAATGCATGTTTATTCATTCAATAAATAAATAAAAATAAATGCGCCTGACAACCACACCAATCACCTGGTCTCAAACTAAGGTTTCCCCTTGTACTATGAGCACCAGACGACGGATACTAACTGGGTTCGTCATCCCAGCACACCCAGACCCCATTCAATTCATTGATTTTATTATTGTTTGAATACCCGCTAAATGGTGAAAAACGGAACCCTTAAGGATTTGTCATGTCTGCCTGTCCGTCCCCGTGTCAGTCACTTTTTGTTTCCGCGACAGACACTACTAAATCCATAAACAAAAAAAAAGACACTTCTAAGGTATAAAATGTGTACAGCAGTAGCTTTAGTTCATGAACGACTATGTACCTTGTCACATTAAGTCACTGTCTATCTGACTTGCTTAGTTACGCGGAGATTTGGTATGACAAGGTACTGAGGTATATATACGAAATAATGATGCTGGCTGTACCCTCTTTAACTTTTGAAGAGAGCGTAATATACATATATTATGATGTACATTATCATACAAACTTCCACCAAACATTAGTTTGAACGTGATCTAATAAGTAGTTTTTTACTTCGTCATGAATCGTAAACCGCAATTTACCTTTAATTCAACCAACTCCAATATATACTCTTATATTATGTTACAGGCTGCTACCGGCTTTTTATATTTCAAATTTTTATTTACAAAAACTTCACATCCGTGCACCAAAAAAAACAATATTCCACGTAATAGGAAACCGCCCTCGTTATCCCACAGAATTCGTTAACAGTGTCTAATTATTCCTCATCCCAAAAAAATGGTCCCGCCTAGTAAATATGAACAGGAATGCGACACCACCTGCGGAGGAAACGGAATTATCATAAATCTCACTAGAACAAACAGAACGATTTGTTCGGCAAACAGACACTCGTCTTGTTAACATGCCGGATCAGTCTTCGTTAACATCGTTAAATAATACTGCAGTCCGGGAGCTAAGAAGGCATGGGCTTGGGCAGCCCACATATAGGTACAGTCAGTAGCTGTAGTTCGTTAACAAATCTGTACCTTGTCACATTAAGTCACTGTCTATCTGAATTGCTTTGTTACGTGGAGAGTTAGTATGACAAGATACTGAGGTGTATATGTCACCGTAAGATTGTAAAAATCGTTAGATTACAATCTATCTCGCGAGATTGTAAACTGTCGACAGATTGTGAACCGTAACATTATGATTGCAATTTAACGCATTATTTTTCGTTATATTGTAATCTATCGATGGGAATCGGTCAAATTGTGAACAGATGTAGGTAGAACGAAATGCATCTCGCGCGCTGATTGGTTGAGAGTTATGTGCCCCCCGCCGCCCCGTCATTCGCCATATTTGTTTGTTATTTCGTTTGTTGTCTTTATACTATTAATTTATGGTATGTTTAAAGGACTAAATATTTTTTTATAAAAGTTTCTTAAAATTTTCCAATTTTAATTTGTGTTAAAAGACAAATTAATTGTTTCATTTTATTGTAATTTTCAATTAAAATTTTTAATGTTTGAAGAATAAATATTTCGGTACAATTATTTCTCAACGTATGTCAGGATTATTGATTACCTAGTAAATAGTAAATAAATATGTGCTTGAAGATTTTTTGAAGTGCATTTATTTTATTTAAACGACATCTCTATTACTTTAAATACAAGAAATGATTTGAATTGAATTTCATTCCTACTTTACGCGGACATACAAAGGCTGGCCGTGATTGGTCGCTCATACAATAAACCGACCAATCAGGAAGAGCTTTCGGACAGTTGACAGTTTGACGCCTAACAGATTGTAATTTAACGGTTTCACTTCGATAGATTACAATAAAGCGAAAAATAATCCGTTAAATTGCAATCCCCAGTTACGGTTCACAATCTGTCGACAGTTTACAATCTCGCGAGGTAGATTGTAATCTAACGATTTTTACAATCTTACGGTGACATATACAAACTGGCGGCTGACTGAACCGAACTGACTGGTGGCGGTAAACACACTTAAATAAAAAAAATATTATTTTTTTATCAAATTATTATATTGTCATGGGTCCTTGAGATGGATGCAAAGTTTCGATTTGATCAGACGTTTAGAAACCGGTGAAAATCGTGCTCAAATATTACCTAACCTTATGCAAGCGCATTAAAAACGAATCTGATACGGACAGTTTTTCATTTTCCAATCGTTTAGGTTAAGAGACAAATCATAATACATTCTGATATTATGTAAATTTAGGGCTCCGAAGAAAACACGGGTCTACACTTTATGAAACACGTTTTTTTTTTATTTAGTCCTGGTGTAAACAAAAATCAAAGAATTTCCTAATTTAAATACTGTGAAAAGATTGCCGGTATGATATCCTAATCTCCGGATACTGGGTTTGATTCCTGAAAATAAAAAGCATTCTTTTCTCAAAGGCAAAATATTCTACATATTGTTTTAATATTGCTAGTATGTTGATTAATTCAGTACCCATAGTTGTAAAGACTAAACTTTTCTTTGCAATGGGATATATACATATTAAAAACCTGTTACATCAAGTCTTAAACTAATAATATTAAGAAAAATACAAAACGTTTAATATATTTGGATAAATATAAACATATACATATATTATTATCACAGCCATTATGATGACTAAAGTATAAAATAATGGTCTTAACCGTGCATCAAATATTTTTAAGCACGCCATTTTTTTACCTACCATACTGAAGTATATTTTATTGTGTTTAAGCTTTTGTAAAGCTAGTGACTGACTAGTTAGTGAGTGGCTTGAAAATGTGTTTTTTGATCAATCTTATAGTAGTCATTCGATACTGTTGCGGTATATCTATTCAATATGCTGTCATTTTTGAATTATTTATCAATTTCGTTCAAAGAAAAAATTGTTTCATAAAGGAAATTGTTTAAATTGCAGTGATATCGTTTATAAAGCCGATACCAAAATTATTACTTCTATATTTCACGATTTAATCTGTAGAGATGACTTGCAGAGAATGCCAATAGGCATTAAGCGTAACCCCACACTAGCGTTCTTTGAGCGTCGACGCCCACGCAACGCCGACGCGGCGTCGACGCAACGCCTACGCGACGTCGACGCAACGTCGACGCGGCGCCGACGCAACGCTTGCGCAGCGGCGCGGTCGAAATGACGAACGCCAGGACTGCGCTCCACAGGCGCCGCGCCGGCCCGACGCCTGCCGCAGCGTTTATTTTGACAACAGTACAATGATCAACTCGATTGTTTCGGCCCGCCCGTGTTTTAGAATCAGTAGGTAGAAGACTTTTTAGCTGATAGCAAATATGGATGTAGTTTAAAATACTAGCTCATATTGCCGAAGAAACCCATTTTCAATTAAGTACTTTTAGTTTTCGAGAAAATAAATGCTAAAGTTGCCTTTTCGTGCCATGTGTCAAATAGGTAAAATATATTTTTCCTTTACAAGTTGAAAGCATTAATTTATCACTGCAATATAAAACATTATATTGTGCGTTATTCAAATCTTACATTTCCATTTTCGAAATAACTGTACATGACGTCAGCGCGGCGCGACGCTCGAACGCGATGTGCAGAGGACGCCCAGCGCAAGCGCTGCTCAAACGCCGCGCCGACGCTGGGCGGGCGCCGCGTCGACGCTGAGCGGGCGCCGCGTCGACGCAACGCCCAAACAACGTCGGCGCGGCAAGACGCTGACGCTCGAAAGACGCTAGTGTGGGGTCCCTCTTAGTCAGCCTTTTGTCATTTTCTTCGAGAGGAAAATTTTATCTCGCTCTGCGGTGTGGGGCTGGAACCCACGATCTTTACGTATCGCGCGAGCTGCTCTTCCGACTGAGCTAATCGCAAGTTATCGTAGGCTGTGTAGGTGTATGGTCCGATTTCCCACAGCACGCACTCAGGCGATGAGGTCCAACCGGGTCGTTTAATTCCCGCTTCCAATATTATACGATTCGTAATGTGTCCAAAATGAAAATCCGTTTTTCTCCAACTGACTTTTTGACTCGAAAAATGGTTTTAGCTTACTCCTCGTATAATTTATTACTATCCGTATCAAAAACGGATCGTTAATCGAATATTGAAACCAATCATTAGTGGGTAGTCCTGCCCTTATGAGGGCAGGGAGTCCCACACACGCCGTCACCTCCTTCGGGTGACAGTACGGTCCGGCGAAGCATTTCCCCTCGCCATAAAAGAGCTGTGTATGTATGTTCTGACAAGCTAATTCTCCAGTGTAAAAACCACTTTTTAACTGTAACTAACCTTTAGTTACAGTTTCTTACATAACGATTGTTAATGGTTATTGCATTTGCATTCCAAGGGCAAAGATTTTGGCTTGCAGCCATCTTGTCAGATATACAACTCCGCAGTATGGAATTGACTTATAATGTGAAGAAAATACCGGCCAAGAACGAGTCGAAAAATGTTTTTAATGAGATCTATTAAGTTTTTTTTTAAAGTTATTCAAAAGTAAAAAAAATCTTAATAGATCTCGTTAAAAACATTTATCGGCGGATTTTTTTTTAATTTTATCATTATCTTATTTTAAAAGTTACATGGGTATGTTTTTCCACTTTGGAAACATTAGAAGTGTCTCTCGCGGTAACTATTAAGACAAAAATGATATTTGAAATCTGAACATCATTTTTGAAGACCTATTCATATTAGGTAGGTACACCACACAAATTAGTTAGTGGTTAGTAGAAAAAAAATCGAGTTTCAGTTTTAAGTATAGGGGTAATATTTGTTTTTTTTTTCACTTTTTGTAAAAATTCTTAATTCGGTTCACTGAATACATCGACATACCAAGCTTAACAATATAGGTCTAATAGTTTCGATATAAAGTAGCTGTTACTAACGGCAGACAGACAGACATGATGAATCCATAAGAAGTCCGTTTTTCGCCATTTGGCTACGGATACCTGAAAGTTCGGAAACCAGTCATCATCATCATCATTTCAGCTTGTTACTGTCCACTGCTGAACATAGGCCTCTCCAACCGATTTCCAGCGCGACCGGTCCATTGCCACCTGCATCCAACGAGACCCAGCAATTTTTACTAGGTCGTCAGTCCATCTGGTAGGTGGCCGTCCCACACTGCGCTTGGTGGTACGTGGTCTCCACTCAAGAACCTTTTTGCCCCATCGACCGTCCGATCTTCGTGCTATGTGGCCAGCCCATAGCCCATGTGGAAACCAGTGCGATATGATAATTGCCCTGAGGTGTTGCCAAGGTCTTCAAATAACTGCAAACTGAAAATGGGAGCTAGTCCAAGGTGAAAGATAAATATTATACACGTTTAGTGTTGTATGGTTAGCTGCCTTTTAATTATTTTTTTTAAGAGGCAAAATTTTTGAAATTTGTTTGAAATCCCATATTGAATTTCTTTTTAGACAACAACAAAATTTTATGTGTTAAATAGTATGTTGTAAAAACTAGTTTAAAAACAACAACGCATAAACATATCTTTCTTTTAAAAGTTACAAATTATATTAATTTTTGTCAGAATCATAATCAATTCATTAATTCATGTTGGTTACAAGTAACACTTATGCATCGTCAAAATGAATATAAACCAAAATTGAAGCTACAACCGGTTCGGAACCTAATCCTACCGAGAAGCAAGAAACTCAGTAGTTATCTTAATCATTACAATATTTGGGGCTAGATAACTTAAAACTATGGTGTGCGAGCCAGCAGACAATCATGCCATTTATGTTTATCATTGAAATGTTCATCAAGTTTGTAGTACCCTTTTTTCATTTAACATGATTTAACATAGATCTTAAATCTATGCCTGGGTAAGTCAATAATCAGGCACCCAAAATGCTGTACAGTGTACAGTGATATTTTGCTTCAGAATTTTAAATACCGCTTACAAAACTGCATTTATCAAAGCTGAATTAAGTATTACTTTTATTCTAAAAATAATTTTTGCATTTCATTCAATTCCATCAGCAAAAAAATTCACAATAAAAACAGTGAGTAAATTATTTCTTTCCACCGAAGTCTCGTAAATTAGATGTTTTCTGCTGTTTAATGAACTCGAGTACAAAAGGCACAATTAATGTTCAAACATGCCTCATTGTTCGGGCACAATAGATTTTAACAAGATATAATAGCTTCAATTACGTAAGGCAGGAATTTCATTAACGCCCGTGGCCCTTATAGTCGGGGAGTTGGTTGACATGTTTGTCTTTTTTTCGTGATTTCGTATTCTATTTGTCGAGTGGACGGAGTGGATTTGATAACACAGGCCCTGTGACAGAATCCAGGCTAGTAGCATTTTATGTGGTGAAATTGGTCAAATTGTACGTGAGGTATGTTTGTAAACCTTTTATTAGTATTATTATTTTGGTATTCTAGTGACCAATATGTAATTTATAGTCTATCTTTAAATATGACATGATTGGTCAGCAAGTCAAAGATTTTTACAAACCTTGTCTTAACAATTACAAACAGACCCAAAAAAGGATTACCCAAATGAATACAGTATTCTTGAAATAAGACACATACATGCATTGTGACGACTCATTTATAATTGTATAGATTGTATTAAAAGTGTATAAGTGTATAGAGTGTATAGATTGTATAAAATTCCTTTACCCATAAGGTCAGTGAAAGATAATAACCGTTCCAAAGTCATGTTAAATAACTTTCTTATAGAAAAGACGTATTATGACATTCGAATATTTTTAAATGATAAATAATTTAATTCAATAATGACTTAGACTAACACATTATAATACGTATTTATTGACATTTATGTTCCTTATATTGCTTGATATTTGTTATTCCCTGTATTAGTTGACATTTATTATGAATTGTACTGTACTGATTATTATTGTTTTATATAATTTTAATTGATTGAGATATATACATGAAATTAATTTAAAAATTGTTATTCACATGCCAATTAGGCGAAACATAGCTGTACATATAATTAATTCTAACCCTAAACTTACATGTGTTTATGAAAGAATAAATGATTATGATTATGTGTATTAGTAAATACATTAACATATTTAAGGAATCTTCATAAAAGTAGTGTAATAAGAACTCAAAGTCTGAAGAACAGAGAAAAGAACTTAAACCTATCCGGGCTTCCCTCATTCAGCTCTTTCCAGCAGTTCTTTCAAGGTCATCAACCATGATGGGTGTCCTACGTTTACCTAATTGCGGTATCCACTCCGAAATTCGTCTGCTCCATCGTTTGTCACTTCTACGCACAACATGACCAGCCCACTGCCTTTTCAGAATACTAAACAACAAATAATCCTTTAACGTTGCTATGGTAAAGTAAGTTCGGCCAGTCACGTAAAAATTGGTTAAATTTAAAACTCCACAATTGATGTCGCCTACTCCCGGTCTAGTATCAAAACACATGATTTACGCGGTTACAAAATTAAGCCATTGTAAGCAGTTTCAAACGCCACAGCTAAGCGAAAAACGATATTATCGATTCCGGAAATTGTACAGTACACGACAAATGTGTTGTATTTTTGCTAGTGACATTTTTAATAGATATTTGCAGTCTCGTTTGAGTTTAATTTAAACCTCAAATTCTCAAAATTAATTTCATTTTACTTAAATAGATACTATCCTTTTTATAACAGAATCTAAAACAAAACTATAAAACTTGGAGGACTTATTCAAAAAATAGAAAGTTTTATGAATAAATACCAATCGGAATCAGCCAATCGGAATATGCCATATTTATAATTATTGGCCAACATCACATACATTGCTCCGATTTTATGGTAAGTAACTGAAGCATTTGTGTATCAGAGAATAGAGACGGCAGTGGCACCACAACGCCCAGTTCCGAGACAACATTTTTACATTCGTTTTTCACATTGACCTGACCAGAAATCGAACCTAGGACCTTAAAGATGACCTTAAGGTCCTTTAAAGAGTCATCTTTAAGGTCCTAGGTTGTGTCAACAACATCAAGGACCGGCCTTGATTGACTCCGGCGGTTGTAAAATAACTATTTTAGTTTGTGTAAAAAATTGTTTAAAGTAGCCTTTAATGTTTTTATAACTCATCTTATAAATGAGACTTAGAGATTATGAGACGTAAAGGGCGCGACCAAACATGTCCATACAAATGTCTCAGTGTTTTCCTACAGCAAGCTACACTGAATTTATTTCACAAATCCCTTGTAAATCCCTTCTAGGCCCTTGCTCCGTATAAATATTTGCCCAGTCCCTATATCGTTAACATTTTGACCTTTTTATAGTTATTTATGTGACGCACTGTACTTTACACTCATTGGATTTTGGACCTTATTGATAGGAGGGTAAAGGTCGACCGTGGCGTGTTGACCTCTCAATCTGAATTTGTGTTTGGATTTCTTGTAGAACAAAATGTATTTAAGGCGATCGTCGTGAGACGCCTAGCTCTTAGTTTTGATGAATAATTGAGTTTTTTTTATATGATAATAATAGTAAAGTTACTAATGTTTATTTATATATTTAGTAAATTGTTATTAAAGGTGATATAAGCTATGTTAGTTCTGTAAGTTTCCTATAAAGGCCCCTTTTCGGGTAAAAGCCTCCTCCAAATAGCTCCATTTCTCTCTATCCTGGGCTATTTATTTATTATGAATTCATACAAAGCTCAATTATTAAGTTGTTTGGTAAGAAACAACTGTCAAATAAAGCACAGTAAGATTTAAAATATTTTTTTCTTTTTTTAAATGTCGTTTCACCATAGAAAATATATCATCGCGAACCAAAAAGTTCGGTAAGTCATATCTTTGCCGCACCATTAAGAGGTGGACCTCATCGCTTCGATGGTGATGCCGTAGTAAAAGAAGACCTACTACAACATCACCGGCGGAATGGCCGCTAACTAAGCAGTCCCGTCATCTTCCCCTGGAATGGTTTGGGAAAGGAGCGAGGATGGTCTATCCACTGGACCATCCCCGCCTCGCAGTGGAGACTGTGAATGCAATACCAGGTGTGGTGCCCTCACACCATCAGCTGGCCGGTCTCCAGGTGGTGACAGCGCATGGGTATACTACTATCCCACTCTCAGCCGCCGTCGTCTGCGGCCTGCGGGGACAGATACGGTCCTCCCGCATCCTTTCGGCTGCTTCCTACTGCGACATAATATCTTCGCAGAAAGCAGCTGCTTTTCAGCTGCTACCATACTTGGGAGCGAAAAATTAGACACTGTGCCGACCTACGACATGACCTACAAGTCTATACAAATACAGCGTCAGCAGAATTGGCATAGTACTAAACGCTCCATACGTAATGCACGATTAGCCAATCAATAACATTGATCCTACATCGCAATGTCACAGTTTTCGTCGCCACTAGCTATATACTTATACAACAAACCAAGATTGGTAATTGGGCCTTGGACCGGATAACACCTAGCTCGGCGGAAGCACTTCCACTTTTAGTAAAGAACATACGTTTCTTACATTGGTGACCCCGACGTGATTTGAACACCAGCAGCCTTTGAATAAAGGAGCTTTCGCATCAGTCCATGTCTCTATACCCTCTACCACCATCTGCATCCAAGCTTAAGAAATGATGATACTCGGGATCTCAGCGTACAAATGTCACCAATGTTTTAGAAATACATTTTTAATTATTACTATTATTTTTTATATTAATTGCACTTCAAGATTGTTAATCTTCATCTGATGTTAAGTGGTAATGAGGTCCTCGCTGAAGGGCGACTAATACAGCATAATAAATCTATTACTGGACTTATCACCCTTGTCTTGAAGGCTTGACCCAGGGGTCTACAGTGATGGGGTGCCACATTAGTAGCAGGCTACTAATGTAGCACCCCCCCCCCCCCAGGAGCCCTGGAAACCTTACTCACACGCAGGAATACAGCAACACTGAAGTGATTGTTGTTTGGCTGCGGTCGTCTGTAAGGTGGAGGTATTTCACCAGTCGGGTTGCTCCAGTTCGAGTTATAAATCGCTTTGCCCTACCTCTCTTAAAGAATATATAAGTATGTATATCTGTGAGGTTAATTTCGTCTACTTTGTTGTCAATATAACTTTACCTCGCCACTAGGTAATATGACCCGGCGACCTACATCAAAGAACAGAATTAGCTGTCCCAGCGAACTTCGTGCTAAGAGTCTGTCCATATTTTAAAACCTTTTAAATCTTCGCTTGACTTCGGTTATTATTTCCAGAACTAGCCAAATTGGTTTGACCGTTGCGAGTTTTAGCAAGACTACTGGAAAGCGGTTAGTTAGGATACAAAAGTACGTAAATGAAAAACTGATGTAAAACATTAATGTATGTAATTTATTAAATTATGAGGAATCTAAGTAATTAGTGCAGACTCGATGAAAGATGGTAAAAAACATTTCTCGTCGGCCACTATTTCCTCTACCTAAAGGTTATCTGGTAAAGATTGACTATAATTTGCCGTTGACAGCTATTTTGTAACCTAGTTTAACTTTGAAGCGATCTTAAACGAAATCATAGAAGAAAGAAAGAAGAAAGAAAAAACATTTATTGACCATCACAAAAAACGAACAATGACAACGCAAGACAATAATTACACAGATTTAAGTACCTTGTGAGGCCAATATGGGTTCCACCTCAGCAAATGCCGCTACGGCATTTTAAACACCGCAGCAGCGCTGGTATTCTGGTGGAACCCACATAGGCGTCTACAGAATCCGTTATAAGCTATAAAATACAGAACACTCTTGTCAATCGCGAAATCTCGTCAATTCTTACTAGATATTGGCAGTAACTAACTTTGTGAATTCTGTTCTGAGTTATATACCTACAGACTAATAATAGGCTACTACACATTCCATTTCCATTTTATGTTCCGAAAACCGCTGATCGAAATGTATAATTGCAAAATTGTACAGTAAACAAACAGACATCATGTCAATTTGCACGCAAGATTGCAAGAAATAGCGAAAAAGTCGGATCAAAAAACAAATAAAGTTATACATATAATCATACTAGCTGTGCCCGCGACTTCGTTTGCGTGGACTTCATCCTTTTATGGTCGGTTTCACCCCTTTTTCCCCTAATATTCGAAACAAAAAGTAGTCTATATTTTAATCCAAGTTTCGAGCTATATTTGTGCCAAATTTCATATCTCTAACTTCAAAAATAAACATTTTTCCATATAAACTTCCAAAGGTGGTATTCCCCCTCCCCCCTTATTTTCTAATAAAAAGTAGCCTATGTCCGTTCTTGAGATTCAACGTATACCTATACCAAATTTCATCAAAATCGGTTGAGAGGTTTAAGCAGGAAAGCGTAACAGACACACAGACAGACAGACAGACAGACAGAGTTACATCAAAATCGGTTGAGAGGTTTAAGCAGGAAAGCGTAACAGACACACAGACAGACAGACAGACAGAGTTACTTTCACATTTATAATATTAGTAGGGAAGTAGGGATTTGTACGTGTTGCACAAAATAATGAAAAACAAAACAATGTATATGTACATTACTTTTCTTATTCACTTTTTTACAAATGGCGCTATCACATGCAAAGCAGCGACCTCTACTTTTTTCCTCAGACCAAATGGATTTTGCATAATACACATCCAAATAGTATTAGAAAAATGACTAGAATTTTAGCTAGAATTCGCGTCACGTCCGGGACATATATTGCGAGCTTACGGACAAACCGAAAAGCTAATACAATTACATATGGATGTGCTCGTGGCACATATGTTATTAACGTTTTATTGTTCTAGAATTAAAATTAGAATTCGTTTATTTGCTTTTCAGTAGGGTACACAGGAGATGACATTAGTAAAAGTACATAATATTTAGACCGCCCATTCAGCCGTCAACAACAGCATGCAAAATACAATTACAATTAATGACTTAGCGTAGTGTACATAAATAATCAGTTATATTATATATTTAGTTTTTAAAATTGAGAAATTATTGGAGAGAATAAAATCCATGCATAATAAGCCAGGTGTACAATGTGTTCTTGAACTTACTAAAAGTTGGCATATCTTTAATATTTTGAGGAATTTTGTTATAAATTTTCACGCACATACAATAACAATTTTTCCTCATGCGTGTACTTCTAGTGACTGGACCATTTGGCAATTTGGTGGTGATACTCTGCCAGTTAAAGATTTTAAGAGGTAGGCACAACGATTTATCGCTCGAACTAGAGCAACCCGACTCGTGAAATACCTCCACCTTAGGGAAGACCGCAGGGGGGGAGGCCAACATTTTTCCATTTTGGAAGTGACTCTCGCGCGAAAACATCTACTTACCAAGTTTTCACAGTATTCGAAAAAAGAAGCGGTGACGTACGGACGTACAGACGGACGGACAGACATGACGAATCCATAAGGCCTCTCCCCTCTGGACCATCGAGACGTTAGGTCGTGTGTTGAAGCGACCCCTGTTTTGAATTCTAAATAAAATAAATTTAAATTAACTTCTAAAAATATACTTGTTTATTCGCGAGTGCTACCAGGACAGCAGCTATCACAGGAGTAGTACCTGAGACGAGTGAGTACGAGACAACACCGAGAAAACAGGACGAACACACGGCACGCACGACAGCCTGGCAGTCGCGTGAGCGAGAAACGTCCCTGTGCAAGGGAGATAATTACTAGTCACCCGTTACGGCGCATAGTGACCACACCTCTTATCCTTGCGCCTACGCACTCCCCACCACCTAACTCGGTACACTAGCCGTCGGCACACTAACGATATTTAGGCCTACTTGACGTCATACAAAATTGCAACGTGATTATTATGCCGAAAATAGCTCACTCACCCCAACAAAATGCATCCGGAAACATAAACCCACAACAATACGGATCCAACCCCGAACTAAACACATCAGAGACCAATTTTATTGACCAGGAAGACTTGTTAAATATCACAAAAAGACTGAAACGAAAATTTAATCAAAGCCCCGGCACCTCAGAATCCTACGATGATAAAATTGATGACCTTCGTATCTCCCAAGAAAGTAGGTTTGATATTCTTACAAAAGCACTAACGACATTGATTGAACAAAATAAGGATATTAAGAGCACGGTGGAGCGCATGTCAACTCAATACGACGGTCTTTTAAATAAAGTGGAGGCGCTCGAAAAAGATAACATCCGTTATAGATCGCGTGTACAGTCCCTTGAGGAGAAATTAGAGATTCAGGATCAAAAATCCAAAGAGACGTCAATTGTCATAAGGAACGTACCAGTCAGGGAACCTGAAACCAAGGAAAATCTAACTACCACGATTAAAACAATTATCTCGACTATTGGTGCCTCACCACCACTGCAAGATCTCGAAGTCAAAGACATCTATCGCAATAAATCCTCTGCTATTGTCGTGAACTTTACAACAGTTGGTAGAAAAGTGAACCTCGTATCTAAGTTGCGAGCTTATAATAAAGATAAGCGTAGCAAGAAGGAACACCAACTAAATACTAACAACATTAACTTCATTGGAATAGCCAAACAGATTTATATCTCCGACTTACTTACCACAAAAACAGGACACCTCCACTACCTTGCACGGCAACTTTTAAAATCTAACAAACTCGCAGCAGTCTGGATTTCACACGGAAAAGTCTTGGTAAAGACACAAGCAGACGAAACACCCATAAAAATAAATAAAGAAGAAGATCTGCAAAACTTATCCATTTAAACTTATTAATTTATACGATAATAATTTAAGATCCCGTGTTGTGATAAGTCTCTTTTTGAGATAAATTGCAAAATAGGAAACACATCAATTTGTCAACTATAAGTAATATCTTAACATTTAGGAAAATCCTTACAACTGATTGTCGGTTGGTATCTTAATTATTTTATTATAATATAGTTCTAAATATCTGCATTTGATTTTTTTTTTACAATAATTCAATATTATATAAGATTTATTGACTGATAGTCGGTAAACACTTTAGTCATGGCAATAAAATTATAAATTCCTATTATTTATACCATTATCGAAATAAATAAAAAAAAAATCTATCTATATATTTATTGAAACTATTTAAGATTTGGCACAGAATTGAAGAAGCTATTTCTAGCATAACTCTATTTGTCATTAAATAGGAGGTAATAATCACAGCTATATTTATATTTCTTATTTTTTTTTCTGGTGTTGCGATGTTGTTATTTGTTTCTTAATGTAACGCTTTGAAATCACCTTCTTAGCATAAATAAAAACGTTTGGTTTATTAGTTTTTTATAGCAATTGATATATAAATTCCCATATTACATAATCTGCAAACGCCTAGTTAGTTATTAAAATATACATATAATTGAACTTACCTACAATGGTCATTCAAGACATCGATTCATTCCACTCGAGCTTAGACTCGATTTCGGTGGCCAAAGCTATGGCATGCGATATTGAAGATATTCACTCTCACATAGCAACAATTGACTTTTGTCGTTCTCTTAATATTATTTGTCAAAATATAAGAAGTATAAACTGTAACTTTAATAATTTTATCTCTCTTGTTCAAAGATCTAAAATAGAGTGGGAAGTCATGGTTCTAACGGAATGCTGGCTTTCCCCATCTACTCCTACCCCTGATCTGGAAGGATACACACATTATACTACTTCCAGTCACAATACACAAAATGAGGGCGTTGTGATTTATATTAAGGAAAACATCCAGTGCAGAGTAGAGGAAATCACAGATGCTAGTTGTAATTGTCTAGTACTACAACTTAATAATGAGATATGTGTCATCGCAATTTATAGACCGCCTAGTGACCGCAACTTGGGTAATTTTGTTGACTCCCTCGACTCAACTTTAGGAACCTTGAAAAACTTTCAAAATATCTACTTATGTGGTGATGTTAATATAGACATTGCTCCTAATAGCACAGACTCACGACACCATGAATACCTTAACGTGCTAGCAGGTCATGGGTTGTTCCCCGGACATACACTAATCACACACGGAAAAACATGTTTAGATCACATGATACTTAAAACTAAATTTCAAGCCCTATGTTTTGTTGTTGAGTCCTCAATTACTGATCACGAAGCTGTGACCTTAACTGTATATTTGACTCACCGATTAGAGACATACAAAAGATTCCGTACTAAAATTAATCACGACAAACTCCAGTCCGATATTCAAACGATTGATTTCCAGTTCATTCTAGACAGCACTGATGTAAATTATGCAACCAATCTGTTTATAGACCGGCTGACATCAGCAATTAATAGAAACACTAAACATGGAATCACTCCCAGTAGACAACGAATCAGTAAACCATGGCTGACGCGAGGTATCTTAAATTGTCTAAAAAACAGAGACAATCTACATAAAAAATTAAAAAAGGACCCAAATAACGAAACCCTAAAAATTACATACAAACGCTATAGAAACTTTTGTAAATCCGTACTCAATAAATCACGTAAAGATTACAACAGACAACTCATAGAAGCATCATCTAGAAACAAAAGGAAACTCTGGGACACTATTAAAGTAGTCACAAATATAAAGAAGAAGCCAGACCACTCGACTACTTTAATTCAACCTTCGCACCCGCAGGAAAGCATCAACATGGTAAATAATTTCTTTGCCAGCGTTGGTAAAAGCCTTGCGGAAAAAAACCCGTTATCATGCGCGGTGCACTCACCTTTCTCCATAGTGGATGACTCGCCGTGTAATTCTTTCGTCCTACTTCCTACTGACGAGTTAGAAATTATCCAAATCATACGTGGACTAAAAACCAATTGTGCGGTGGGTTTTGACTTGATTTCTACTGAAATACTGAAAAATAATTGTTTCTGGTTGGCACCCCCAATAACCCACATTTGTAACTTAGCTATAGCATCAGGAATATTCCCACATGCCTTCAAATTGGCGCTGATAAAACCTATCCATAAGGGGGGGGAGAAGGACAGTGTCAATAACTTTAGACCTATTGCTATTTTGCCCGTGCTCTCTAAAATACTAGAGCGCCAAATGAATAAGCAATTGATAAATTACCTGGAGAAAAACAAACTACTTTCAGCATCACAGTTTGGTTTTAGACCGGGGAAATCCACAAATGACGCAGTCCATACCCTGACCAACCTAGTGATAACCAGCCTGGACCGGAAAAAGAAATCATTAACAATATTTCTCGACCTCGCAAAGGCATTTGATACGGTCTCTATCCCCCACCTTGTGTTTAAACTGGAGGCGATTGGGGTAAGGGGTACTCCCTTGAAACTTTTTAAAGACTACCTGACAGATCGTAGACAGAGAGTAAAGATAGATAATCTTGTCAGCGAGGAGGTGAAAATGACCTATGGAATCCCACAGGGCAGTATAAATGGACCTACACTGTTTCTTATCTATATTAACGAGCTCTGTAATCTCCAGCTCAACAATGGCACTATAGTTACCTTCGCTGACGACACAGCCCTATTTTTTACGGGTGACAGCTGGCACGATGTCTTCAGCAGTGCTCAACAGGGAATGCAAAAGGTTACAAATTGGCTACAAAGCAACATCCTAACGCTGAATGTGACCAAGACAAAGTATGTAGCTTTTGCACACCGATCCCATCTTCTTCCTCCTACTTCACTTGACATCACTGTTCATTCCTGTCCCATGGGTTCTTTGAGCTGCTCTTGCCCCTCACTCGAGAGGACAGATACGATCAGATACCTCGGAGTGATTTTGGATCAAACTCTTACCTTTGGGCCGCACGTCCAGGTACTAACCACGAGGATGAGAAAATTGATACACATTTTTAGAACTCTTAACCAGGTGGCACACCGGAAAACGGTAAAAATGGTGTACTATGCCCTCTGCCAATCAACCATAGACTACTGCATTTCATCATGGGGTGGTGCAGCAAAAACACATCTCATCCAGTTGGAAAGGACTCAAAGGTGCATCCTAAAGGTGAGTACTGGCCTTCCTTACCGATTCCCCACGAAAATCCTTTACAGAGAGTGGGAAGTACTGACTGTTAGACAATCGTTTATCTTGCAAACGATTCTCAAAAGGCACTCTCAGCTCCAGTACGACCCTGGCCTCAACAAAGATAAACGACGTAAAGGGACAGTCTGCCAGGTCGAATCATTTCATACACGTCACTCAAAAAATTTCTACTGTTTCCTGGGCCCATACCTTTACAACAAAGTTAATAAGGCACTATCTGTGTATCATCTCACAAAGTCCTCCTGTAAAACTATAGTTACGCATTGGTTGAAGACCCTGGACTATACAGAAACAGAAAACTTACTGTATAAACATATTTAACTGAAACTACAGTTACAGACTTAATACATTAAATTTAGTAAATTTACTCATTGAAACAAAAATCACACAAACTACGGAAATGTAAAATATATAAATATAATGATAACAATATTATTCAAATTTATTTCCAATACTTACGATAGACTACCTTAAATGTTATAAAATTAACTATTAACACATTTACACAACATCATACAAATCAATAAATAAAACAAACAAAAACTAAAATACAATCTCATGCTTTATCTAAGTTATGTAATGTACTTAATCAAATTTTAATGATATTGCCATGTCTAACATTTTATTTTATTTTATTATTATTATTATTATTTTTTCATGTTATCTGTTAATTATAGTTATAATAATTTAAGGCTATAGATTATAATAAAATTTAAAAAATTAGAATAAGTTATTACCCTTTCTAGTATGGGTTATTAATTGTAATTACATTTTCACGATTATAATATAGCATGTTATGTTTGTAATATAATTATTGCTCAGCATACGATCAGAAAATCAGTACTCAATAAATAAACTACTTGGGGGTGGAGTCTGGAGACCTGTACTACGGGTTTCTTCTGGAAACCTATTTCAGGCTCCAGTCTCTCACACAAGGGTTTACGCCATCATGTACCTTGTTTTTTGTGATAAATATGCAATGTAACCTTTTTGTGAGAGAAAATAAATAAAATAATGAATAATGAATGAATGAATGAATAAGGGTTCCGTTTTTTGCCATTCGGCTACGGAACCCTAAAAAACTCCGATGACTGGATAAAACCGACAGGTTTGAAAAAACATCAAATGTTATACGAGTACAAAATATAACTAACTAGCTGTGCCCGCGACTTCGTTCGCGTGGACTACATCCTTTCATGGTCGGTTTTACCCCTTTCTCCCCTAATATTCGAAACAAAAAGTAGTCTATATTTTAATCCAAATTTTGAGCTATATTTGTGCCAAATTTCATATCTCTAACTTCAAAAATAAACATTTTTTCATATAAACTTTCAAAGGTGGTATTACCCCCATCCCCCCTTATTTTCTAATATAAAGTAGCCTATGTCCTTTCTTGAGATTCAACGTATACCTATACGAAATTTCATCAAAATCCGTTCAGCCGTTTAGGCGTGAAAGAGTAACAGACGGACAGACAGACAGACAGACAGAGTTACTTTCGCATTTATAATATTAGTATGGATACTCGTACCATGCCTTACTAATATTAATGATAAAACACACCCAACTCGACACCACTGAGATAAGCCACGGTAGCAACATATCCTATTATAAACGTGTACAAATGCATCACGAATGCATTACTCGAGAAAGTAGCATTGTTAGTCGTGATACGAGATATAAGTATGACTAATGGACAAACTATACTTTCACCGTGTAACTTTAATCTTTAATTTGGGTTTAAAAATACTTTTTTATTTGTTTATTTGTTTGTGAGAACTAAAGTCATCGACATAGCAGTGGCAGTGGGCTGGCCATATCAGCCGCAGAGCCGACAACCGTTGGGGTAAACGAGTAGGTAAACGTAGTGTAGGACGCCCTCAAGCCAGGTGGAGTGACGATTTGCGCAGGACGTCTGGCAGGAGCTGGATGAGAGTCGCCGAAAATCGAGGGAAGTGGCGAACATTTGGAGATGACTATGTCCAGCAGTGGACTGCAACAGGCTGATGATGATGATGATTTGTTATTTTTTGCTTGAAGCGTAAAAATGTTTAATAAACTCCCTCAAGTTATTGTTGAGTTAGTTTTGTACAAATTTAAGACTTGTCAAACGTTGTCTTTTAAAAAAAGGCTACTACAAAGTAGAAGAGTATATGAATGACGATAAACGTAGTGGTCCACTCGTTTTTGTTCGGCTACGTAATTTCGGGACAAAAGTATCTAATTTATTATATCATAATTCATTAGGCATTTTTGCGTGAAATAGTAAAAGAAAAACTAACTTTCATGTTTATGTAAAGTCTGTTTCTGCTAGTATGGTGGGAAAACTCATATACTTTAACAATAAAACACGTCAGTGTGGTATGTTCTTTGTATCGTACCAAGGATTCTATGGAGGCCTATAAAGTTCCGTGGAGAACTTTGATATCGTTTCACTAGTTAAAATTCTATAGTTTTGACACTTAAAGATCACACCCCTTTTTTTAATCCTTATTTTGACTGATACTGGCTTTGAATATATTTGCTATGAGATTATTCTTGGTTCTGATTTCAATAGTATCTCCAATTTGAGCCCTAATAAGTACAAAATATACGCCTTTATACCAACTTCTCGCAAGGATCGTTAAGTCCTTTTGGCCACACTAACGACCGCTCGCTCGCTCCGCTCTCTACTGAAGGGGCCGGATTTAGGTCAACGCTCGAGACAATAAAAATTTAAATGCAGTCTGCAAGTAACAAGACTAAGAAAGGTGACGCTAGGCAAACAGTTACAGCCAGTTAACAAGCCTAATAGTTTGACAAAATTTCGTTTTTAATGTATTTCTTTAACACTGTACTTGTCGCCCTAAAGCTAGGACCTTCTTAATACTTAAGATCAGGTTGGATGAGGTCAATCTTGAAGTGCAATATAAAAAAAAGAAATAACTATAGAAACACGATTCTTTTATTGTTTTTTTAAGAAAGCAAACTGTGACGTAACAGTTGTATTTACCAACACATAAATTGTCAAAGTTACTGTATAATAAAGCATTCATATAATAAAATCTGTTACTGGACTGGTCGCCCTTACCTTGAAGGTTTGACCCAGGGGTTAACCCCTCAAGCCAGGGGTAGCAGGCTACTAATATAGTACCCCCAAGAGCTTCGGAAACGAGCTGCTCCAGTTTAAGCAAAAAAAACCTATGCCCTACCTTTCTTATCACAGTTAGCAAACATTAAAAGTATAAAAAAAAAACATTATAGGAACATCTATTGTTGAGACGGTTTTTTTCTTTGACTCTTCCATACTGAAGTTCTCTATAGATTGTGCTCAAGAAGCTGGCTTGTGAAGAGATTAGCGCGGCTTGTGGAACAATCACTCCTTAGGTGACACTTACGACTTGCAAGACAGTAATTTTAGGAAATACTTAGGCTCTAGAGTACTACTGAACTAAGTCCTAAATCCGACAACAAAGACATAGACTTGCCTCTATTTCAACAGGAGATAGTCAGCTCAACTGTTTATTAATACTTTATAAGTGTGTGTGTGTGTCCAAATGTAGGGCATTATGTGTGTAATTACTTGATAAAAATCTATCTAAATGAAGAGAATGATACTTCGCCATCACTACATAGTATAAACCAAGTAGCTTTTTTTGTATCTCCCTATCTTTAATATCTACTACTCAACGGATTTTTATGCCATTTTTATTGATAGATAGAGTGATGTATTATCCAAAAATGTTAGTATTTATGCAAATTATGTAATATATGTATATACCATACATATTTATGTACAGAAAAGTCAAATACTTCATTTGTATTTAGACGCACCCGTGCGAAGCCGGGGTGGGTAGCTAGTATTATATAAATGTCAAAGTCTGTAACAATTTATTAATGTATATATGAATGTTTGTACACGTTCACGCAAAAAGTACTCAACCGATTTGGATGAAATTTGCTCAAATGAGAAACGACATACTTGTAAATCATAAATAATACTTTCTATCCCTATATAATACGAACGAATCCGCGGCCTAATAGCTAGTTATCACATTAATAGGTGAAAGCTTAAATATAACCGAAAACAATCACCACTTATGAGACAGAGTACAAATATTTGAAGCAGGTAGTGTGGTCCCATTCGGGAGATAACCGCGTATGATTCGAACAATAAAAGCAAAACAGACACACAGACACTCGGAGGGTTATCTAAGTCGGTTGATGTGGGAACACATCGGTATTAGTTTAAGGAATGACTTTGATGGTTTATGTGAACCTAAAGTTTGTGTAATGCATCTGAGGAAGTTATCACTCGACCACGGCGAAGAAAAAGGAGGGATTCATATTGTCATTATTAGTATGAATAAGAAGCTAAGAAACTATTGATCAAGATTAAATTAAAACTTGCCATATCCGCATATAGCAAAGATGTGTCGTCATAAAGTTTTAATTTAAGTGTAACAAAATTTAAGCTAATCAAAATTTACAACCATATTGCAAATTATATTTTCTCTGTCCAAAGTTAAAGTTAAGAAAGAGAAAAACATAGCCAGGTAATTGTAAAATAAGTACGCTCCTATTTTTACAAGTAAAAATTAGATCAATTACGAAATACTACCCTCTTTATCAGGAAGGTCACAGGGCCGGCTCGGTGTCGACGCAATTAAAGATGCATGTCGCCCTAATGAGCCCTGCGGCAAATAAATTATTCACCGCCCTCGCTCCCTCCCTGAGCTGAGGATATTCAACCCAAAGTACTTGTAACTCATTGCTTTTGTAAAAAAATGGATTTTTTGTTTTAACTTTAGTACAGTTGACCTACTTTTAAAATGACTGTCTGAAAATTCCCAAATCATGTGTGCAATAATGTATATACTTACTTGTATTTATGAATATACTAGCGGCCACCGCGGCTTTGCACATATATTCGTTTTTTAAAAAACATATGATGAATTGAGAACCCCTTGACTTATTTTATGCAAACTTTTCATAAACCATCTGCTAAATTGTTAGGTTTGCCGATTTTTATGGTGTATAAATTTAAAATTATCTGATTTCTGAACGTAGCATAAAATGTTTTAAATATCGTTTCGGAACGGAAATTCTCGACCGTTGAATCGAGCGTTTAAATGGAAAGAGGCGAATCGAGTCATTCTGGTCGGAGCGCCGAAGGAGAACGGACGTCTCTGGAGCTTGTACAATGCTGTCTGAGGAAATAGAAGCTTTTGGAAACTGTGTAAGTGTTTTTCTGTGTTCCTATTCCTTGTGGCCTTTATTTAAGGAGTGAATTTTACTATATCTCAGAAGTGGTATGATACCCTGCTAAATGTCGCTATACCCTCAGTATGTATGTGCGTGACCCAAATCCGCAAGGTCATGTGGCGGTCACCACACGTGTGACTAAAATGTTGGTGGGATAAAAATTTGCAAACTTAGTCTACCCCTTGTGTAAGTGGTAAAAGATTATGCAAAGTCAGTGGGCGGTCACAACACATGTGGTCAAACTTTATGTCGGTGCACGCCCTGGGTCTACGGGGGCCAAAATTTTCTTATTTTTGAGCTACGACGCACCGTTTTCGAGACATTTGAAAAACGAAGTTACAAAATATGAGTTCACTTTACAAAGTACCTAGAGGTTATTAATTCATAAATAGTTTACGCCTGGGTATACTTTTGAAGGCCGACGAATGTGTCGTGTAAAATATTACTGGTTTGGTACTACAGTTCAAATATTTTTCAAATATCGAATCGCAATCTTTCAGGAGCCGGTTGTTAAATTGTTTTAGAACAAAATACACAGTTTTGTTTTCGAGTTTCAGAAAAGCTGTGGTTACCGTAGCCGCAGCAGGCTAAGGAGTGTGAATCGCGACCAAGGGCGTGTGGTCAAGCCTACACGAAAAAGAAATTGCTTTTGACAACGAGCGTCAACGGCTACGCATCATGGAGGACGACCTCAGGCGTAAACGTGATTCACTTCACCACATGGCGTAAGGACAGGAGCAACACGGACGCGTCTATCGAGAACGTAGCAACCGGGAAGACTGTCGCTACGCTAGGGCGGAGTTACGAAGATCACGCACCAGTCAAGGCATCACCAACGGTACACCAGCACATCAGGATACACGGTCAGAAAGTCTTACTTTTATGGCTAGGGATATTAGGAATCTAATTAATACACTAGGTCATTTAAAACCTCAACCCCAGACGACAGCAGTGACTACACAAGTACCCTCGAACAGTATGATAAAAAAAGAAATATATATATATATTTTACCAGACTTGACCCTTCATCGAAAAGCCAGCGTATAGACGTTTGGCCTAAAAGAGATGAACGAGTGTGCCACTGTTTTCGGCTGGACTACGATTCGCTTTGCAATGCTGAGGCTCCAAGGATTGGCTAAAACTTGGTATAAAAGTCTAAATTCAATATTATTTAGTTGGTCTGAGTGGCAACAAAAACTTTTAGAAGCTTTTCCGTACGAACAAAATTATGGCCAATCCTTGGAGGATATGTTGAAAAGACGTAGCCGATATAATGAACCTCTTGAAGTATATTACTACGAGAAATAAGCCTTGTTGAACCAATGCGACAAAGAAGGCGAGCGTGCGGTGGATTGTATTATTTATGGATTGAACGATAAGACAATGCAATCTAGTGCCAATGCGTTACGCTGTTTCTGTCTCGATCAGCTATTACAGTTTTTATGTCTAATAAAGAAGTTTCGCAACCATTTTACCGTGGAAATTATAAAGGAAGATCCAATGATTTTACGATTAACTCAGTTAGCCATCAGTTGAGATTAAAGGCTAGTACTAGTAGTAATTCTTATATATTTTGTTATAATTGTAAGGAAAAGGGGCAACCATTAAGTGTCCTAAGTCATTAATGCAATGTGGAAAATTTCGTAGATTTGGACATAAAACAGACGATTGTAATATAAAGTCAGGGAATCTTTCAAATAATTATAATGCACCAGTAACTAAAACTATGCGCATACTAAGTTCAAATGCGAATGCAAAGTTTATCAAAGAATGTAGGGTAAACGGTATATCAATGAAATCTTTTATAGATTTTGGTAGCTATGTCACACTACTTACTCGTTCAGCGGCATCATCATTAGGCTTTACGTACAGTGTTAGCTCCGTTACAATTCAAGGCTTTGGCAATGGAATAGTTTACTCTCTCGGGTCGTTGAACATTAATTTGAATATAGATGGTGTTAATGCAGGACTAGCGTGTCACGTTGTAGATGACAAACTGTTAGACGTACTGTTAGAGTTACTAGTGGGAGAAACCTTCACTGAACAGGCGCACATTGTAGTTCATAAAGATGCGGAGAACTTAAGATTTTTCAATTTAAGTGATGAATTACCATTCTCGATATCTGAAAATGCTGGGGACATAGCCATAGTGGTCCAATCAAAGGAAAATATCACGGTTCATGGACCAGCCTCGATTAGAGTTTGCGTGAATATCGAAAGCGGAGATATCTTGTTGCATAGTAAAGTTATTGGAAAACCAAATAGGCAGACTTGTATCAATGGGGGAGTGTATAGCGTTAAAGAGGGGCAGTTTTTCGTCTCTATTACACCGTTATGTAATCCCTGAAAGTTTTGAGCAATCCTTAATTGGGAGAGGGACTAGGGTACAATTTGTTTATTGCGTGAATAAGCTTTCGACGAAATAAACGTGACGTTACATCGACATTGATAAAATTCATGTAGGTGACTCTGTAAGCGATTTACAAAAGAAAAACTTAGTGTCGTTACTTAACCGATGTAAACACTGTTTTGCATAATCCTTGGGGGAGCTGAGATGCACTAACGTAACTGATATGCACATAGGGCTGAATAGCAAGCAACCAGTGGTATATCGTCCTTACCGGTTGTCGCATAGGGAACGTCAGCAAGTTAGAGGAATGGTAGGTGACATGTTGGAATTCGGGGTCATAAGAGAATCTGTTTTGGAATATGCAAGTCCGATAGTCCTTATGCGGAAGAAGGATGGAAAGCCTAGACTATAGACTTCTTAATTCACTGACAGTAAAAGAACGATACCGGAAGCTCGTGATCGAAGATGAGTTCGCGCGATTATCAGGACAGGTATAATTTGTAACGTTAGATATGTCATCGAGCTAATTACCAGGTACCATTATTAGAAGAATCTAAGCACCTTACCTCCTTCGTTACCCCGGACGGTCAATACGAATTTAACCGTATGCCGATTGGACTTGCCAATGTTGGCTGTAGTATGTTTGCTGAGAAAATTTCGTGTTTATTTGCCTGAGTTAAAATTCAAATTGTGACTGACTGTAGTGCCTTACGGACAACGTTTTCCAAGCGAGATCTGATCCCTCGAGTAGTGGCTCCTATTACGCGAATTTGACTAAAATATAGAATATAGAGCGGGGACTAAGATAGCGCACGTTGATGCATTGTCTAGGAATCCTAGTAGAGAAGATAGCACGGTTTACTGTGATGGTTTCCCCAATGTGATGTCCATTAACCAGTTAGATTGGCTACACACCTTACAGTTAGAAGACTCGGAACTTTGTAGGATTCGTGATATTTTAAGTTCAGACTTAGACGCTGATGGACTGGCAAATATTAGGGAAAACTATTTGATCAAAGATCACAAACTGTATAAGTGTGTAGACGGAGATAAAAGTAATCTGAGATGGGTAGTACCAAAAGGGGCACGATGGCAGTTCTGTCTGATGAAGCATGATGAAATTGGACATTTTTGGTGGAAAAGACTCTTGAACGTATCAGGAAATCCTACTGGTTCCCCGGAATGTCCAAGTTTGTCAAGAAATATGTTCAAGTTTGTATCGAGTGTGCCTATGCCAAAAGGTTAGTTCAAACAAAGGGCTCCTACACACAATAATGAAAGTAGATGTGCCGTTTCATACAATCCATTTAGATCACCTTGGGCCTTTTGTGCAATCTAAGCGAGGGAATTCATATCTTTTAGTTATAGTGGACGCATTTACAAAATTTATTTTACTACGCCGGTACGCAAAACCAAATTACAAACTGCAATTAAAGTTCACTTCTCGTGCATTCAAGCGTTTTTATGCAGATAAAGATATAAGGCATGTTTTGAATGCCGTTGCAAGCCCACGTTCAAGTGGAGCGATGCAATCGCACAATTTTGAGTTCATTAACTGCACATAACTTAAACTTTGATGAGAGAGATTGGGATGACAAAGCGGGTAAGGGTCAATGGGGTATGAATAATACCTGTCAGAAAACCACAGGTAAAGCACCAACCGACATCATGTTTGGAGTGTGTATGAACGCAAAAGTTGATCCTAGATTGAATGACGTAGTTAAAGAAGCTCATGAAAAGACAGATTTGGTGACTATCAGAGAATCAGTTAAAGATAGGATTGAAATAGAGCAAGAAAAACAAACATACAAAAAAAAAATAGCTTCATTTGCAAATGACGGAAAAAGCAAAAAGCTTAGGACACCTTATCAAGGCCCTTACAGAGTCGTTGCGGTATTGGGTAATGATCGCTATAGGGTAGTTTCTATTCCGGGACTTAGTGGCTCTTGAAATAAGTGCAAAACCGCCGTCGCTGCGTATAGAATGTTGCCTTGGGTCCACGTGGCCGGTCTAGGAGTTAACAAAGGTAATGAGAATAACTGTACGGAGGAAAGTGAAATAGAAATCTAATTTATGTAACTAATAAGCATACAACCAGTGATTTAAACTATGATCTGTGACACTGTTTTTACTTTTTGTTTATTATGTAAGAAGGAAATACGTAATGATAAATTATGGAATCTAAATATTTGTTAAGCTTATATTATCTTATATGGTGATGATTAGTTCCTTGCTCTCATGTCTACTAGACAACGAAACTTATTCCACGAAATCGGTGTTAGCTTTCACTCGTATAATTTCTTTGTATATTGATTGTAACAGTTCCTGGGTAAATTGTGTTAAGAGTTAATTAATATTGATTTAATTGTTAGTTATAATAGTACAGAGGCCAGCGAAGTTCACATATTGTAATTAGAATACCACATTTACTTATTATTTTTATGGAGTATTGGTAAAATATGATTATGAGCTAGGAACGTACATGAGTTAATGAAACTTATCTAATATCTGTAACTAAGAGCGAATGTAATTATTTTAGTTGGATAAATTAATATTCATTATGGATGTTTATTATTTATTATTATGATGTTTATTATTTATTTACATGACTGTAAGAAGGAGGGTTTACAGTTCATTATGGATGTTTACTATTTATTATTATGATGTTTATTATTTATTTACATGACTGTAAGAAGGAGGGTTTACAGTTCATTGTGGATGTTTACTATTTATTATTATGTTTATTATTTATTTACATGACTGTAAGAAGGAGGGTTTACAGTTCATTATGGATGTTTACTATTTATTATTATGATGTTTATTATTTATTTACATGACTGTAAGAAGGAAGGTTTACAGTTCATTATGGATGTTTACTACTTATTATTATTATGTTTATTATTTATTTACATGACTGTAAGAAGGAGGGTTTACAGTTCATTGTGGATGTTTACTATTTATTATTATGATGTTTATTATTTATTTACATGACTGTAAGAAGGAAGGTTTACAGTTCATTGTGGATGTTTACTATTTATTATTATGATGTTTATTATTTATTTACATGACTGTAAGAAGGAGGGTTTACAGTTCATTGTGGATGTTTACTATTTATTATTATGTTTATTATTTATTAACATGACTGTAAGAAGGAGGGTTTACAGTTCATTATGGATGTTTACTATTTATTATTATGATGTTTATTATTTATTATTTTGATGTTTATTGTTTATTTACATGACTGTAAGAAGGTGGGTTTACAGTTTTAAGATTAGAATGGTTTTTGTAAAATGACTCGATTGGCCGAATGTTAGGTGTGCATGAGGACATGCACAATAACAGGATGGTCGAATGTTAGGTTTGCCGATTTTTATGGTGTATAAATTTAAAATTATCTGATTTCTGAACGTAGCATAAAATGTTTTAAATATCGTTTCGGAACGGAAATTCTCGACCGTTGAATCGAGCGTTTAAATGGAAAGAGGCGAATCGAGTCATTCTGGTCGGAGCGCCGAAGGAGAACGGACGTCTCTGGAGCTTGTACAATGCTGTCTGAGGAAATAGAAGCTTTTGAAAACTGTGTAAGTGTTTTTCTGTGTTCCTATTCCTTGTGGCCTTTATTTAAGGAGTGAATTTTACTATAAAATAATATTAATAATGAAAACTGTTTATTATCTCTTCACTAGTCCTAACAAAACCTAAATATTTGGTTTGGATAGGTTACATTCTTGAGTAATAAAATCACAACAAAAAGTGGCACTGATTATAATACGTATTGGTGAATATTAATTACAATGTATGTATATTAAAATGTATATAAAAACATACAACGAGTGTAAATGTTAAAAAATATATGTCGTCTGTTGTACACAGGCGATATTTACTTTCCCATACTTATATTTTCACGTTAATTTTATCTCCATAAATAAAAAAAATGTCATTACTTAACACATACGTAGTCAGAAATAAAATCAATTCAGGCATGTAAAAATCTGATTTAACAAGCTAATATTATTAAATAACATTGTGAATAGGAAATATTTTTTTTATTAATGTATTAATTAAAAAAAAACTGGACAGCTCTCAACGATTTTTGAGATTAAATACTAAATATACCTAAATGACATGATACTATGTATCAAAAACATCCCACGCAGATTTTTTTTTGCTAATATTATGGAATGTCGTGTCATTTATTTGTTCCGTATTTTTAAACAAGCATTTTTGAATTTGTTTTAATTACTAGAGACCTCAATGCAATAAGAAACAGCTGATACCACCGTGCATTCTACTTTTGACGTTAGCGCTATCACTGCGTGGTTTTTAAATGAGAGATAGAGACTCGAGCCCTTTTTTTTTGTCTTAATTGACTATGATAATAGCCTCAGATGGCATTTTCATCTTTACTGAGCTAGAACAGAGCCTTTTTAAAATATAAAACAAGTAGTATTTGATTTATAGAGTAAACAAATTTATAGAGGCAATGCGACATTTATTAACAAGCAATCTTTCAGAGTTATAACAAGTGTTACACTTGTTATAACTCTTACTTAAACGCCCACAGCGCTCTCAAGGGACAGTACGAAACTACGTCACAATCTACCATCACTTACATATGGACACCTATCAATCATACACAAGGACACGGCGCGGGGCGACGCCGCAATCAAACTTGCATGGCGCCCGTGATCTGCGGCACTTGCTCAAATATTTAATGCCCTAGTCCCTCCCTGTGCCGCTTCGTAACCTGCCAATATATCACGGTAAGGGGCCGTATAAACTTTGCAGGCGTAATCAAGCTATACGCTTACTATGTCTCTTCATGAGTGACTCCGCCAATGAAGATGTTAACATGATTGGCAACCATATAAAAATATGATTTTTCCACTAACGATTACATACATTTTCGTCTAGCCGTTTTTAACTCCCGACGCAAAAACGTTGGCGTGTTATAAGTTTGACGTGTCGGTGTGTGTACCTGTCTATGGCATTGCAGCACCCGACAAATGAAACGAGTCTTATTTTTTTGGTTGGAAGTTGAATAAGTCGGGAGTGTTCTTAGCTATGTTTGACAATAATCGATCCAAGATGGCCACCGTCACAAAATTATGGATTGCATGTTGGAAACACAACTCCTACAATATGGGTATCATATAAAAGGGCTTAACTCGCAGAATAAATTCATAATAACAAATTTCAAATCCAAGATGGCCGCCGCCAGAAAATTAGGGATTTCCTCAATTTTTTTGACACAACTCCCTATCATATCAAATAAAAGGGCTTTTCCACACTTTTTATGTCGGGGGTTTTTTTTAATTTTAAATTTTATTATGTTTATAATACCTATTCAATTTTGTTAATTTTTTTGCTAAACTACCTTTTATTAATATAACATAGACTAGACGTCTGGCAAGTAGGTGAAATTATTTTTATTATATATTTATTAAGTTTGTTTATAAATCCTACATTTGCTTAAATTTTCATTGGTCATCCCTATTCAGAATCAAAACCTAACGCGATTCTCAATACTCAGTCATACTGGGGTCAACTATTGTAAGTAAGACTATAAATATGAATAAGCAATAGTACACTCGGCTTAAAACTTTATGAAATAATATTTTACTTACTATTCAAACAACTGGAACGTTGATACCTGGAAAAAATAAAAAACTATTTATTACACAATTAATGTTAAAGACTTGCTAAGACTTCTTTAAAGGAAAATTAATATTGTTGAACATGTTAGTAGTTGTGATTCGACTATTTCCCAAAGTTGTTAATGTATAATATATTTATATCTATCTAAATATTTTGTGATAAAAATTAGGAAGAATTCGTTTTCCATATTGACCAGACCGGCAATCGAACCCGGTACGGAGGTTCATAAATGCCTTAACTCTACAAAAGTCATCCCGCGGTATCCCTAAAACTGAAAGAACAAATAAAACATTTCAAAAGTTAGGTCCTAACCACGAAAACCAATTACAGCCCTTCATTAATTCCCAAAAAGTCAGAACAAAGGTCCGAGGGCCCTAATTTGCCCATTAAGATGCCCACTCCCTACTAATTGGCCCTCGTTCCAAATTATAATAATTCAATTTAAGGTGTCAACTGATTTGATATTTCTCCGGCGGAAAAAATTGAATTTCCGCGAAATTAATTTTAAATCGCCCCAAATTAATAGAGAGTGGACCCTTTGTGTTTGTGTTCACACCGGAGCGTAATGAGCCGCGAAAAGAGATGATCAAGTTGATTTAACTTTCCAAAAAATTATTTGTATATAAAGTTTTAAATGTTTTAAGAGACTTACATCCGTGTAATAATTGAATTTAATATTATATTTAGCTCAAAACACACAAATAAAATATGATGAAAATTCAGATTACACAAATTTATAGTTTTATTTACATTTCAACATAACATTCGTGTTGCCACTAGATAGTTCACTTTGATAGTTGTTATCATAGTTGGAGTTGGTTTCTGTGAAACAAAAATGTGCGCCAAAAGTCAAATACTAGGTAAGCTACAAATAGTTAGAGTAGAAATTTCGTCTTGAAAACTGTTTTTTTATGTATAAGTAGGTTTTAATATTAATATTTTTTAAGTACTACTGATGATTTTCAGCTGTACAATACATCAGTTTTAACCTTTTTAAAAATGTAAATGGCTCACCCGTTTCTGACTGTTGACAGACAGAGTAACATTCACATTTATAATTTTAAGAGAGGTAGGGCATAGCGATTTATCGCTCGAACTGGAGCAGCTCAACTGGTGAAATACCTCCACCTTACAGAAGACCGCAGCCAAATAACAATCACTTCTGTGTTGTTGTGTTCCTGCGTGTGAGTACGGTTTCCAGAGCTCCTGGGGGGTGCTACATTAGTAGCAGGGGTCAAGCCTTCAAGGTAAGGGCGACAAGTCCAGTTATCGATTTATTATGGTGTACTTGTCACCCTTAAGCTAGGACCTCATTACCACTTAACATCAGGTGGGATGAGGTCAATCTTGAAGTGCAATATAAAAAAAAATATATATTAGTAGGAATACGCTTCGGTGTGACTAAGGCAGCGTTAATTTGTAATTCGTTGTTCGTTTGAGGTCAGAGGTCTTCATTTGGGCCGGACCTACATTAAGGCACGTCACTCCTTCCCTCCGTTTTACGATCCCAATTTTTGGGACGATTCTGGTCCGGCCCTGTACTTAGTTATATTAGGGTTCGGTAGTTTTGGGATACAGTAAAGTTAAGTAGCCTATTAATAATAGGGCGGTCATCAAAGGCACTGGCCCTTAAGCCGCCCATGTAACCGGAAATTTACCAAAATTTCACTTACACTGCATGTACAGAAGGAAGCATGTTAGACTACACGCTTTGGCAATTGCACCTACCTTATGTCGTTGGCATAAGAACTAATATCGAACTGCAAGTTCTATGGACAGTTCAGATTTACTTAAATAATATCATATTATATTATTTAGACAACATCACATACATTGCTCTGATTCTGTGGTAAGTAGTTTAAGCACTAGTGTTTCAGAAATTAGAAGCAACGGTACCACGACACCCAGACCCGAGACAATATAGAAAAGTTCGTTTCCCATATTGATCTGGCCGGCGATTGAACCTGGTTCCTCAGAGATAGCGGGACGCCAAAGTCCGGCCCGCTCGCCTCTCGGCTACGGAGGTCGTATATAATGATATCACATACATATAGTATTATATCGCTTGACTGAGGTTTACGTCATAGGAAATATCAAAAAACGTAAAACTTAAAATAAATATTAATTAATTAAAACAGTTAAGTGGGATTCCACCTATTTTCATACACTTTCATGTCTTGTTTCATAAATAAATAAATAAGCCATCTTCAACCACGTGACGTATTATAGGTATCGCTTTGATTCTGTGGTAAGTATCTAAAGCATTTGTTTTACCAACAGAAATAAAAAAAACGACGAAACTGCATAACATAGACTTGAGACATTTTCCATATCGACCTTACAGTGCAGTGAATCGAATCCGGAACCTCAAAGATAGCACAATGGCACGCTCGGTTTTTGGCTTGTTACCACAGAATAACACCAATATGTGCAATGCGGTGCAACACTTAAAAAAAATAACAGAGTAACCGCCACTCGAGTTAAAAAAAGGAGGAGCAAAACGAATTTATCGTTACCCAAATAACACGGAGTCGTAAAAGTTTATACACTGCACATACTTACTTTGCCGCCACTAAATCTAATTTCGGCGTAGTTCCCGAGACAAATGACGTCACAAAACTACCCCATTTTGTAGATAAAAGAGTGGGAGCATTAAGAGGCGACAAGACCAATCTTCACGGTGACATTTGTCACACAAAGAGATATTATCAGATAAATTGTGCTTGGACATCATAATGCCTCGGGAATAGCGCGGTTGGAGGAAAAAATTCGTGAGCCACTTTGAAGATATTTTGCACTGGAAGAGTGTATACGAATGGTTTCAAATTTGGAGCGAACAAAAAATAAAATAAATGCGCCAGACAATCACACCATTCACCTGGTCTCAAACTAAGGTTTTCACTTGTGCTATCAGTACCAGACGACGGACACTAACTGGGGGCGTCATCCCAGCACACCCAGACCCAAGTCAATTTAGAAAAGGTCGTTTTCCAAATTGACCCAACCGGGAATCGAACCCGGGACTTCGCCACCTAGGTCGTCGAAGAATCTTGCTTTTAGATACTGTTTATTATAGAAATCGCGTATAATCGAGGTAGGCGGTAAAAGTGCGAATGGTTTCGGGTTCGATTCTTTATCAGGTCAATTTGGAACACGAACTTTTCTAAATTATCTTGCATCTGGGTTTGCTGGGATGACGCCGGGTCAAAATGGGAAACGAACCTTTCTGTATTGTCTTGGGTCTAGGTGTTGTGGTACCGTCGTTGTTTCTGATTTCTTTAACACAAGTGCTTTAGCTTCTTACCACAGAATCAGAACAATGTGTGTGATGTTGTCCAATTGGCGAGTGGACTATTTGTATACCCAAAAAGTCGTATCACCCTGAACTTAACGCGAGCAAAGTCGCAGGCAAAAGCAAGTTTTATACGTAATTTTCGATTCCAAACAGCACAAATCCAGTCTCATAAACACAAATGCAGGTAAAGTCATAAATAATCTCCTGCGTAGATGCGGATGCAGGCAGTGGATTACGTAAGCACAATGTAAGCTCATTCTCACCTGCAATCTAATTGTCGGCAAAGGATAAACGGTATCAAAGCGCAATCGATGCGTTGATTACAATTTATCCGACTTCTAGCACAGAATAATTCAACCAGATGGTTCACTTCCAAACCTTTTTCAATAGTTTATTAAACTCAAACTCAAATATTTTTTTTATTCAAGTAGGTTACATATAACACTTTTGAATCGTCATTGAATACAATGCAATGTGATTCTACTTCCGGTTCGGAACCTATATCTACCGAGAAGACACCGGTAAGAAACTCAGCAGATCATTTACAGTATCAGTATCTAACTTATTGCTATGTGTAGCTCACTTTGGACCAAGTCATATAGTTTTGGTTTTGATGAGTGATGAAACAAATAAGTACTCAAGTAAGTTTTTACTATTGAGAGGTAAGCTGGAGCAAACCAGTCCCCGCGGTGGCACCTGTTCACAAGCATGACGTATGTGCCAGCCATCGCTTCACTTCACCGCACTATAATAAGGTCCAAAATAATTTTGCAACCACACGCAAAAATGTTCCCACTAATGTGGCTATGCGACAATTCAATTCAATATATCGCCGTTATTATTTAATTAGGTGGAAAAACTAGAGAGGTAGGGCATAGCGATTTATCGCTCGAACTGGAGCAGCCCGACTGGTGAAATACCTCCACCTTACAGAAGACCGCAGCCAAATAACAATCACTTCTGTGTTGTTGTGTTCATGCGTGTGATTAAGGTTTCCAGAGTTTCTGGGGGGTGCTACATTAGTAGCAGGGGTCAAGCCTTCAAGGTAAGGGCGACAAGTCCAGTAACATATTTATTATGCTGTACTTGTCACCCTTAAGCTAGGACCTCATTACCACTTAACATCACGTGGGATGAGGTCAATCTTGAAGTGCAATATAAAAAAAAAAACTAAATAATACCACCACCTTACAGAAGACTGCAGCTAAATAACAATCTCCTTGGTGTTGTTGTGGTCCTGCGTGTCAGCAAGGTTTCCAGAGCTCTTGGGGGTGGTACATTAGTAGCAGGGGTCAAGCCTTCAAGGTAAGGACGATAAGTCTAGTAACAGCTTTATTATGCTGTACTTGTCGCGCTAAGCTAGGACCTCATTACCACTTTGATAGCAGCAGTTGGGGCTGACCTCGCGCTGCCAAAAGTGGTAGATGAGATTGTCGAGCGCGACGAGGCCGATTGGCTATCGCGTCTTTCTGCGAGACCCTCATCTCGTAGAAAGAGGCAATAGAGAGGGATCGGGAGAGTGACCCTCTAGCTCCAGCCATAAGAAGACGCAGGAGGCTGCGCGTAAGGCCGCTTAGTGCCTCCTGGCGGAGACCAGCTGGTTGTGGGTTTGGGGACATCCCGGCCACGTAAGGGAGTTTTTAGTTCGGGTAGCCCCTTCTATGGCGCTGCCATCCCTAAGGCAATGGTGCGAAAACGCATTTTCTCCCCCTTAAAAAAAGGACCCCATTACCACTTAACATCAAGTGGGATGAGGTCATTTTTGAAATTAAAAAAAAAACAACAGATCAATATTTAGTCCGCTTCCTTATTAAAAGTAGACAACATTGCAATTTTTTAAAGGTTCTGTTCACACACCTATGTAGTCTGCCCACTGGCTTGGCAATAAATTATTGTTTGAACCCAATCTGCTTTTGTAGACCGCACAATACGAGGCCAAGCTAATTGTCCTGTCCGTGTGAGTTACGACCTCTTATTGTTTGACAGTCACCTGTTTTTGACTAGCTTTTGCCTTTGGCTTCATTCGGATTGCTATATAGGACTAACCCTATATATAGGTACACTTACATCAGTCAGCCATCTTTAGAATTTAACTAATCCTTACTAATAATATTATAAATCGGAAAGTGAGTTTGTTTGTTTTTTCCGCTTTCATGCCGTAACTACTGAACCGATTGCTTTGAAATTTTGTAGACGTAAAGTTGGAAGTCCGGATCACATAATAGGGTACTTTTCATTCCGGAAAAAAATTATATTCCCGAGGGAAAACAAAAATATAGTTTGCTTGATGGATGGATTGGAGATGGCGCTGTGTGTCGTTTAAAACAAGGTAAAATATTGCAAACTAATATAAACATGTAAATTTACCACTTAATAAATGATACGATAATGAATCCCCGAGGGATGACGTACAATTTGTTTTATCGTCTAAACTGTATTTTTACATCTACTTGTATAAAATAGTATACCATTCAGTTTTTGTTGAACAACTAATCGTATCCAGCGTTACATCGCGCTTCTTAAATTTTTCCGTGGAAATGAGAAGATTTCTTATAGTTGTGCTTTATACTGCAATATATTCCACACGGGCGAAGCCGCGGGCGGAAAACTAGTATTTTATAAAGAATCCTTATTTGAAGATTTTATTTGTTATGCAATACAATAGCTGCATGAACTTTGGTATAGAATATTACACAAGAAGTCTTATTTGCGTATAAGCCTGTATGTATACATAAGCCATGTGGGGCATACCGTCATAATATGGCAGTACCATACCCACCATTAATTTTTTTGTAATGTAAATTCTATACACGTTTAAAAAGTACAAAAGGCGGACTTAATACCTAGTGGTATGCCACTGGTAAAGTGTGATCTACGAGTCTTCAATTACTAATCACCACGCTTGATAAAATTGGGTTAGAGAACATAAACCCCAGCCATGTTTGAAAATCCATAACAATTGGCTACTTGACAGTTTTTGAAAAAGTATTGTAAAATGTGCGCCCGTTCATTTTATATCCCAAGCAATTCGATTTACCTGGAAAAAATGTAAATAACCAGAGAAAAATAAGATTTTGTGTAACACATTTCAAAAGCGCGCGAAAACGCCAAGTCACGTCACTGTTGCAATTATGACGTCAACGTCCTAGACAACGAACCGATACCCATAGGAACGACTTAAATTAGATAAACGGAAAATGTTTCAATTAATTCTTAATACGATTAGAGACACAATAATTCAATTTAATCGGTAAAATAATCATTGTTTCGCCACATTAAAATAAATAATTTTCGCTGACAGCTGTCATTTCCGAATTGCAATGGTGGTTTCCGTTTCGGTTCTTTTGTTCCACAGATAAACGAAGTAAAATTTATTTTGCAAAAATAAAATACTAACTATGCTTTTAATAAAAAAATAAAAAAGTAAAATTATTACTTAACTAATAAGCTAACGTATCTAACACTTTTCATATTTTATTGTTACACTGTCAAGTAGCCAATTGACCTGAGGATCAAACCCAGGAACGGGAGATCATCGTCGAGAACTTTACTAACCAGACCATTGAGACATTCAACGCAAGACCGCACGCATTTCCCCCCGCCCAAAAAGATGGTATATTATTTGGGTCTTAATTACCATTCGTGAAATCTAAACACTTAATCAAGTCCATTACATATTCATTTATTGCCAAGCATCCAAACCTGAGTATATTCAGAAGTTCTTCATTAAAAAACTGTGTTCCAATTTTATCGCTGAATATTAATAAAACAATTGTGTTAAACGCAATATAAACTGCAAGGTCCATTTGTAAGTCCAGCGAACAATCCAATACAATCAGGCGCAGAGTCGCCGATAATGGATCTTCATAACTCATTTAGCCGGACGCCGGACAGCGTGCAGAGATGTCCGGGCCCGAGGCGGGAGGTTGGTTGTTGTGTTAATTTGTTTAGATACAAGAGATTATGATTTTAAGCTTAAACTACGGTACGTAACATAAAGTTGGGAAAATTTATTCGAAATGGTGAAAACCAGCAACAAGGAAACATTTCTTATATTTCCAATCAAAGGTACATATCGGATAAGACAGATAACATATGGTACTAGTAATGAACCCCCGCATCTTGTCGCGATGGGGGGGCCTGTAACCTTGTGGTCCGGGTCGTTGAGGCTGACCTTGTCATCCAGCCTCCAATACCGCACAGGGTGAAGCCAAGACCGATCTCGAGCTGGGGAGCAGAGAGCATATGTATCCCTGTGGCAAGCCCGCAAGAGCAGAGGTGGAGCGTGGGGGATGAGGAGGACCTAGGTGTTTCGTTGCCAAGCTGCCTGTCCTCCACGATCCGGCAGTGGCGCGCTGCCGCGCGGGGCGTGAATTGCGTCGCAAGAGGAGGATACGTTTTCTGGTCTCCCTATCCTCCGCGGCCGGTGGGTCTCGGGACTCCTGGCTGGCTCTTAAAGAGAGAGCTTGATTGACAGTCTCGGGTGTCCGCAGAGGCGGTTGGCAGCGGAGCCGCACAGCAGATCCGCTGCGCCTGCTGGGACCGGAGATACCAGGCGTGGGGTAAGCCTGGCATTGGTTGTCTCGGTCCCGAGGGGGTGGGACGTGTCAGGTGGCCCGATACGCTCCAGCTGCGTATTGCGCGGCGAGGTGGGCCGCTTGTCGGTAGGCGCTATGGGGGAGCCTGTGTAGAATCCGCAAGGAACCCCGACTCCCCCACAACTGCGCAGCGTTGGCCACCGAGGGGGTACAAGCCCGACACACCACTCTCTGTTCCCTCAGAGAGTGACGGCGAATTAGGCTGTTTAGTGGTAGGCGCAGTGGAGCCTATGTAGAATCTATAAGATATCCCGACTCCAACCAAACGATGTAGGTTCCTCTCTTGCTTACCATCAGGCTGGGAAGAGCCAATTTAATTTGTCCGTTTGCATAATGAAAGAAGAGTTAAAACCGCTTAGTGCGCATCAAAGGAATATCTACAACATAATAATAGCTAGGTGATGAAACTATTAGTAAGTAAAAAGAGATAGTAAGTGACTGTAACCTTTGTTTAAACCTTCTGCACAATTATTACTCAGCGCACAAGTTCGCAAATAAAATGAAACAATAACCGCTTAACATCCGCTCAGACGTCGACCAATCACGGGCCCGCAATATCGGCCGCTCGCTCGCTCGCTCAGCTCAGCGCGAGATTGAATTACGGGCCGGTTCCGCTGCAACAACCGAAGTTTGTTGCTGCGTCTGAGTGGGATTTGTTACTTGGTTCTAGTTACAAGTTTTACCTGCCACTTTCACGACGGTAGGCTTTAAGAGCCAGTTATCTTAACTTTTTTCATAACTAGCGTCCCGTAGCGGCGTCGCTTGCGTACTATCCCTGATTTTTTTCACTTTTTCCATAGGTTATTTTCTTCTATTAGTCGTAGTAATATTAAGTCCATACTAATATTATAAATGCGAAAGTATCTTTGTCTGTCTGTCTGTCTGTCCGTCTGTTACTCTTTCACGCCTAAACGGCTGAACGTATTTTGATGAAATTTGGTATAGGTATACGTTGAACCTCAAGAACGGACATAGGCTACTTTTTATTAGAAAATAAGGGGGGGATGGGGGTAATACCACCTTTGAAAGTTTATATAGAAAAATGTTTATTTTTGAAGTTAGAGATATGAAATTTGGCACAAATATAGCTCGAAACTTGGATGAAAATATAGACTACTTTTTGTTTCGAATATTAGGGGAAAAAGGGGTAAAACCGACCATGAAAGGATGTAGTCCACGCGAACGAAGTCGCGGGCACAGCTAGTAATGTTATATAGCAGTTAGCCTTTCTTGTTAAATGGACTATTCAACACAAAAAATTTTTTTCAATTCGAATCAATAGTTCGGAGATTAGCGCTATGAGTTTGCGTTAAGAAAGAAAGATAGAAAGAAACATTTATTACTTAAAGACATCACAACAGGGTCATATAAGTGCACATATACAGAGAGAGACAAAAAAGAAAATAACAAAAAATATGTAAATATACAATTAAACTGTAACCTGGTGGCTTAAGGTGGTGTGATTTTAGCCTAAGTATTGCTAGCTCCGTGGGTTCTCTGGGACGCTCACAGAAACCTAACTGAGCACTGAGGCAGGGCGCCACTTACTTTAACTAAAAGTAAGAAAGAGTAAAGAAAACAAATGTTTTGTTTAAGACTTTGATCATAATGAATTTATTAAAGTTGACATTCAAGCTTTGTTTCTTTCACAAATTAACCACACTTAAACTAGTTAACTTAACTAACAATGGAGACCATTGTGGTCTCAAATATCCGTAAGATGAATACACAATATTCTATCCAAGTACATAGGATACTAGGGTACAATAAAATTAGTATTACTTAAATTAACAATAAATGCTAAGGTATGAGCATACCTGTTAATCGGCAAACCTCCCTAAGGCTACAGGCATTCCGACCTCAACCAGTCCATCAACACCTCATTGCCGGTGAACTGCCAACGTGAACCGCGAGACAGAAGAGATCCGCAATGCTCCACTCTGTAGAAGGCTAAATGTCATGGGTATCCCAACCCAAGGAGGGCTTCCCAAAAGCCCAAAAATAAGAAGAATTAAGCAAGGCAAAATATCATCCTCCTCGGTGTATAATCACCTCCTCATTAAAAATTAAAATTTCATTTAGTTATTGATCTAAAACAAACAATAAACACTATAATTAGAAAATGCAACCACATGTGGTGTTGCAGAAGACGACCAAGGTCAAGCCAAGCCAACTTACCAGAGAAATCTTGTAAAATAAGAAGAAATCATTTTTCTCGCATTTCACATGCGAGCCTGTTCGTCAGGAGAGAAACTTGCAGCTCCACGACGACATCGTCAAAATAAAAAAAAAACTTTCAGATAAGAAAGATATAAAAAAAGGAAACTTGTTGCGTGCGTCCACGCACAAGAGAAAAATGAAAATCCTCCTGTCATTCCATAGACGAACGTCTTTCAATTGAGGAACTGTCATTGAACTGTCAATGTCAGACTTGAGTGGCAAAAATCCAAGTTCAGAAACAAACAAGTCCTGGAACAATGTCTTTTTAGCCATCAATGATGGATGTTTTTAAGTAAGTTAAAAAAAAAATCACAAAACATGTAACGACGTGTTACAATACCTCCTTAGTTGACACAAAAAAAAATAAAAAAAAAAAAAAAAGGAAGTGAGACTCGGGGCACACGAACCCTGAAACCAATCTAAAAAAAAATTGAATCAATCAGGTGGATGAGATTTTAAAATATCCTTGACATGCCAAGTTCCTAGAGGCTTCCTTGAATGAAAATCACAGAGCTGATAAACAACACTTGAGACCTTTTTGACAACTATACACTTTCGAAACTTGGGGGCAAATTTATGAGTGAAATATTTACTTGCATTTGAAAGAGGAAATTCCCTTTTCCACACCGTTTGACCAACTTGATAATCCACCTGCCTACAAGACCTGTTGCAAACAATCTTGTCATGCTGACCAGACTTGTCCACATGTGACCGTTCTTTTTGACCTAAACAAATTTCACAAGTTCTAACATAATACTTTATGTCCCTAACCATTTTAGGCCAGTAATATGACTGTGAAACACGCTTAAGCGTTTTAAATAAACCCAAATGAGCGGTATTCGAACGACTATGACATTGTTCGAGTATAGAAGATCTTTCTTCCCATGGAATTACCTTTTTCCATTTAAACTCAGCCAACAAAGGATTAGAAGAATTTATATATCTAAATAAATTCCCGTCAATAAATTTCCAATTATGAAACTTCTCTGGTCTACTCTGAACCCTCCGAATCAAGTCCCAATACCAAACATCCCTACTTTCAGAATTGGACAATGAGTCAGATAAAGAAGCTATTGCTTGTAAAGATTTCCCTTGCCTAGAGAACAGATCGCCAGAATCAGGCAGATGAACAGATTCATCCTTCAACAGGTTCACTGTGAACCCTCGACGCGTACCATGAGCGTCAAAGATATCCTTACACAAATCGTAAGAACGCAAAAAATCAGACCCTAAAATGATGGGCATGTTGATGTCCTTACAGACATAAAAATTCACATTGTGAACCCTATTTGAAAAAGAAATAGGAAAAGAAACCCTACCGAGAACGTTAAGACGAGCATTGTTACCCACTAACAATTTACTTTGACAAGGTTCCCAGTCAACATTCACACCCATATTAGAGAGTGTAGATAAAGTCTTATCACAAATAACAGACACAGAAGCACCACTGTCTGCTAAAGCATTGCACTTAATGCCTAAAATATCAATTGTAACAAAAGGACGAATATTGTCCTTGCACTGGTCAAATAGAGGATTGACTGAATAAGTCGTAGAAAAAAATGAGTTAATAAACTTTAGATGAGATTTCCATTCACAGTCAGTAGTGAAACCCTTGTTAAACGAAACCCTAACATGAGCGTAGGGTTGCCAGACGGTCGGGAATTGGCGGGATTCTCCCGCTTTTTTGCTTGTCCTCCCGACTCCCGACAAAGCAAATAATCTCCCGACTTACGTCTAACGAAACTTTGAAAGAAAATTTGTTCACATGGAGTGATCTCTTAAAACTCATAAAAATTTTTAAAATTTAATATTGAATTGACACCGACCATTTGTACAGTGATTATTGTTCTTTAAGAGAAGTTTTTACTTTAAATCACTTTCCAGAAGAGAAAAATAAAATGACAAATGATAAGCTATGGGCATATTTTGTAAGAAACTGCGTCGAAGTTAAAAATTTAACCAAAATTGTATGTTTTATATTTTTAATACCAGTAAGTAACGCTTCCTGCGAACGCGTTTTTAGTATACTCAATAATTTATACTCAAAAGAACGGAACCGAATGAGCATGGATTTAATAAAGGCGGAATTAATAATTCGTTTGAATTTTGACGAAAATTATTTTAATTTTAAGACCTTCAAAAGCGATAAAGCTCAAAAGTTATGAACCGCGGTTAAAAAAAAAACAAATACTTATGGAAAAAACAAAAACAATAACCATGCTCATTCGGTTCTTTACTTATCTTTTGTGTCACAAATACTGATATATATAATAATAATAATTTGACGACCGGTTTGGATCAGAGGCAACAACGCCTGGTCGTTGTCACGAGGTCCCGGGTTCGATTCCCGTGCGCCGACAAATATTTGAGTGAAGAATGCTTAATTTGTTCGGTGATCTGGGTTATATCTATATAATAATATGTATGTATTTAACAATATGTAAGTATGTTTATTGTTGTATGGTACCCATAACACAAGCCTTATTGAGCTTACTTTGATGGGACCGTGGCAATTTGTGTGAAACGTCTAAACATATTAAATAACTACCAACTATGTTTTTTTTTCTTATATCTACAGTGAATTACAAACATGTTTGTTTACTTAATATATAATGCATAATTATTAACTTATTTTTTTATTTCTCCCGACTAAAGCCCTAAAATCCCGAAAAATCGGTTATTGATCCCGATAAAAGGAAGAATCGATCTGGCAACCCTACATGAGCGTGATTCACTTCTGACTGCCTTTTACGTTTTTTGAGCAATGACAGTTGTTGGTCAAAGTGCCTGGTTTCTTACATTTAAAACAATGAATGCCCAAATAAACTTGACAATTCTTATAATGATGTGAGCCATCACATTTTAAACATTTTTCAACAACAGAGTTTAAAATTGGCCTCTTTTTAGAAGCAGCATTAGGTAATAAAAGATCTGACATGATAACATCAGAGCCAGGATTGAGATAACCTCTATTTTCACATCTATGTTTGGAAATTTCCAATTTTAAACAAAGTTGCTTAAGATGAGCTATTGAGCTAACATCAATTAAAGCTAAACGGGTAATATAGAAAGGACTCATATTAGTCATTATAATTTCCAATTGCTCATCTTCTGGCAAAGGTACAGTAAGTGTACTAAATAAATATCTCATAACATTAATGAAAGTTCTAATTTTTTCATTTGGTTGTTGAAGTCTTGCCTTAATTTGGTTCAATAATGAACGCTCGGCCTCAACGGATTGAAATTCAGCTTTTAATAATTCAATAAATTGAAAATATGAAGAAATAGAAGTGCGTACAGATTTGTACCATATTAAGGCTTCGCCTGATAAAATATAACCAACATTATCCAAGAATTCTTTGTTAGGTATCTTAGTACAATGTATGAAATCTTCAAGTTTAGTTACAAAGTCATAAACAGGTGTTTCACCATTAAAATTAAATTTCAGATTTAACATAAGTTTAAGATATGATTTAGATGTGGAAATAATATTAGAGCAACCTGTTTGCTGACTTTTATCTGGCAAGGATTCAGACAAAGTTGAAGCGGCAACTAGTCCACATTCAAGGTTTTTGTTTAATAAATAAGCATCAGCCAACAAGTTAATCTTTGACAACTTTTGTTTATCATTTGAGAACACTATGCGTTCAAGTCTTAAAACAAGATGTGCCAATATAGAATGACATTTCTTTAAACAAGTTGTATGATTTAAATTGAGCACTTCATAATATTTTTCCTGACAAAACAATAATTCCTTGGCAGGATCAAGAGAGCAAATAAACTTCTTACTAACTTCATCATTTGAAGTACCTTTCAAAGAACGATATAATTTTCTTAAGTCATCTACAGACTTATCGTCTGAAACTTCATGTCCTTTGACACGAATTTCATATAAAAGTTCGTTCTTACGCAAATAATCAATATCAAGTGAAAGACTCATCTTTCAAAATAAAAATAAGATATGAAAGAAACAAAGTAGCAAAAGAAAATAAGAAACCCAGTCTCAATTAGACCCTGTATGTAAAACGAGGCCCCACGTTGGGCGCCAATGTAACCTGGTGGCTTAAGGTGGTGTGATTTTAGCCTAAGTATTGCTAGCTCCGTGGGTTCTCTGGGACGCTCACAGAAACCTAACTGAGCACTGAGGCAGGGCGCCACTTACTTTAACTAAAAGTAAGAAAGAGTAAAGAAAACAAATGTTTTGTTTAAGACTTTGATCATAATGAATTTATTAAAGTTGACATTCAAGCTTTGTTTCTTTCACAAATTAACCACACTTAAACTAGTTAACTTAACTAACAATGGAGACCATTGTGGTCTCAAATATCCGTAAGATGAATACACAATATTCTATCCAAGTACATAGGATACTAGGGTACAATAAAATTAGTATTACTTAAATTAACAATAAATGCTAAGGTATGAGCATACCTGTTAATCGGCAAACCTCCCTAAGGCTACAGGCATTCCGACCTCAACCAGTCCATCAACACCTCATTGCCGGTGAACTGCCAACGTGAACCGCGAGACAGAAGAGATCCGCAATGCTCCACTCTGTAGAAGGCTAAATGTCATGGGTATCCCAACCCAAGGAGGGCTTCCCAAAAGCCCAAAAATAAGAAGAATTAAGCAAGGCAAAAGATCATCCTCCTCGGTGTATAATCACCTCCTCATTAAAAATTAAAATTTCATTTAGTTATTGATCTAAAACAAACAATAAACACTATAATTAGAAAATGCAACCACATGTGGTGTTGCAGAAGACGACCAAGGTCAAGCCAAGCCAACTTACCAGAGAAATCTTGTAAAATAAGAAGAAATCATTTTTCTCGCATTTCACATGCGAGCCTGTTCGTCAGGAGAGAAACTTGCAGCTCCACGACGACATCGTCAAAATAAAAAAAAAACTTTCAGATAAGAAAGATATAAAAAAAGGAAACTTGTTGCGTGCGTCCACGCACAAGAGAAAAATGAAAATCCTCCTGTCATTCCATAGACGAACGTCTTTCAATTGAGGAACTGTCATTGAACTGTCAATGTCAGACTTGAGTGGCAAAAATCCAAGTTCAGAAACAAACAAGTCCTGGAACAATGTCTTTTTAGCCATCAATGATGGATGTTTTTAAGTAAGTTAAAAAAAAAATCACAAAACATGTAACGACGTGTTACAAAACGTGAAATTGATCTCCTCGCGATCTCCTCGTCAACCGGGCGGTGCAGATCATGTCAAGTCGTAATGTCCTAAATAAAAGGGCCTCAAACAGCATAGGTCATGGCCCACGTATAAGCGGATTATACGATAGTTAGTTTATATAACACCAAAATATAGTTCATCCCTAAAGAGTACGACTACACCAATTAAAGTATACATTTTAAATTTCAAATCTCTCAGGTACTTCAAAAACATAGAACTTTTATAGGTACAAACTTTCAACCTCCGTTCTATCCCTTAGTAAAATTACCGCAATGTATTATTGATTTACCTATGCATAGATTTAAGATCCATATAAAATCATGTTTAATGCGAAAAGGATACTATAAACTTGATGAATATTTAAACGATAAACATATATGGACATGATTGTCTGTTCGCTCGCGTTCTCTAGCTCTAAACATTGTTAAGATTAGGATAACTACAGAGTTTCTTGCCGGATTCTTCTCGGTAGGATTAAGTTCCGAACCGGCTATAGCTTCAAGTTTGTGTTCATTCTGACGATGCATAAGTGTTACTTGTAACCTACATGAATAAATGAATTGACTTTAACTTTGAATCATAGAACTTTGCATGAATCGGAGAAATGATGTTCGGTAAAACGTAGTATCGGTCGAAAAGGATTCGAATAAATGATATGAGCCCCAGCACTTGAGCATTAATTTATGTAAAATAAAATTAGCATTTGTTGATTTTTGTCTCCACAGCACAAGGGCCTAAGCAACTTACTTTGGGATTACATATTTTTTGTGATGTATGTTATTTGTTCACTTTGCTTTCATTTCATCCTTAGAAAAGGTTTACACAAACAGTATTATATTATTCAAAACCTTTAAGGGTCCAAATTCCATTAACGTTCTCCCCGACCTTTCACATTAATTGCTCCAAATTGAATCCATAATCATAAAAAGATCCATACCAAAATGATCATAAAGACAATACGTCGGTAGAACCTGACATTTATTACTGTCCCAGGGACAGACGGCCATTACTCCGTCCTTTCGCGTCCCGAATACTAATTATCGGTACGGACAAATGAATTAATTTCCTAATTAGCCAAGGAAGTCCCAATTCTCTGATAGATTCGGGGCTCGGAAATTGAAGGAATGGATTCCCCATTTTTCTTCATTGTGGTTTGTTGAAAGAAATTTACAGCTAGAAATGAAATGAAATGATTTATGAAATGAAATGTAATTAAATGAAACTAGGGCCCTGTATGTGCAATTTTGGTGCTTTGTAAGTATTTTTAAGTTTTTTAAAATAAAACATTTATAAACTCTATTGCACAAATATAAGTACTAGAGGTGGACTAAAAACTAGAAGTATTTTCTACCAGTCCACCCAGTGTAGATTAAAAAAAATAGCAAAAAAACTAAACACTTGTAATTCGATATTTGTTCTTATGCGTACGCCATAAGGACGATGCAAAATTCAAAGTGTGTTGTCCAGCGTGTTTTTGTCTGTCTGTACATGATAAATATAATATGATTATACATATATTTATTATGTATAAGAAACAGATTTTTTTTTATCTCCCCTTGCGGTGCGGGAATCGAACCCACGACCGTGCAATACGTATCGCGCGATAAAATTTTATCTCCTAAAATTTGAATGTTTCTAGTACGGCGTAAAGTACTATAAAAATAATAAAATCGATATTTATTATGTTATTATAAATTTTTATAAGTTTAACATAGCGATACCATCAGTATAACATATCACTCAACTTAGCTGGAATGGTAACCCATCCAATACTGAACTGAAGCGTTCGTTCGAGAGGCGAAGCCGGACTTTGACGTCACACAATCTCTGAGGTCCCATTCGATTCCCGGTCAGGTCAATATGGAAAACCAACCTTCTTGTATTTTTTTTATATTAAGTTAAGTGGTGATGAGGCCCTAGCTTAAATGTGACAAGTACAGCATAATAAATCTGTTACTGGACTTGTCGCCCTTACCTTGAAGGCTTGACCCCTGCTACTAATGCAGCATCCCCCAGAAGCTCTGGAAACCTTACTCACACGCAGGAACACAACAACACAGAAGTGATTGTTATTTGGCTGCGGTCTTCTGTAAGGTAGAGGTATTTCACCAGTCGAGCTGCTCCAGTTCGAGCGATAAATCGCTATGCCTACCTCTCTTAAATTTGTATATTATCTTCTTATTTCTTCGGGTCTGGGTGTTGTGGTGCCGTCGTTGTTGATTGTGACACGAGCGTTTTAGCTACTTACCACAGAATAACAGAAATACATGTGATAGTGTCTTATATTTATTACTTGCATTATCACTACCTCTCCACAGGCACTACAAAACATACAATTTAATACTGCGGTTTCTCTTAACACACCGTTAAAGCGAAACAAACAATGGCTGACTTGTTTTTTCTGTCATTACAAAAAAGTCCACAGCTACTCTCTTTTCATCCCGCCACTGTTTTCTATGAGGTTATAAATCGCGCGTCAAACGCAGCTGTGACGCGGAAAATTAATTTCACCCTTGCATTGTAATCGGCTATCGGAGTGATTGTTGTTGGTACGGCAGCACATCACTTCGCACTTTGGTTTCTGCACCGACCTTATGTAGAGGGCATAAGATACAAAATCGAATTGCAAGTGTTTACTTAATGTGCTGTTTACAGTCACTGAATGTGAGCAAGCAATCATTAAATATTTAAAAAAATAAAATAAGTTATTTAAATGCATTTGAATAGTACAAAGAGCGGACTTAATACGTATTAGCATTTTTTGCCAGTAAATTTAACATAATTGAGCCGAAAATATCAAACTCAAACTCAAACTCAAATATTTCTTTATTCAAGTAGGTTACATATAACACTTTTGAAATGAAATGTGGCGTTGCCGCGTTGTATGAAATTGTATATAGGTATAATGTTTTAAAATAATAGATACGCGTGTGAATCTACTCTATAAGATTGAAAATTTGAAAAACCCTCGACATAAAAATGTGTGAAAAAAAACCTTTTATTCGATACCATAATGAGGAAAAATATTCAGGAAATCCGTTATTTTTTTGCGGCGGCCATCTTGAATTTGAAATTTGTTTTTGCGTTGGGGGTTAAAAACAACCTATACTCATTATTTTTAAGCAGAATCTGATTTCTACAACACAAGATGCTATCTTAAAAACCAGAATATATTATTCCGTAATTACATAATTTTAATTGTACCTAATTCAAAGAACGACACCCCAATTGCGGTTCGATCTCAAAACAGACCTCAAAATAATTAGAACTGCCTCAACAAACGGATCGGTACATCAATTAGTTCGTTTGTTCGCCACATTATTTCAGCTGGCTACATTAATCGTTTTCGAAACAACCGGGGGAGATCGCGCATTCTCTTACAAATTAATTTGGTGTTAGCTTCTGAGCGATAGATCAAGGAGCATAGAGATAGCAATTAGTGAGAAATATTATGATCAATTCGCAGGGCGAGAAACCTTGTTGGGTTGGAGAAAAATAAGCCGGAATACTACACTCACCCAATATAGTTAGAACATTCTTATTCCTACTGAAAGTGGAAGGAAAAGCCTTCTACCTGCGTTTATTTGGAAGAGGAACACGCACGGTCGATTTCCCATAATACCACCACTCAAGGCGTTGAGGTCCGATCGGGGGGTTTTAGTAGATAGTCCTGCTTTTTGTAGAGTAGGTAGTCCCACATACGCCGTCATCTTCCTCTATCAAGTATTTACCCCAGTCAACAAAAAAAAAAGGAAAACGCGCGGTACTTGGAAATTTTTCTGTTTCTTTAAAATATTTAAATTTCGCTAATGCGGCGTGAAGTAATTTATAATAACTAGTAATGCAAAGATACAATTAAAAAAGACGAAGCAATTCTTTAAGAAATAACTAATTGACATAGGTTTAAATTACAAAAAGATTTACAACACCCAGCCCAACTTTCCTCAAGCTTAAACCGACTCATTCAGACGCTCTCGCGCAGAAACAAATGGCGACAAGAACAATGAGAAATAAACAACAAACGAACTCCTTTAATTATGGGCCGGTAATTAATCAGGGCTTATCGCGAACCAGCGAACGGGTTAGCAAGTCGCGGGTTTGGTGAAGTGTTAAACATTTTATGGTAGGAAGGGGTATAATAAATAAAAGAAATAAATGCGCCAGACAATCACACCAATCACCTGGTCTCAAAATAAGGTTTTTTTTTATATTACACTTCAAGATTGACCTCATCCCACCTGGCGTAAAGTGGTAATGAGGTCCTAACTTAAGGGTGACAAGAACAGCATAATGAATCTGTTACCGAACTTGTCGCCCTTACCTTGAAGGCTTGACCCCTGTTACTGATGTAGCACCCCCAAGGAGCTCTGGAAACTTACTCACACGCAGGAACACAACAACACAAAAGTGATTGTTATTTGGCTGCGGTCTTCTGTAAGGTGAAGGTATTTCACCAATCGGGCTGCTCCAGTTCGAGCGATAAATCGCTATGCCCTGCCTCTCTCACTTACTATCTTTAGAAACTGTTTTGATTTTAACTTTTCAAAGACAAACTTGATATCTTGATACACTTATGCTAAGTTTACTTGTACCTAGTTGTAAATGTGCCATTTCTAAATTTGAAACGTCTGGAGGTACTTGAAATCTCAGCGGAAAAGGAACAAGTTATGAAAACTTTATGTACGGAACATTTTTCCTGCTAAAAATACAAGTAACTTAGTACAGGAGGTCGTGGTACAATTTCATCATAACTTCAATAAAACCTTTAACTTTTACTTGATTGAACTAGACCAAGATGGAGACTGTGCTTTAAAAAAAATGGCAATAGAACGGATGACATCACATACAGCACTCTGATTCAGTGTTAAGAGGCTTAAACATTCGTATTACAGAAATTAGAAACAACTAAGGTACTACAACATCTTGACCTGAGACAATAGGGTTCGTTTTCCATATTGACCTGACTGGGAATCGAACCCTTAACCTCAAAGATAGCGTCACGCCACAGTCTTGGCTACGGAGATCGTCAAAAAGAGGTTTTATGCACGTTTGTACGTACGCAAATGTACGTCAGTTTCATGGTTACATTAGGGGAGATAAAAAAATTCTGTTTCTAATATTTAAAGTATTTAATATCTTTTTTACATTTCTGTAAGCCAGATTTTTATATGGTTTTTTGTCCTGATTTGACTTTGATTTCTATTATATTATTGTTAAATTATGTCAAACCAAATATATGAGTAGACCTACAACACTCTAAATGATAACAATATTTTTGAAGTCCGTTTAAAACCGCAGTGGGCTCTCGCACTACCAACTCGGAAAACTTAACGGCAGGATTGTGACATGCATAATTCGAAGTTTTGCATATCTATCATCTGCTACCGGATAGTTTCTCTATAAATATTTCACATTTTACACTAGTCCCCAGAAATAGCAGCTTTTGAATTGAACAGCAAGCCGCGAGTATCTTTTGAGGATCTCTTTAAATATTTGCGATGCTAATAGAATAATGGGCAGCGATGTTGAGGCGTAAAATTTATTTATTATGCTATACTTAAACTAGGATCTCATTACCACTTAACATCGGTGGGATGAGGTCAATATTAAAGTGCAATATAAAAAACATCTATTTTGGCTTATACTGCAGGTATAATATATAATTTTATTACATACACATAATTTTTTTTAATCAATTTTTGAAACTTTTTCCTAATGTAGTGATGATGAAACCCATATGGGGTAATAAAATTTTAAACAAGTTTCAAGAAAAAAAAGTTAGTTTTTTTCCAACAACAACAGCAATCCTATAAATATTAAAAAAAAATTGATAAATTTCATCTCACCTTGCGGTGCGGGAATCGAACCCACGATCTTCACGTACCGTACCGTACCGTTCACCGTAGGCTAACGGATTGATACGGCAGAAAAAATTCATCGGCTACTATAATTTGTGGTTACGTCAGATGGAAGAGCAGCACGCGCGATACGTGAAGGTCGTGGGTTCGATTCCCGCACCGCAAGGGGAGATGAAATTTATCTATTTTTTAAAATATTTATAGGATTGCTGTTGTTGTTGGAATTTTTCTCAATATTTTTTGTTTCTTTAAAATATTAAAAGTTAGCTAGTGCGGCGTAAAATACTATAAAAACCATTAAAAACAATCCTACGTTCCTATCCTAGTTATGTTCGAGCTTCAGTATCTCCTAATCTTTATTTCGGTTGCAGAACAGCACTCTCCACGGAGCATCTTAACTTGTTTCTCTAAGAAAATACGAATAAAACAAGTTGTTTATTTTCAGTGGAGCTCGCCTTTAAGCGTTGCTGTCATTTTTATCTGGTCGCGGGAGAAAGAACAATACACAGTCTTTTAATGTTTTTTCTTGTTGACATCTGTAAGACATGCTGTATCTGTAGGTCCCAGGTTCGGTTTAGTAGGTACTCTGATAGAGTCTGAAAAAGATAAAAGTTACTTTATTGTGCTCAAAGGGGTTGTAATGGGTTGAAAAGGGGGATGTAAGGTTTTACGAAAGAACCGTTGTTTTTAAAGTTACAATCTTAACATTCAGTGAATAACTGTTGGTCGAATATTTAATAAGATTAAATTAATTTATAAAATTTTTAATTAAAATAAGATAAATGTTTGTAAAAAGATAATTTTAAGGCAGTGAAATAAAAATAGGGGATTAAATTTTAAACAATTTATCTTTCGATTTTGATTACAACATCAATCAAAATGTTAGTTGAAGGTAACAATAAAATTTAAAATATTAGAGGAAGTATATTAATAATAGGGAATATAAGTTGAAAACTAAATAGTTAAAGATTAAACATATGTTTTAAAATGTTGCGACAATATAAAGCTATTTCATGCCATACTTTCCATTTCACGTGGTCGAAGTCGCGAGCTCAGCCAATCATTACATAAAGTTATTCAAAATGACTTACCACCAATTATTCCAACATGTTTTATTAATTACTCTCAGTTTAACATTTGAACTCGTTTAATTTGCAAATGTTTTCAAACAAAACAAACCTTTAATAACAAAACGCTTAAAACAAAAGCATTCTATCAAATTAATCTAAGAAAATCTTTGTTACAATTAGTATTCCATCCTTGCGTTCACTACATCTGACGTTATTCCTAGCCCATTTTCTTACCAATACAAATAAGACTCTACGACTGATGCAATTAAGTATATTTCTGATTACGCTAGTGCTTGAGACTGTCCATAACGAACGTAGAGCAAAATGTAATAACTCAGATACTATAAACAAGGTAAAATCTACTTTAAGCGTTGTCAGTTAAGGTAAAAATTTGTTTGGTGCTTGGGCGCGGAATAAGAAAGGGTAGCTAAACATTTTATTCCACCGTTCCCTTTTAGTCCGAATTAATTTTCTTTCCTCTCTCGCTATAAAGGTGCTAAACAAAAATAATTGTTTACGAATCCGTTTAATGAAATCCCAGAGTCTTAATTAACGTGTCTAATTGTAAGGAAATGTTTGGAATTATTACAATGGCGGGTTTCTTTTGTGCGAATTGTGTAGGCGCAAAGGTTTTGTGAGGGAAAAGGTGTACTGAGAAGTGGCGATAATGATAAACGGACGGTTGTTTATATTACAAGGGTTTTGTTACACAGAGGGGTGTACAAAAAACCATAAACTAAATTAAACACTAGCTCTTATGACGTTACCACAGAGTTCACTTTAATTAAATAAATAAATGCGCCAGACAATCACACCAATCACCTGGTCTCAAACTAAGGTTTTCCCTTGTACTAGGAGTACCAGACGACGGATACTAACTGGGGGCGTCATCCCAGCACACCCAGACCCAGGTCAATAGAGAAAAGTTCATTTTCCAAATTGACCTGACCGGGAATCGAACCCGGGACCTTACGCGCTTTGGTCGCCTACCTTAGCCATTGCGCCACCGAGGTCGTCAAAATTACGTAACCATTGTCACTCCTCCTATTACCAGTTTTCAAGGGGGAAAAATCGTGACGCGTGGCCTTAAGGAAATAACTGCCTGCCCACTCAGACCCCCGGTGGACCTAATTCCCTCAATGGTGATGCTGTGGGAAACTAAGAAACAACCATAACGCCTCCAATTACCACAGGGATGTTCCTGTATCATCTACCTCTTTACTTATATTACAAAGCTGAAAAGATTGTTTGTTTAAATGCGCTAATCACAGAAACTATGTAGTATTTCGATTAGAAAAAATATTTCTGTGTTGGATAGTCAATTTATCGAGATAGGCGTTTAGCTATATAACATCACACAGTTACTGATAGGATCAAGGAATCAGTGGAATATGTTTTTTTTATATTGCACTTCAAGATTGACCTCATCCCACCTGATGTTAAGTGGTAATCAGGTCCTAGCTTATGGGTGACAAGTACAGCATAATAAATCTGTTACTGGACTTGTCGCCCTTACCTAGGCTTGACCCCTGCTACTAATGTAGCACCCCCCCCCCCCCGGAAGTTCTCGAAACCTTACTCACACGCAGGAACACAATAACACAGAAGTGATTGTTATTTGGCTGCGGTCTTCTGTAAGGTGGAGGTATGTGAATATAAAAGAGTATAGTCTGTGGACGTGCCGCTAGTAATTAAAAAAAAGCCTTTTTTCTCCGTATTGTGTTTTCTAGGTATTTTCTCCGTATTGTGTTTTCTAGGTATTTTTTCGTATTGTATTCGTCAATTTGGTGTGGCGTTTGGCACATGCCATCCTTTGTGTCTCCAATGATCTGAATAATTCCACTTTTAACCAGTAGTCCCAAGGTCCAACGGAAATCTTGTTGTCTTCGTTTTGTAGGGCATCCTGTGTCTCCTGGTACCGTCTCTTGGATACCAAAGTGTGACTGCTTGTCTGCTTGCTTCATTTCTGTTTTTTTTTGCAATGCAGCATTTATATGCTGCACTGCAAAATAATTCATATTCATATTTTCAAAATAGTTACTGGCCATCCAGATCCAGTGTAGCTTGACAATTTTCAAAATTTTGGTTTGAGTTGGATTCGAATTCGGAAATTATATTTTGTTATTTTCTTAGTTTATACGACTGGACAGAGACAAAAAAAATACTTTCCGAATTGAAACCGTTTCTGTCGTTTGTGAATTCCCAACTTTAGATTCTCGATGAGGGTGAGTATATTCTTGGTCTTGGTTGTCTTTCTGATATCTGAGTGGCTGAATTTGTCGCTTAGTGTCACTTAGTGATGAAAATTATGTTTACTGTTTGTTTTGTTTTTAATATATATTTTACTTATATTTGCTGTTTTTCTTTGTTTGGATAAGTAATAAATCTAACTTAACGTAACTTACTTGTAACTTTTATATACGCCACTCACCAAAAGGTCTCGCCTAAAAACCAGCGCTGAAGCTGAGACCTTATTGGCACATTATCATGTTAATATTGTTGTACCTACTGTATGTAAAAAGTTTGTGTGAGCCAATAAATGTTTTTTCTTTCTTTCTTTCTTCTATCCTCAATAAAATGCTTCTCTTCATTGATATTTGGCAATTTGTTAGCTCTTCAACGTGTTTCCTTTTGATGGATCAGATCTCACATCCATTAACAAAGCAGTGAAGAATGCAAGTACTGAGTATCATTACGCGAATTGGCAACTTCTTGCTTCTCGTTATATACTGACACAAAGTAGGTGAACAAATTCAAAGGCGAACAGTATGTTTTCGGTTTTCTCTATCACCATTCCTAATAGCGACTGTGGCTCATACTTTAGTAGGTGCTACAAGTTTATTGTTACTTTTATTGGCCGAGGCAGGGTCGGTCTGTTTATCGCCATGATAATTGATGGGGTCGGGGTATCTGGGTATTACTCCAATAATGATGTTTGCGGATTTGTTGCAAATGTACTAATCTTTTTTCCTTGTCACGTATTACGGTACATCCATTATGGAGCCCGGCGTCCGGTACAATTGTGGTCCTTAATTGAGAAGGAGGCTTCCAAAAACTAAATATGTTTGCCTAATATAAGTTAACGGGTCAAAACGCGACACCATTTTTATTTATCGGTTCCAATATTTAACGCTTCGTAATGTGTCAAATATTATGATCCGTTTTTCTACAAGACGTTAATTCTAATTTTAAATTTCATATCAGCTGTCATCACTCGTCCGTCAGACGATTTTAACTATACAAATTATAGCTAAAACTGATCTGATGGTTTTATGGCTAAAACTGATCTCTTACCATACATCCTTTAGGTTGAGGAAATTGTGGATGACGAGAAATGTTGAATTTTAAGAGAGGTAGGGCATAGCGATTAGTCGCTCGAACTGGAGCAGCCCGACTGGTGAAATACCTCCACCTTATAGAAGACCGCAGCCAAATAACAATCACTTCTGTGTTGTTGTGTTCCTGCATGTGAGTGTAGGGGGTGCTACATTAGTAGCAGGGGTTAAGCCTTCAAGGTAGACCGGATGAATCCCCAGTTCCCAGGTGGGCCTTAACCCGCCTGGACAGGGAAGTAGCCAGGGAGGCCGCGTTCGTTCAAAACTGGTTCACGCCTCCCTCTAACCATCTAAGCGTTGACGAGAGGGCTTCCCAGCTTAGGGACGCTCTGACCGAGGTGTGCAATGCGTCCATGTCTCGGTCCCGCCGCTCGCCTCCCCGCCGCGCCGTCTATTGGTGGACGGTGGAAATAGCTGAGCTTCGGGCGACCTGCACTGCAGCCCGAAGATCATACCAGCGGAGTCGTCGACGTAGAGTGAGGGACGCGGAAGTGGAATCTCGCCTTTACGCCGCATATAGGGACGCCAAGAACATCTTAAAGTCGGAGATAGGTTCCGCTAAAGATAGGGCAAGGGCGGAAATGCTCGACGGACTTAATGCCGATCCATGGGGGAGACCGTATCGAGCTGCGCGAAACCAGCTGCGCCCCGTTGGTCCCCCACTGGCCGAGTCCATGGAGCCAACGCTACTGGAAGGGGTGGTCCGGGCTCTCTTCCCGGCCGAGCCCCACTTCACCCATCCAGCCATAAATCCACCCTCCGCGGTGAACGTAGGGGACGAGGAAACTCCGTGTCTGACGGACGAAGAGTTCGGTGTGGCTACGTTGCGTCTCCGCGCAAAGAAAACGGCGCCGGGCCCTGACGGGGTCCCTGCCAAAGTAGTGGCTCTGGCCCTGGCAGAGATGGAGCCCAGGTTCCGGGACCTCTTCGACACTTGCCTTAGGGTTGGGAGGTTCCCGGAGGTGTGGAAAGAGGGGCAGCTGATCCTCTTGAAAAAAGAGAGAGAGTAAAAAGACGCCCATCAGACAGCCCTCTTGCTTACCGGTCGGTAAGCTCTTTGAGAAAGTTATTGCGACGAGGATCAACTGCCACCTCAGGGAGCGGGGGCCAGATCTTTCCGACGCTCAATTCGGGTTCCGAGCGGGGCGCTCAACTACGGACGCGCTGGCGCGACTACAGGGGGTAGTTTGGGAGGCCTGGGATGTGGGGGAGGGAGTTTTGGCTGTGTCACTGGACATAGCTAATGCCTTTAACTCCATCCCCCACTCTACAATCTTGATGGCCCTAAGGTATCACCAGGTACCTCAATACCTGGTTCGTCTCCTCGGCAACTACTTGTCCGGCAGGAAAGTTGCCTATGTCGGGAAAGATGGCGTCCTCCGGCGTGCAAATGTCGAGTCCGGTGTTCCACAAGGGTCTGTCTTGGGGCCCCTCTTGTGGAACATCGGCTTCGATTGGGTCCTGCGGGGTGTCCTCCTCTCGGGCATGAGCGTCGTCTGCTATGCAGATGACACTCTTGTCACAGCTCGAGGGAGGACCTATGACGAGGCTGCGCGCCGAGCAGCCGCTGGCGGAACTTTGGTGGCGGAGCGTATTGGCCGCCTGGGTTTACGGGTCGCGCTAGAAAAGACCGAGGCCATATACTTTTACGGGCCTCGGCAGCGTCGTCCTCCCCCAGACGCTAACATCGTCGTCGGGGAAGTGACCGTCAGGGTGGGGGCCCAGATGAAATATCTGGGCCTAGTACTTGATGCACGCTGGACTTTCGAGCCCCATCTGAAGGGACTGTCCCAGCGCCTCATCGGGGCGGCTGGTGCGTTTGGGCGTCTGCTGCCAAACTTGGGCGGACCCAGGGCCAAATGCCGGCGGCTCTACGCCGGTATTCTTAGGAGCATGGCCCTCTACGGCGCACCCATCTGGGCAGACGCCCTTTTCCGGCGGGGAAATACAGCCCACCTACGGAGGCCACAAAGGGCTATTGCCCAGCGAGTGGCCCAATCTTACCGCACGGTGGGCTTCGACGCGGCCTGTGTCTTGGCCGGCACGCCGCCTTGGGCCCTCGACGCAAGGGTGCAGGCCCAAGTATATTGGAAATTGACGGAGAGGAGGGCGCGGGGAGAGCGTCCCTCCCCGACTGAGGTGGCGGCAATCCGGTGCGAGGCACATGAACAGATGGTTCAGCGGTGGAAGACGGGTGTCGACGAAATACGACCCAGGGGGCGAGTGCTTGACGCCGTTGGCCCGGTGTTGCAGGAGTGGCTGAGCCGGGGCCACGGGTACCTGTCCTTCAGATTGGTGCAGGTGCTGACTGGGCATGGATGCTTCGGTCAGTACCTGCACCAAATTGGGCGAGAAGAGTCGCCGCTGTGCCATTCTTGCGGCGCGGCGGCGGACACGGCGGACCACACACTGGCTGAGTGTCCGGCCTGGGCTACCGAGCGGGCCGAGTTGGCTGCTATTGTTGGAAGCGATTTCTCGCTCCCAAGCATTGTTACAGCCATGCTTGGGAGCGAGGAGGCCTGGACGGCAGTTGCCGTTTTCAGCGAACAAACAGTCTCGCATAAGGAGGCGTCGGAGAGGGAGCGAGAGAACGACCCCTTCGCCCCACCACACCGAAGACGCAGAAGACTGCGCGCAAGGCGTCGGTTTGATGCCCTTGCGCTTGTTAGCGGGGACCAGCCGGCCACGGGTGTGGGGACACCCCGGCCGGCCTTGCACGGTCTCCCGCAGATGCGCGGGAACGGTTTTACACCTTTGGCCGTTCCCGTCAGTCCCCCGACCACCCAGGGGGGACTTAGTGACGCCGCCCTGTAAGGGCAACAATTCCGCCGACGGCGCCGTGGCAGTCATGGGTCACCCGATATCCCATGGCGCCGTCAATAGGCGATGAGAAGGTGGGGGGAGTTTTTAGTTCGGGTAGTCCTCGCCCCTTCTGGGCGATATGGTGCGAAAAGAAGGCATTCTCTCCCCCTTAAAAACAAAAAAAAAAGGACCTCATTACCACTTAACATCAGGTGGGATGAGGTCAATCTTGAAGTGCAATATAAAAAAATATAAAAAAATGTGCACGACTGTGCAAACACATTATTTATTATATTTAAAAAAGTTTTTTACTTTAAAGTACAACTGGTGCATTTAATACTAAGTCGATTCTTGAATCACATAAATTTATGGATAATGAATCCGCGTAGAACAAGAAAGGTGTGAAAAAAAAATCTAGTTAATTATTTATCTTCCTCGTGATAATCAGACATGGAGCAAAACGTAAAAGCGCATTATTGGTGAAAATGTTCAAAGAACGCGAGACGCACTTCTCTTGAGATTATGCGTGTACCGACAGCAAAATCAACACAACTTCATTTTAATCTTATTGAAATTGACGCGAGATTCACTTGCAATACCTTCTGGAGCTATTTTGTATTTTTTGTGTTTGTTTAAGTACTGAGTTCAATACATAGGACGAGCAAAATATGTTACAGATTTTTCGCACATAGCTGTAGCCTATAATTACCACTAGAAGCCTTTAGCCTGCACTGGGACATACGCTAATTCTATTTTAAAGAGTACTTGCGTCGTCATTATAATATACACAACTATCTGTATTGACTTTAGGTTTGGAACCTAAAAACTTATCTGATTTGATTAGTTATTTGTTTGAAACCTAAGGCTACGGAGAAAAAATCGTAAACTTCGTACTTTGGTTTTTTGCATCATAGCATAATCTGCATGACCCAAGTTGACTGGTAGATAATGCCATAGCATTGAATTGACCTTTTGTTCTATTTTTATGCAATAAAGTTTTTATATAAATTAATATTATATTTGTTAATCTATCACGAAACAAAATACAGAATAAATATGCATGAAATTTGGTATGACAATCGAAGCCATATATATCCATATATAGCCATATATCGTACTTTAGATCGAAATTACGAGGGCGTTGGCAACATCTATCATAAACCTTATCAAAATATCCATGATGCTATTTACATCTTAATATTTCACCGTTCTGCTTACCTTTTCCCAAACCTCCCCAAACTAACGAAGTCTTGCCACGCAACACAAAATATCACCTCCAAATCCGAAACATTATCCGTTCCTAGTTTCGGCGCCAGTAAACTGTACACAAATCGGTAATTCATTCCATTTATAACGCGGGTTTGGCGCCGAAAAAATATCCCCATAAATTCGTATCCTCATTTCATTTACTGACGGTACCCGAAGGGCGAGGCAATCAGGACCGGGATATAAAGGGATAGCGCGAGACTCGTAAAATGTCCTGTAGCGAGATTGCAAGAGATTTGTACTTCGGTTATTTTTTTAATATGATTTTTTTTCGGTTCGTTTTCGGCGTTAAAAGGTTAAAAAGGGGCTGCGAAGTTGGAGAGCCGATCGAATTTACACTGGAAAAATTGAGTATAAAAATAGTATTCATCAAGGAAATGAACTAAAACTTAAAACAGGCTAGACCGATTTAGTTGATTTTGTTTGAGATATTTGTTTAAAAGGGTTTTGTGAAAAAATAGGCGTAAAGCCTTTAATGTAAAACAGAAAAATTCATCGTCTAAAATAACTTGCTGTTAGCTCAGTTGCAAGAAGCGTTCGAATTGCACACTGCAAGGAAAGATTAAATTATTATGTTTCTTTTAATTCAAGTTTTCTTAAACAGCGTGATGTACACATGGAGGTAAACACTTGGAGCTCGATTATAGTTCTTATGCCTATGTTAAAAGATATATATTAAGTCCAAAGAGTGTAATCTGACAACTTTTGATCGTACTATATATATTGTTAAAATCTATACTAAAGTCATAAATCTGAATAGTTAATATTTTTGTTTGAATGCAATAATCTCAAGAACTACTGGTTCGAATTGAAAACATATGTTTGTGTTTGATAGTACATCTATCGAGGAAGGCTTTAGGCTACATAACATCTCGTTGCGACTAATAGGAGTGTCGAATCAGTGGGAAATGTGGAACGGGGATAGAACGATTGCGGAGTCAGTTAATCATAATTGACGACCTCCGTAGCCGAGAGGCGAGCGGTCCGGACTTTGGCGTCGCGCCATCTCTGAGGTTCCGGGTTCGATCCCCGGTCGTGTCAATATGGGAAACGAACTTTTCTATATTGTCTCGGGTCTGGGTGTTGTGGTACCTTCGTTGTTTCTGATTTCTGTAACACAAATGCTTTAGCTACTTACCACAGAATTAGAGCAATGTATGTGATGTTGTCCAATATTTAAAAAAAAATAATAATAATAATATTAATAGTGTGCACCAACTTCATTACCTCTCAATCTAGCCATTAGGGACGATGATGCCTTGTATTGACGTTCGTTTTATTTGGGATCTTGTGAAGTCTAGTTTTGATTGGATTCACATTTGATTGGTTGTCACTGCACTTATTGGTAAAGCATTTTATTTTATGATTTTCTGGCCAAAATCTTGTTAAAATTTAATCTAGCTTCGATGTTTAGACAGTCTTCAACAAGACAAGATAATAAGTAAGTACGAAGATTTTTAAGAGAGGCAGGGCAAAGCGATTTATCGCTCGAACTGGAGCAGCCCGACTGGTGAAATACCTCCACCTTACAGAAGACTGCAGCCAAACAACAATCACTCCGGTGTTGTTGTGTTCCTGCGTGTGAGTAGGGTTTCCAGAGCTCCTGGGGGGTGCTACATTAGTAGCAGGGGTCAATCTTTCAAGGTAAGGGCGACAAGTCTAGTCACAGTTTAACTATTCTATACTTTTCGCCCTTAAACTAGGAACTCATTACCACTTAACATCAAGTGGGATGAGGTCAATCTTGAAGTGTGTTATAAAAACAAAAAATAAACCAAGTACAATTGTTAAAAAACGGTTAAGACATGAGTTGGTGCATCGAAGGTTCCGTTCAAACTTTAGGTATAAAAGTCATATTTTCATTTAATAACATGTATGTATAACTAATTGCTGTTAACATTCTATTTACCTATTTATGTGTGATAGCGGATGTATCCGAACGTAGTGCATGAGCGATGCCTGTACGTATGAATATCCGAATAAATAGAAATAGAAATAGAAATAGAAAATGTCTTTATTCATATAAACTTTTACAAAAGCATTTATGAATCGTCAAGTCAAGTAAACTACCACCGTGTTCGGAATGTTGAAAGAGAATGACAGAGAGTTAAGATACGACGACGATATGGAAGACGTAGGAATCATTTAATTTTATTGAGTAAATATATTTGGCTTATTCACTATTTGCTTTTGTCATTTCCCATCCACTACATTTATATCGCAATTCTTATAGGTAGGGTAGTACTGTAAATAGCACATCAAAATAAACATTTTCAGTTCCATTTTAGCACTTAAGCCCGCGACGTAAAGGGCGAAACAAAATCAAAAGTGTATTAGCATGACGTGCTTCCGACCGTACCTAGTTAAATAGTAATAAATTATTTGAAATAATTAACAAAAAGTTTATCCCAACGATGACCTAAAGAGGCCGAAGTTGAAAACATGAAACATTATTTATAGTTATGTATTTGTTTTTATATATAAATTGTGCATATTATGTAAATATAAGTATCCCTTCATATTTTATTTAATTTAATGATGTGTATGCATATATACCTAATAGATACCGCAATGTTATTATTAATGGTTAATTTATTGTTGTTTATTATGATTTCTTTTTTTGTCAGAGTACTAGATACTTGATAAATCTCGTACTACTTATTTATGCACTTTCTTCACTATCACCGCACCCATATACAAACTATCTGCATGACCCAAGGACTGACTGGTAGAGAATGCCCCTTGCATTAGGTCCACCTGTTGTACTTTTTTCTTAAACTGAACAGTGATTCCCTCATGATACATAATCTTAAATAGTTAAAGTTACTGTCAACTCAAAGTATATTTATTGTTTATTATTTTTGTAGTTATGTAAAATAAAAAGATTTATTGCAACATACTGTTTCTTTAAAACTGAGTATATTTTCTGTAACACAAGTGCTTAAGCTACTTACCACAGAATCAGAGCAATGTATGTGATGTTGTCCAATATTTATATTTATTTTATTTATTTATTTATATTTAAATCGCCTTTTTCATTGGGCAATTTCTGATTTCAGATATTTTTCTGTCATTCATATGTCTTTAGACTTAACAGCAAACAATAATTCCAAATTGTATGATTGCCTATATATAAATAGGCTCCACCCACGTTATTAAAATACACTTCGATCTATAAATACATCGTTTCATTGTGCAGGTACCTAATTGGGGCTTAAAGCAAGTACTCGTAAGGAACCCAGTTGGGAGCTATTGGGAATGTTCAATGGGAACCGATCCTATTACCGGTTTGTTTCAGAGTATTATGCTAACTTCTAAGAACACGAGAACGTGTATTGCAAACGTTGGAGTCACTCAATTCTTCTACTGATGATATTATGATATAATGGCGGGCGTAAGCGTAGATTTATGGTTTTCTAGCAACAAATATAGATGGTTGGTTTTACCCTTATCTACCCTAATATTCGAAACAAAAACTATTCGTATTGTAATCCAAGTTTTGCACTTTATTTGTGCCAAATTTCACATCTCTTAATTAACAAAAAAAACATTTTCCCATATAAAATTTCAACAAGTGTCAAAAAGAAAGATGTTGACATTTCAAGAGCACACTACTTTTCTAAGTGAAATGTCAAACATCATAGTTTTAAACTTCTTCGTTAAAGCAGACTTTAACCACCGTAATGGCTGCACAATCGCGATACAAGCCAGGTAAAAAAGAAATATTTCCTAGGAGACAGCATACAAATCATAATTTCATAGTCAAACGAAGCTAAAGTAAACTCGTCGGCTTGTTGAGTGCCCAGTAAATGATGATGCACTGGGTGATTACTGCAGTCGTTCTAATGTAAAATATTGCAGCTCTTTATTTTCAATGCCGACTCTAAACTCCATAAATTATTTTAATTTTTACGTTTGGGCCAAGTGAGAAACGGAGCGTTTTTTTAATATAAGTGGTAATGAGGTCCTAGCTTAACGGTGACAATTACAGCATAAAAATTTACTGCACTCGTCATCCTTACCTTGAAAGTTTGACCCCTGCTACTAATGTATCACCCCCTAGGAGCCCGGAAACCTTACTCAGGAACATAACAATACTGAAGTGATTGTTATTTGCCTGCGGTCTTGAAACGTTGAGTTAAATCATGAATATTACATAATATTAATTTGTTTGAATCAACATAGTTAAAATACGTCACCGAAATAAATGTCCTAGACCAAATAAGATTATTTTTTTTTATATTTGTAATGGCCAAGACAAGGTGTGTTAAAGAATTATTATTCATTAGTTTAAGAGGATTATACGCGGGCGAAGGAGCGGCAGCCGCTAGTTTAACTTAAAAGATTGTTAAAATATAACACTAATACAGTTTTTTCTAAGGGTTGGTGTTACATTTCTATGTAACACTAAACCAAAAAGATAAATTTACATTATTTACGATATCAGGCAAAGATGATTTATTAATACAACAGATCATCGCCGACGACAACTTGCGGTTAGCTCAGTAGGAAGAGCAGCACGCGCGATGAACTTTTCTATTCAGTACTATTTTTATTTCTATAACACAAATATTTATACCATTTAACATAGAATCTGAACAATGTGTGTGGTGTTGACCAACGTTTATCCCTACTTCCCAACTATATAAAATATAATAAATGCGAAAGTAACTCTGTCTGTCTGCTTGTCTGTCTGTTACGCTTTCCTGCTTAAACCTCTCAACCGATTTTGATGAAATTTGGTATAGGTATACGGTTTATTAGAAAATAAGGGGGGATGGGGGTAATACCACCTTTGAAAGTTTATGTGAAAAAATGTTTATTTTTGAAGTTAGAGATATGAAATTTGGCACAAATATAGCTCGAAACTTGGATTAAAATATAGACTACTTTTTATTTCGAATATTAGGGGAGAAAGGGGTAAAACCGACCATGAAAGGATTTAGTCCACGCGAACGAAGTCGCGGGCACAGCTAGTATTTTTATAATTCTTTCACGTTTAACCGCTACATGCCTATGAATTGGGTCCTAAAATATAATACGCTCGAATAATAAATAATAGAATTTCAGATCTATGCCGAGCTTATAGCTTACTGCGCATGATTACTAAGTGTTTATGCGTATTTGTATGAGATAATGACGACTGTGTGGGATACACAAACCATTACATCATACAAAAAGACTTTCTCTCGGAGCAGTAAGTAGCAGAGAATGTGTTTATCCTTATGAATAAAGTTTTATATGTAGTCTCAACTTTATAGGTAGTGTGATGAATATTTTGACTTTAAATAAGAAACGTCTGTAACCAAAATGCGAACGGACCGGTCGATTCAGCGGTCCTAGGTTCGATTCCCGGTGGGGTTAATTTGGAAAGCGGACTTTTTCATATTGTTTCGGGTGTGGGCATTGTGGTAAAATCGGTATTAGTTGTGTAACACAAGTGTTTTTGTTATGTAAAATAGAATCATTGCAATTATGTGATCTTGTCAAAAATATTTATGTGTGTCGGGGAAAAATTAGTCATTTATGTATTTATGGTGGAGTGATCTTCAAGGTAAATACTTGTAGTTAAATTTATGTTCTTATACCCGTGACATAAGTTCTGTACAAAGTCTTGAGTGTTTTCGACTGAATTTCAGCTGCGCACTTTAAATCAGCTCCCCTGACCTAATGACAGACATTTCAAACAAATCGAAAATAGTCTTTGTTTTACTAAAACTATTATAGTTACAAAGAATAGTCTGATTCTTGCTTATATTGTTGTGTTTTTTATTGTCAGAAGAAGGTTCTCATGAAAAAAAAAAATAAATTGGGCGGAAAATTATACAAATCAAGAATACTATAAAGTCGTCGTAGTTGAAAACCAATTCGAATTGAATAGTCGGCGTTAAGACAAGTAAACGTCTGTCGGGTCAGCTAGTTCCAAAATAAAAACAATTATACGACGATTATTAGACGACCTCCGTAGCCGAGAGGCGATCGTGCTGGAGTTTGACGTCGCGCCATCTCTGAGGTCCCGGGTTCGATCCCCGGTTGGGTCAATATGGGAAACGAACTTTTCTGTATTATCTCGGGTCTGGGTGTTGTGGTACCGTCGTTGTTTGTGATATCTGTAACACAAGTACTTTAGCTACTTACCACAGAATCAGAGCAATGTATGTGATGTTGTCCAATATTTATTTATTTATTATTTATTTATTATTATAGTAATACTTCTTTATATAGTTCTACAATCAATTGAATCAACAATACCTTATTTTAAGCTCTGCACTAGAATACAAATACAAATTCGGTTACCACCGAACTGTGAGGGTGTAATCGAACTGACAAGTTAAATCCGACAGCAGATATTCGGCAAAATGTTTGTAATCTCTGCCTGGGTTAACCTACTTTCTGTTTGTTGCTAGCTTGTTCCCGCGGATTCTCTTCATGAGAAGGAATTCAACATTATGTTTTTGTTTAAAAAGCTTGTGAAATTAATGTTTATTCTTAGCTTTTACATATGAAAGCTATTATCGTAATGTTGATTTAATAAAAACGTATAAAAAATAAAATGTTTTAACGTTTAGTAATCAATTATACGACGCGTAAGCTAAAATTGACTGACGAACGACTGATGACGACTGTATTGAACGGTATTATTTAACGACTCGTAGTTGGTTAGGGAAAAACGGTTATAATATTGGAACCGAGCATAAGACGTTCATAAAATCCATAATTATTTATTTAATAATATATTTATCCATACATACATTATATACAAAAATGCAATTATATAAAATAGCTTGTATTGTAGCTATTTTTGTCTCTCGTAAAATTTGACGATTCCATTGATTGATTCCTTTCAGTGAAATTATTTAAGTAAAAATTTATAAAAATCGCTTGTAAAAAGCCAATACAAGGGGCTAGTTACTAACTGATAGGGCTAAATTATGAACGCGCCGATTAACACCTTTCATAAATTTAAAATGTTTTAGTTACCTTAAATATAACACATACAAGTGCATTATAATTCATTGAGCTTCAAGATATCAAGTACCAAATCAAAAATAAGTACATGAGACCACAATAAATTGTTACCAAATAACGAAAAAAACCGGACCAAAGCGTCTTAGAAATAGAATCCCATTATGATCCGATACGGGAATCGAATCCCGACCTTTTTCTACAAAGGGACAGCATTCAATCCATTATTACAACTGAATGGAGAGATAAAATCGTCCGTACGTCCAATAATAGTAATAAAATGTAATATATTGCCGGATATTTCCTTATAAGATCGTTATACAGACCGACATTTTGATTCAAAATGAGTATTCACAATTGTGTTCGGATATGAAAGGGTAGGTTTTAAAATCATGGAGCGGATTTTCAATTAAGTACATTGGTTTATATTCGATTTCAACTTTCATTTTTGTATTCATCTTACTGCTAGGGGCGTAAATTTATTACTTTGTTTATTGACCATATGCACAGAAATATGGATACAATTTAAAATATGGATAAAATCTCGGTCTGCTTTTGCATAATGACTTTTAAATGTATCAATTGCAATCATATGTGCTATAATAAATGCGAAAATTTGTAACATTATTGATTTATTACCGAATATGTTTAGAACTACATACTTATCGGTCCGTGGTACATTCGTTGCAGAAATGTTTGAAAACCACGGAATCGGAGACAACTTCGCATCTGAATCTTAATATGTTAAAATTATTAAGAATTTATTTATTTATTCAGCAGAGGGCACTTACCGGAGGCAAAGTCGCGACTTTAGTTAAAAAATACTATAGTTTTTATCTCGAAATAACATGAATGAAGTGAAGGCCAACAACAATATATAGTTGTATATAATATTTTTATGTGTATTTAAGTATACACTGTGGCACTACTACTTTTTTTTTGTTTTATTACACAAACAGCACATAAAGGTTACAATTCATAATGCGAAATAACCCTCATTCGATTTTCGACAAGTTTTAATGTGTGGCATGGACACTTCACTTTGAAAAGTGATCTTGATAATATCAATTCTGTTAATTTGAAGCTTGTTGAAACAATAATAAAGTTAGACAACCCTTTCTTGGCTAGACATGCTGGTTGACATTTCGTTGTGTTTGCAGCAGTTTTCACAAACATTCAACTACGGTAATGATAGGAGCCAATAACATTTTCCCAGCAACGCCATTAAATTTTATCCCAACTAGAAATTTCGACATGCTAACACATACTTTCACTACAAAACTCCAACCGTCCACTTGTCCATTACAAAAAGCCTCGAACGCTTCAAATAGAAGCAATAATTTGGGCCTAAAATGTTTATCGGCGTGAATTGATTACGAATGGGTGAAATAAATCGCTTATCAGATCCGTGGGCGATGACCCGATGCTATCTTAACACGTGGTAAGGCGTGGGGATACTGGGGAGCGAGGCTCTCTTTTGTCACCGCTAGGATTTAAAAATTGAGTGGATTCAGTGGTTTTTTGAAAGCAAGAATAACGTTTTAACCCATAGAAATTGATAAAAACAATACGCGTAAACAGTTTTATGGGACTCTGTCTATCCCTACTAATATTATAAATGCGAAAGTAACTCTGTCTGTCTGTCTGTCTGTTACGCTTTCCTGCTTAAACCTCTCAACCGATTTTGATGAAATTTGGTATAGGTATACGTTGAATCTCAAGAACGGACATAGGCTACTTTTTATTAGAAAATAAGGGGGGATGGGGGTAATACCACCTTTGAAAGTTTATATGGAAAAATGTTTGTTTTTGAAGTTAGAGATATGAAATTTGGCACAAATATAGCTTGAAACTTGGATTAAAATATAGACTACTTTTTGTTTCAAATATTAGGGGAAAAAGGGTAAAACCGACCATGAAAGGATGTAGTCCACGAGAACGAAGTCGCGGGCACAGCTAGTTGTTTATAAATAAAAGCCCGTAATAAACCGAATGTCATTGCTTAAGTCATGCGCATGTATAATATATAGAAGATATATCTAATCAAACCAAAATATATGTGCTTACTACCAAAAATAAAACGAACAAACGAAAAGTTTAGTTTTTGAAGATTAATAGAAAGTTCGAGAAATAAAAACGTGGTATTGGATTATTTCATTTTGGAAAACGCTTTATACGAATTCAAAGTAAGTTGGTTACGTTTAAAAAAAATAAAAATTGCTATTCCTTATTAGATCCAAAATATTACGTTTGCGGTAACAGGTCTGTTGGTAGAGACCGCCCACTAAGCGTATAATCCACGTTTTGTATTTATTTTAAATATCCCACCACCAGAGGGAGATGATGGCGTGTGTGGGACTCTCCTGCCCTGAAAAGGGCAGGTCTACCCACTAAAACTCCCCGGCGGACCTCATCGCAGCAGTAAAACCTTTACCACTACAGCGCACATATAGCATAACATTTTTTTCGTTTGACGGAGGGAAATGCGTTGAAGCACCGTACCGTCACCCGAGGGAGGATGACGGCGTGTGTGGGACTCCCTACCCTGTAAAGGACAGGACTACCCACTAAAACCCCCCGGTTGGACCTCCATCGCCTTAATGGTTGTGTTGTGGGAAATCGGCTCAGCCTTATCAACCATAACACCGCCGGCGGAATAGCTACTTAGACATATAGCATAACATAGCACAACCTCGCATAGCTCCAAAACAGTGCTCAACCCTCATAACATTCCCAACTACCGGCATGAGAAGCAAAGCAAATAGTAGGCGTTTGAACAAGTCAAACTATTTGAACGCACGCGTCTATCGGCCTGGTGTCAATTAGGGATACAGATTAACGGCTCCGATCTAGTTCCGTTGCGTCATTAGTTTGGTAAAGGAGTTTTTGGCTGGAGTCGAGAATGGGTTAGGAATTTAACTGGTGCTTTACAGAACGTAGGGAAGCGGCCTAAATATGTCAAACTGTATGTCTTGGCGCAAAATTAAATGTTTAGCTTTTTGTTGTAAAAATAACGATTAAAACAATAACGTAGGAAGGCGGAATTAAGTTGACAAATTTGTTTATTGGCGCCAAATTAAAAGTTAAGCTTTTTTTGTAAAAGAAACTACTGAGTTTCTTGCCAGTATCTTCTGAGTAATTATAGGTATTTGGTTTATATAGAGACTATTCATAAGTCTTACTGATGTACTCTGTATCACTGAAAATACTTGACTTGACTTCATTTGAAAAATGGTCTCTAGTCCGTCTGTTAGATTGTCAAAAAAATTGCGACACGTATATTTGGGTTTTGCACCTAATCAAAATATAGCGAAACATTGAATTTAATTGTCACATGACATCATTAGTGCCTATTTTTTCCCATGAGTACGAGCCCTCACTTCGCAACTTGCCATCGTTTAAGCTTAGTATATTTTATTAATTTTGAAAATAAAAAAATACGTATCTAACCTACTTACTGCCTGACGTTTCGGTTAGGTTGCACCAACCGTCAAAGAAATCCGATCGTAACCACGGTGCAACCTCATTTTAAGAGTTAATGTAAGTAAAGCCATTCGAGACACGAACTTGTAATTGCCACTTATCGAAATTTACTTTTGGAGTTCCTGGAGTTTTAATCTTGATGTGTGATATATCGTGTGTAAATTTTCTGCTATTTATGATTATTAATTTTGTTGTTATCCATACTCACATTTTTACTGTTACCGCACCCATAAACGTACTATCTGCATGACCCAACGGTTGAGTGGTAGAGAATGCTCCTAGCATTAAGTCCACCTTTTGTACTTTTTTTGTGCAATAAAGTTTTTAAATAAATAAATAAAATATATCTACATTATGAATCTAGATGGAAAGCCTATTTTTAAATCCTTATAAAACGAAATTACACTTTTAGGCAAATTAGTAAAAAAATGTATAAATTTAAGGCAAAGGGCCATGAATTTCTTAAACGGTAATTATAACTATGATTATTAAATAACTTGGGCCCTCAATCCAGACGCTAGCATAAAGTTGCAAAGCCTAAATCTCTAAAAGTTCTATCTCTTAGATCACAATTTTTATTTATAAATTTAGTTAATATTTTCTTTAATATTGAACGAAATTTCCAAATCTGTAGAATACGAAATGACAATTTTAAGGCGGTATATTATGCCCCTCAATTAATTAATGTATTAACTGAGACATTTGCAGAACAAGTATATATTTGAAGAAATACATTAATACGACCCTAATAACCGTTTGCCCTAAATTTTTACTATTTTTTACTGGATTCTCTAAAAGTGTTATTTCATTTTAAAGGGTTTAAATGGACCCTTCATCCAGATGCACATGCAAATACTCGTTCTTAAATTTCGTAAAATAGTGATAATAGAAAACGCAATAAAAGGTGCAGGTCTTATTGCATTCATTATGCAATAAAAGTTTGACGAATTATTTGTAACAAAAAAGCCAGCAAAATGACGACACCTTACCACTAAAAAATGCGATAAAACAGAAAGAAGCCCCGCATTATCGGAATCCGACCAGTGAAAATCCAACGAAATTAGGGCCCAAAATCTCCCGTCCCCCAAACCGACATTACTATTTAAAGAATCGTTGAATCCGGAGCTTTCCAATCAGAGTAGGTGTTAACCGTAACTGGGGGTTTTTCACCTGAATCCGTACGTATTAATATTACATTAGAAGTACTGAGCTACCCCGTCCCAAGTTGGAGGTGTGGCAAAATCGCTGTAATAACATTCAATCTAGTAAAAGCCATCAAATCATTGCATGGTGCAAGACAAAGAATACAGCGAGCGATAAGAAATGAAAAGTATGGAAATACAGCGAGCGATAAGAAATGAAAAGTATGGAAATGTTTTTTAGCTGTCAAGTGCTTTAGATTAACTCCATCTTTTTCAGTAAGAGGAAGTTATGTATCAATAATTGTTTTCTATTGATTCGGACTACACAACTTTACACTTTACTTTAACACGATATGTGCTGAGCATAAACTTTTGAATACCAACCTTTTTTTTTTTAAATAAAATCTTTCAAAATTAAAACAGCTTATTACATTGTGCAAGACTTTTTTAATGATAAAAAATGTAGTAAATTAAATAGACCATCTGCACCTATATAATCTTTATCATTAATTTGTACCCTATAATATTCTGTATGAAATGCATTTTAAAAGAAGAGATCGTTTGAGTTTATTGCAGCGGCTCTTGTCAACAGGACAATCGTAAATGCGCGTAGCAGGAAAAACATTGACGTGCAAAATATTGTATTGTTAAGCGAGCAGATTTGCATAGGATTTCTCAATCGCTCTAAGTGTTTCACTTGCGCCTTACTGACCCCTCTAGGCAGGTTATTTCGCGCAGTAATCATAGGTATAACTCGGTAATGGCGATGGGGTTGCGTCCAGGCCTCTGCCTTCATTTTGGCCAAGATGACATTTCTTTTACAGCCAGACTGTGGAAAATGGGAACGGACACCGAGTTAGAGATTGGCTGCTATTACAGAATTAGTTTTATTTCGTATTTCATTTTTGGTGGAATGGACATATGAAATTGGTAAAACCCTCGCCCGTAAATTGTATTTTCGACCTTTGTCGGGGCTTTGTGTTTCCAAGCAATATGTACTTTATGATTACATACGAAATTAGGTATATTTATCCTTATTCTCATACATATTTATATCTGAAAGGTTACTCATTAATTAACTCACAAAACCTCGAAAAATACTTTATCTATTTAAGCCCAAATTTTGCATGTAAATTGTTCGTTGGAAAGAAACATCGTTTTAGATTAATTAGTGAAATTAAATTTGTATTTAGCAAAATGAACACGTGTGCGTTTTTTTCGGTGTCAGTAAAATGTATGCGGATTTCGGTATCATAATCGGTAACATTAAAATATTCTGCCAAAAAATACGCAATCCCTGTGGAATATAATATAATAAAAAGAGAAATGCGCACTTAAAAATTGAAAAAACACAGTCAAAAGTCCGAGTCGTACTTTCCCATGAAGGGTTCCGTAACAGCAAGTAACATAATCTAAAAGTTTATATTGGAGTTTACTGAATTTTAAAAGTAACAGGGCAGGGGGGGGGGGCGGGGGTTGTTACGCCCATTTTACCACTTTTAAAGTGTCTCTCGCACGAACTATACAATTATTAGATTATTAGAAACCATAATATTATTTTTTAAGACCTAACTATAGATACCCCACACGTATTGGTTTGAAGAAAAAAATTTTAGTTCATGTTTTAAATATGGGGCCCCCCTAAAATGTATTGTTCTTTTCTTTTATTGGAAAAAATCATAATGTGGTTCAAAGAATACATCTTCATACCAAGTTTCAACTGTATACGTCTTGTAGATTCGGGTAAAAATGGGGTGTAACATAGGGACGGACAGTAAGACAGACAGACCGATATGATGAATTCATAATGGTTCCGTTTTGCGCTATTTGGCTACGGTACCCTTAAAATCAAAACGTCAAAAACAGAAAATAAGGCAAACATAATAATTTACACTCCAATGCCTGCAACATCCTTGACACGGGCGCAATCAAGCTGACCTAAACTCAATTACTGAAGCCTCAATCTGCTCAGCTAAGAAATCATCAGAATTCCGTTTTTACGGTTATCTGACACCTGAAACTCCCATTCGCACATATAACATCGTGCAAAAATTACATAAGATTCGAGGAAAAATGTAAATATGCCTTTAAAAGGTGCTCTCTCACCGGGAGCAATCGTTTGTAATGTAACATTTCAGATGCAACTTTGAGCATTACATTACAATACTGTCTCTTTAATTGGTGCAACCTAACTGAGACGTCGGGCAGTAATAGCTCGTACTTTGTATAAACTACAAAAAATATTTTAAATATTTAACTTTAACTATACTAGAAACACAAAATTTAATCTCCCCTTGCAGTGCGGTAAGCTAACGGGTTGATACAGCAGAAACATTTCATCGCCTACGATAACTTGCGGTAAGCTCAGTTGGAAGAGCAGCACGCGCGATACGTGAAGGTCGTGGGTTCCCGCACTGCAATGAGAGATGAAATTTTTCTGTTTCTTTAAAATACTAAAAATGTTATCCCGTTTCGACCTGTTAACTTACTTGAAATATTTAAAAAGGAAAACGAAAGTCTTAAAAGGTCGGTATTAGTAACAAGCCTTCCCGTGAAATGTAACATTTAGTTAAATTTGCGTGCATTCTGATCTAGTTATTACCATAATGTCAGATGCCTCCTTTACACGTCGACAGATTCGTCTGCAGATGTCATCGCCAATCAAACCTAGCTGATTTGCTCGGCTGCCTATATAAAATACCTACCACAGATGAGTAAATCACACCCACTACAAGTCGGCGGACGCGTTTGCCGATGCCATTTGCAGATGAATCTGTCTTCGTGTTGAGGAGACAAGACGAAGAGGTCATTGGAGGCGGCAATATTAATTTGACATTGTTACTGTTACGCGCCACGATTAACGTTCTTAGTAACCAGCGCCATCTAGTGTGGAAAGGCGGGACTACAGAGAGTCGAGACGCGTACGCCAGAATTTACTAGAACCATGACCTTGACCGAGCGTACGGCCGGTCAAGGCCGGACTGCGCGCGAATGTTCCGGATGTTTCTGCGTTGGAAGGTTCGGGAACGGCCGCGGCAATATAAAAGGCCGGGATTCACCGCGACGGGGACAGTATTGAATTAGCGATACAAGTGTTCACTTCGAAAGCGATTTTGAAGTGTGACTTGGGAGCGATTGTTGTTTTGATTAGTGCGTTTTAAGGTTATAATTAGTGGCGTGCAATTAAAGTGTGACTTTTGGTAATTTTTATCGGCTGTTTTTATTGTCACGAACCCGAAGCTCGTAACAATTGGTGTCAGAAGTGGGATTTAAATTATGCCGGTTTTACCTAAAGACGACACGGAGGGTATCCGTACCCGGAGTCAACGCCAACAGGAGACGGACCAGAGACGTTTTGGTGGAGCTTTGCCGCAGGAGTCGGAGAGCCAGTTATTAACCACGGAGGCTGGCCCGTCCACGGCAACACCAGCAGCATCGGCAGCACCAGACCTTGCTGCCCTGATGATGATGCTGCAGGAGCAGTCTCGCCGACAGGAGGAACAGGCTCGTCGGCAGGAGGAACAGGCTCGTCGCCAGGAGGAACAGGCTCGCCGGCTGGAAGAACAGCTTCAGCGGTACAAGGAGGAACAGGCTCGCCGCCAGGAGGAACAGGCTCGCCGCCAGGAGGAACAGGCTCGTCGGTTGGAAGACCAGAGGCAGCGGGACAAGGAGGAACAGGCTCACCGCCAGGAAGAGCAGATGCTTCTTTTGAAGGACCTTCATGCCTCTTTCGGGAAAGACATGAAGGAGGTGAAGGACAAGGTTGCTCAACACGACAACCGCCTGTCGAAAGCTGAAATCAGGATCGACCAAGTGAAGAATCGGTTTGACGACGTGGTAGAGGACATAAAGAAAACGCTGGATTGTCTTAAACTTGGAGAAGCAATCGCAGATCCCGTAGCTACAACACCTTCACTACGTGGATTTAAAGTGCCACCGTTTGACGGAACTTCTTCCTGGTCGGCCTACAAAATCCAGTTTGAGGCAGTCATGAAAGCGAACGGCTGGGATAAAAATCAGGCCATGACTGCCCTCACCCTAGGCCTTCGTGACCAGGCCTTATCAGTTTTGGAAGCTCTCGGTAAGGAAGTGACTTACGAGCAGCTCCTTGAGGCTTTCGAGGCTCGATATGGCGACTCTCACCTGGAACACGTGTTTCGAGCGCAGCTCAAAGATCGTGTGCAACGCAGCAGCGAAAACTTGCAGCAGTGGGCCCTTGAAGTGGAGAAGCTGGTGCGTAAAGCTTACCAGTCCGTACCAGCGCTTATTGATGGGAACCTGGTCCAGGCGTTCATCGACGGCATCCGCGATATTGAAGTTAGAGCTGCTGTGAGGCTCGGGCACCATGGGACGCTAAAGGATGCCTTGGCCCATGCCCTGGAAGTGGAAGCTGCGCGACAGGATCATCGATTCCATCGCGTCAGGGAGGTTGTAGCGGCTACAGTTCGCGACCGCAATAGAGGATACAGCCCTAGATGCTACGGTTGTGGGGAAAGGGGGCACCTTCGATCCAGTTGCCCTAAGCGAACTGCAGAAAGAGAACTACGGCTACCTGCAGACCTGATCATCAGAATACCACCTGATGCTCCAGGCAGTATAATCGATTATGCGAATAACTGGCGGTACAAAATAAATGACATTTGTGAGCACGTCAGACAATCGGGCCAGAAAATGTCTGGAAAGATGAAAACCCCTTGTGACCGCAAAGTGAACAGTAGAGTGTTCGACGAGGGTCCACAGGTGAGGTTACGCAGTCCAGTTCACAGTAGAAGGAGATCTCCTGGGCTTCAGTCAAGATGGGAGGGACCGTACCGGATTGGGACTGGGGGCAATGACGTAACCTACCGGAAACAGAAAGGTGCAAGAGGTACTCCTAAGATCGTCCATGTGGATCGATTGGCGCGTTATTATGGAGCCGAAAATGCTCGGGACGAGCATGTCTTAGGAGGGGGCAGTGTTACGCGCCACGATTAACGTTCTTAGTAACCAGCGCCATCTAGTGTGGAAAGGCGGGACTACAGAGAGTCGAGACGCGTACGCCAGAATTTACTAGAACTATGACCTTGACCGAGCGTACGGCCGGTCAAGGCCGGACTGCGCGCGAATGTTCCGGATGTTTCTGCGTTGGAAGGTTCGGGAACGGCCGCGGCAATATAAAAGGCCGGGATTCACCGCGACGGGGACAGTATTGAATTAGCGATACAAGTGTTTACTTCGAAAGCGATTTTGAAGTGCGACTTGGGAGCGATTGTTGTTTTGATTAGTGCGTTTTAAGGTTATAATTAGTGGCGTGCAATTAAAGTGTGACTTTTGGTAATTTTTATCGGCTGTTTTTATTGTCACGAACCCGAAGCTCGTAACATTACATTACAAAGTGCGCAATGTTTTCGGTTCTCCTCCTTCACTGATGTAATGCTAGTCTGCAACGTTTGAATTGTTTTTTCTTTATATTGCACTTCAAGATTGGCCTCATCCCTCCTGGTGTTAAGAGGTAATGAGATCCTAGTGACAAGTACAGCATAATAAAGATGTTACTGGACTTATCGCCCTTACCTTGAAGGCTTGACCCCTGCTACTAATGAAGCATGCCCCAGGAGCTCTGGAAACCTTACTCACACGCAGGAACACAACTACACAGAGGCGATTATTATTTGGCTGTGGTCTTCTGTAAAGTGGGGATATTTCACCAGTCGGGCTACTCCAGTTCGAGCTATAAATCGCTATATCCTACCTCCTTTAAACATAACGTTACACGCGAATTCTCCCAGTGAGGGAGCACCTTCAAGATACGTGGGTAAACATGGGTTTATGAGGTGGAAGCGCCGAGTATGAAGTGAGGTTTAAAAGGTAGTAAGTTTTTTTTATTAGAAGGCGAGATTATTTTAAGTGATTCGTCTGGGAAGCCGTTTTGAGTGTAAACAGTGTTTATGCGAGGTTTTTAGGAAGCGTTTGTTAAGTGTTGGAGGTGATATTTTGGTATTTGTAATTTCGAAAGAAAAAAGGTTGCCAGCCTTATAAAGAGCAATGCACACGAAGTATGAAAACAATGTCCAAATTACCGTGAAAAGTCGAACTTGGGATTTCACGCTTCGGGCGCTTAGTCACTGTGCTACTGAGGTCGACAAGGTCATAAGTTCTTTGGGTTAATGTAGTAAGATTTAGAACATAAAATTGTTATCGGAATCATAATTTCAACCCAGGACATGGAAAGAATATCGTCAAAGATGACTGATCTTTTCTTCAACCGTCTACAAGTCGTTAATACCGTTCCATGATTTAATTTACATATCGGCTGTCATCAGTCGTCCGTCAGTCGTGTTTAGTTTACGCCTCGTATAATTTATTACTGTTCGTAACTAGAACAGATCGTTTTTTAAATATTGGAACCGGGCACTAAATGCCTTACCAATATTTTAACAAGAGGCGGTACTTTATTAGACGACCTCCGTAGCCGAAAAGCTAGCGGGCCTGACTTTGGCGAGCGCCATCTCTGAGGTCCCGGTTTCGATCCCCGGTCGGGTCAATATGGGAAACGAACTTTTCTATATTGTCTCGGGTCTGGGTGTTGTGGTACCGTCGTTGTTTCTGATTTCTGTAACACAAGTGCTTTAGTTAGTTACCATAGAATCAGAGCAATGTATGTGATGTTGTCCGATATATATTTATTACTATATTGCGTATCTATTGCTTGTGTGCTTTACATTTGTGTGTGTTTTGGTGCCCATATTCGTATGACGGAAATTCTTTTATTTTCTTTTAAAAAAAAAGCAAAGTATATTGGCTCCTCCCAGCCTGATGGTAAGCAAGAGAGGAACCCACATCGCGATGACAACAGATTTGATATCATTATATCCTATCCGTTAGCATCGCCATACTTTTTACATTCTTCCATGTTCTTTTCGTTTACTGGCCGAAGGCTTCTCGATTTTCTATACAACTCGTAGTTAACACCCCCTTACACGCTATTCCACCCCATCAACCCGATATATTCCTCGTAAAGTGTCCCATGCATACACGCCTTCCCCGCCCTTCTAAAAGCCCTATTTGCATTTTCCCTCAATCTTATATAAGACCCTATTCATGTCAGTTTGGAACAAAGTCGGCACTTACAAAAATAAAGCCTGTGATGGCAATGAGTCAAAGTCAATATTTTTTATTCATATAGATTACATTAATAATACTTATGAATAGTCTCTATATATAAAAAATCGATAAAAAAACTTTAAAACGATAAAAAAAAGTTAAACGGTTTTATTTTATGTTCACTGAAAACTAGAAAATAAATAAATAGTTACTTACCTATCTACCTACGTAGGTGGTCCCACCATTACTATCTCTGATGGTAGTGGTCGTCATAACATGAACCATGTCAGCGGCCGAAAGGCGGTTCTTGAAAGAACACTAACACCAGGGTTTGCTTGGTAGGTAAACTAAGCAGCCCACACCATAACTAGTAAGTATTTTGAGTCTTATCTTCTTCGAGTCTATCTTCGAGTTCAGAAATGTTTTAGTACTAGGCAGAACAGCTTTTAGGCATATTAGACTAAAATAAAAACGTGGGAAATTTAAACTAGCTGTGCCCGCGATTTCGTACGCGTGGACGACATACATTAATTGTCGGTTTAACCCCTATCACCCCTATTATTCGAAACTATTTTTGTGTCAAAACTTATAAAATAAACTTTTTCTCATATACAAAGGGTGGTATTAGGTACCTCCATCCCCTCTTATTTTCGTTATAGAGGCTCAACGCAATATAGTATACCAAGTTTAATCAAAATCAGTTCAGTGGTTTAGGCGTAAAGAGACAAACAGACAGAAGATAAAGTTACTTTCTCATTTATAATATTAGTATTTTATTTTATATGACACTTTAAGATTGACCTCGTTCCATCTGGTGTTAAGTGGTAATGGGATCCTAGTTCAAGGGCGACAAGTACAGCATAAAAATATATTACTGGACTTGGCGCCCTTACCTTGAAGGCTTGAACCCTGCTACTAATGTAGCACCCTCCAGGAACTTACTCACACGTAGAAACACAAAAGTAATTGTTATTTGGCTGTAATCTTATAGGTGACTAGCGGTCCCGGCGAACTTCGTTTCGCCTTAGATAATTTTTCCCGCTTTTCTGTTGAAATTTATCAAATTTTACCAAGGATCCCTTATTTTGTAGCCTATGTCAAATTGGAAGAATGTAGCATTCTATTGGTGAAATATTTTTTTTAAATCGGCCCAGTACTTTTTGAGCCTATTCATTACAAACATACAAACATACAAAAATAGGTACAAATCTTTCCTCTTTATAATATTAGTATTGATATATTATAGTCAGTAGGTATGTATGATTTATAGAAATAAACCACATTTCATCTATCTATTTCACAAATACCGTAGAGTTAGTAGGACGATGACGATTTGTTAATTGAGAAGACCTTACGTACATACAACATGTTCACCCGTATATTTCTAAGCCCGCTGTCTACCGAGCGGACACAAAGCAACTCCGCAACAGAGCTTGCGGTCACCCTCGATTGCTCGCACCCACGACCCCTACTAAATGGGGTGGAACCGAGGGAATATCTCGCTAAAATACGACAGTACATCGTGGGAATTTCGCGTGTATCAGACTACGTGTTGATTGTAAATCTTTAAACAAGCGACCGGTGCTGATTAATTTGTACATATTTTGTCGTTCAGTATTATTGATTAAACCGTAGGAATGACAATGACCTTCTTTAGTCTCCCAGTAAAATTATCAAGATACAGCAAAAACATATTTTTTGCCTCATGGGAATACAGATAAACTAAAATGGCCACAGCAGCTAGCTTGTCATTTTAGTTTTCAATCCCAGGCTCAGAGAGACAGAGATTTGTTGTTTGGCTACTTTCCTGATTCTCTCAGTTCGCTAGAAGAACTAAGCCAATGGCAGAGCCCAAATCTAAAAAGACCCTCCCTCCAAATTCTAACAGGACAAATCGGAGTCGCTTTTTCGTTGGTGGCGCTGTAATATGAAAGAAAGAAATAAACATATACTTCTGAATGACGTCATAGCACAGCCTTGCCACAGCTCTGCTTTGAGGAAGGCAGCGGCGTGTGTGGGACTCTGCTTCCACAATACATCTACTTACCGTGTTTCCACAGTATAGCTCTTATAGTTACGGAACGGTAGACGGACAGACTGACAGACTGACAGACGGATCGACGGACAGACGGACAAACGGACAGACGGACAGATATACATGACGAATCCATAAGGGTTCCGTTTTTTGCCTTTCAGCTACGGAACCCTAAAAAAAACTAAGACGTGTCTTAAAGTTTAAGGATTCTAGGCTTACAAGGAAGTTAACTTACCGACCTAACCTAAAATCTCATATCTTAGGAAGAGTTTCGTTACAAATACCAACTTCCCAGCTTTTATACCTACATATAAAAAGCTCCCGTCATATAACCCTTTCCACGTTCTCCAACACCAGAACAGCCAAATCGATACCCTTGTTACGTGTAAATCATGCGTTCCATTCTTCCCTCCAAGGCTAAGTACACCAGTTATTAAGGCATACGTGATCAATCATACAAAAAAATGTCCCGTTCCCGCAACCCCAGCCAACAATAAACTTTAATGATGACCCGTTAAGGTTGAAAACGGAGGGCTCTTATGGAAATGTCACAGGCATATTTAGAAGAAAAATAGGTCATTTGCAATAAATATTTATAAATAACTATTGGGTTACGTACGTACGAGGCTTACAGTGATTTATTTTATGCTCTTGTGTCTTGGGGCTTCTGTGTTTGGGTTGGAATTGGGAAAACGGTGATATTGGAATCACAAATGTTGTTCGATGGGATTAGGATGTCATTTCAGAAAGAATAATATGCTAAACTAACATTAGTAAGAATTATTTTTACTGTTGGTAACTTTACCAAGCATTTTTCAAAAGTTTTCTAATACGGAGTTGCATCCAAAATAAATTCAATTATATTCTTAAATGTAAAAAATGGTGGTAAGGAATTTTATCTAAGTTTCTATTAACTAATAAATTATAGTTTTTATATAAGGTAGTATAGATTAGTATCAGATCATAATCTATTTTATGTAGGTACTTAAAATTAGTTAAAATAATTACATCACCAAAATATAGGTTAGGTTCGAACAGAAGAACAAAAGAACTAATATATACATATAAATAGGGTTGTTTTTCTAAATGTCATGGTATAAAATGAAGCCAAAAAATGTTAATGTTAATGAATAACTCAAATATTGAATTAATCTGTTTCTGTTGGGGTGAATATGAAATAAATTCTTCAAACATGTAACATAAACTTTGCTTTTATTCTTGAATAAATTATTTTACATTTAGCCACGTTTACTTTTTCTAAGAACAAATTTGACATGTCATTTTTTTTTCTTTTTTATTATATAATAAACCATATGGCGTTACACTTTTGTAACCAAAAACAGAAATGAGGTTTGATATATATTTAAAGGTGAAAATAGCACAAACAGTAAATCATTTTAACTAACTGAAAACACATAACCGGATTCGATACTCTTAAACACGATACATGCTATACACCAATCGCTTTACATCAAACAGAAGAGTACGTCGTCACATGTTTTAATTGGCATTAAAATGCGAAATCAAAATAAAAAGCAGATCAGCGAAAAAATAATTTACCTCCCACGAACCCAATTAGTAAAGATAATCTGTACTTTTCAGATAACATTCATTATTTCACTGTATCCAAGTCGTAACGTATGTGGGTGCTATAAAAATTAATTTTCGGTCAGGAATCGGTTTCATACTAAGAAAAACGAGGTTGTTATTTGAGTAATAATTTTGTGACCATGTGACCGTTGAGATTATGTGAAAAATATGATACATCAACTTCAGTTAAAGATTTTATTGATGCAAAATTGCAACCTTAATCAGCGGCAAAACAAGGATTGAAATACATTAATCTTTTTTTCACTTTAATTCGCTTCCTGACCATTTCCATACTTTCAGTATTTTTTTTTATATTACACTTAAGATTGACCTCATCCCACCTGATGTTAAGTGGTAATGAAGTTTTAGCTTAAAGGCGACAAGTACAGCATAATAAAGCTGTTACTGGACTTGCCCTTACCTTGAAGGCTTGATCCCTGCTGCTAATGTAGCACCGCCCAGGAGCTCTGGAATCCTAAGTCACACGTAGAAACACAACAACACAGAAGTGACTGTTATTTGGCTGCGGTCTTCTGTAAGGTGGAGGTATTTCACCAGTCGGGCTGCTCCTATTCGAGCGATAGATCGCTTCGCCCTGCATCTCTTGTCATTTATTGGTCTTGTAAAAAAATATGGTCATCTTTTTTCGATAAAGATGACCATATTTTTTTTCAAGGATCAGTGAGGAGGCTGTCAGGATTTGCATCTGAAGTCACTTAAGGTATACCGATGTGATATTAAATGGAAAAAGATAAATCATAAAAAAAATTGCATCACATACATTGCTTTGCTTCTGTGTTAAGTAGCGAAACACTTGTGTTACTAAAATCAGCACTTCTATATTGTCTTGATCTTTAATTGAACTCGGGACCACAGATATGATGCGACGCCCAAGAAACTCGCTCGCCTCGAGGCTACGAGTCTAAGGATTTGATCCGTACGTATAATTGATGACAATTGACGACCTCCGTAGCCGACAGGCAAGCGTGCCGGACTTTGGCGTCGCGCCATCTCTGAGGTTCCGGGTTCGATCCCCGGTCGGGTCAATATGGAAAACGAACTTTTCTATATTGTCTCGGGTCTGGATGTTGTGGTACCGTCGTTGTTTCTGATTTCTGTAACACAAGTGCTTTAGCTACTTACCATAGAATCAGAGCATATTAACTTAAAAAATCTGCAGTCTACGAAAGGAATAATCGTTCTGTTTTCTTACTTGAATTGTAGTGTCACATACCTGAAACAAAATAAAAAAAAAATGCTTATAAAGTTTGGACACCGTCATGTACTAGGTTAGTCATCACAGCAAATACGTAAGTGAGTCAAATACTTAAAAGCTAAAACCCAAACATTACAATGAATGATGGTGAGATAATACAGTTCTTTTTTTCCTTTGACATGGATTCCTTCAAAAGGAGCGTGAAGAAACATCTTGCGAACCAGTATGGCGATGCTATCGAATATGATATTTCGGTATCAAAGCCGTTGTCATCGCGACGTGGGATCCTCTCTTGCTTACCATCAGGCTGGGAGGAGCTAATATAAATAAATAATAAAGTACAAAAGCTGCACTTAATGATACGAGCGTTCTCTACCAGTCAACCTTAGGGTAATGCAGATAGTTTGTTTAAAGGTGATTATCAACTATATACTAAATTTTGTACCCAAAACTATTTGACGTAGCATATTATTTATGTAAAGCTTTTAAAGGGCTTAAATAAACCGTTAAAACAATATCCCTAAAAGGTACTGCAAAGATTATCATAGTAATTCTTTATCACCTGAAACAGTCGTATACAGACAACAAACAAATGCATTTTCACACTATCCATATGACGCCAAATGCAAACACAGCTTTAAATTAAGAAACTCTAACAAAAATACACCTTAAACAGCCGACGTAGAGTTGATAATTACGTGCGTAGGAGTGTCACAAAGTGCACATATTTGGGATTGTTGAAAGAGAGTTCAGAAGGAATGTCGACCTTGTGGTTTGGCAGGTTAAGGTGAAAATTGGGTGAGTTTGTTAAGGCTTTTGAAATTATAATTACTTTAGGGTTCCAATGTGAAGTTTCTTCGTATTTTTTTTTTTACACTAGCGGTCGCCCGCGATTTCGTACGCGTTCTTCTTAATTTATTTGTTTAAACTAATACATTTACATCCTCCATCGTCCCTTATTTTATCCCCATGGGGGTTGAACTTATCAAAATCCTATTTAAGCGAACGTCTTTATCAAAGTAGCTCCAATATTCAATTTCAGTTCAGCCAATCAGTCGAAAATATAAGATTTATTTTTATCCCTTATTTTCTCCTCTTAGGGATGGAATTTATAAAAAATTCTTTCTTCAACATCTACCGCATGCCACATTCAAATCCATCAAATTTATATTTATTCAACTAGGTTACATGTAACACTTTTAAATCATACAATAAACCGACCAATCAGGAAGAGCTTTCGGACAGTTGACAGTTTGACGCGGGACAGATTGTAATTTAACGGTTTCACATCGATAGATTACAATAAAGCGAAAAATAATGCGTTAAATTGCAATCCTAAGTAACGGTTCACAATCTGTCGACAGTTTACAATCTCGCGAGATAGATTGTAATCTAACGATTTTTACAATCTTACGGTGACATATACAACGAACCAAAATTTGTAATTGGACCTTGGTCCCCGAGCAGAACACCTAGCTCGGCGGAATTACTTCCACTTTTATAAAAAAACCTACATTCCTTACAGTTATTTCAATTCGAATACTCTGCAAAACAAAGGTTATATTCATGCTGATTGAATCATAAACTCTTAAAAATCTGACTCGCACGCGTACTAACCCTGTTTTTTTTTAAGATTTTGTGCAATAAAGTATATCTATCTATGTACTATATATCCAAGCTAGTACTATCTTAAAATCTCAGTGTACGGAACCTCTTACAGGACATGTACATACAATCACTCGTTACAACCCAGATACAGTTGTCTAAACATCGTAGGCGCGTGTTAACTCAGCTGCGAGCGGGGGCGGGAGGCGCGCCTAGTATCGCCGATGCGTGGATAAATTATAATGGCGCCGATTAATAGTGTCTTAATTAACCTCTGTTCATAGAGTCAATAAAATATATAATACTAGTTGTGCATGCGATTTGGTTCGCGTGAACTACAGGTTCATACATATACTTTCAGTGTCGGTTTTACCCTTATTCATAGTTTTATAAACAAATAACTAACCATAAACGTTTGAGTTTCGCATATATTATATTCGCAGCAAAAGTATAATACATGAACGAAAATTATCCTTTCTCAGTTAAATCATATTTGTTTTATTTATTTATTTCAGAAACTAACAGCGTTACAATACTTTATGTCCAAAAATGATAACACCGAAATGAAAATAAGGCGAATAATATGTTTCCCTAAATCTACATTGATAATACATGGATAATAATATGATTTTTTTAATAATAGTAATTTTTGAATACGCAAGTACCTATGTATGAATACCGACTAAGTTCAATGACCCCACTAGTTTGATCTCGGTTTCACACTTATAAATCTTTTAACGAACACTAAATCATTTACACTTCCACATCTAATGATCTGAACGCAAATCGTCTATAATTAGATCACTAATTAGTAAAGCTTGACTTCCTATGAGTAATCGCTTTTCGAAGATAAGTTCCCGATCTTTCGTTCGGTGATTTATAATATAAGAAAAATGGACTCTTTCATAAATGTTTTCAAACTCAAACTCAAACTCAAATATTTCTTTATTCAAGTAGGTTACATATAACACTTGTGAATCGTCATTGAATACAATGCAAAGTGATTCTACTTCCGGTTCGCAACCTATATCTACCGAGAAGACACCGGTAAGAAACTCAGCAGATCATTTACAGTATCAGTATCTAACTTATTGTTATGTGTAGCTCACTTTTGACCAAGTCATATAGTTTTGTTTTGATGAGTGATGAAACAAATAAGTACTCAAGTAAGTTTTTACTTTCGAGAGGTAAGCTGGAGCAGACCAGTCCCCTTTAACTCCTGGACACGCGTACTTTTTTTTCGTTTACCACATTATCAATTTTTTCGCCGCTACTATTGGTATATCCTATCTGTACAAACTCACTCTTATGTAGAACAGTTTTTGCTGGTGTTAGTTGATATGAAAATAAATAAAACTTCAACTTGGACTTATTTTATACTAGCTTTTGCCCGCGACTTCGTTCGCGTGGACTTCAGGTTCGTCCCGTCTAGTCTAGTAATAAGTAAGAAATACGGTAACTAAGCACTGCAGAGCCCTAATCATAGGTCTATAGGTAGCTACTGCAGTATGCTCCTATAAACTACATTTAACGATCTTTTTCCTTCAGCATAAACATGCAGATTCTTCGCTTTGGAAACACGTGAGCAAGCCACATAGAGCTGACCGTGAGAAAAACATGGCGTGCCCAAATGTAGGCCTGCTACCTTCAAGGTTTGACCCTGCGATTTGTTGATCGTCATCCTTAGGCCTATATTACTTAAAGTAGGCGACCATACGTTTTTATCAAATCGCTAGTGCCTTGAAAATTCGCAAAACGGACACAACCGTCAACGACCACCTACCCCGCTCCCCCCACGCCCCGTTCGCCTGGCACCGCTGCCGGTATTTGTCACCGAAACGGTATTTATCGCCAAAATTGCTATGACTCTGCATTTTAAATCCGTGATATCTTCGAAAATATTTATTTAATTTACATGCTGTAAAAAGCCATATTGATCTTTATTAAATGCACAAAGTATTTAAGATACTTAATTGGATAAGGATTAATACTGTACTGCTTAAAATCGCTTCGTAAATAAGCCATTATTTCTCGTACAAAGTAAAGGATAAAAAATGGTTATTGTGGGTTATTCCTAAGAGATAAACATATACCATCACAAACTTTTTTGTAGACCTTTTTAAGTTGTACAATACTGTAGAACATTGTTTTGATCTATCTTGTTGGATTCAGTCAGCGTTTGCAATGTAAGCGCAAAAATGTGTGTTTTTTACGACCTCACATTAGAAACCTCAAAAATTGTAGCCTATGTGTTATTCTGATGTATAAGCTATATTGTGGTAAAGTTTCATTCAAATCCATTCAGTAGTTTTTACGTGAAAGAGTAACAAACATCCATACATCCATACTTACAAACTTTCGCCTTTATAATAGTAGTAGGATTTCAGAATTAATAATCTTACAATTAATTACATGCTACCTTCTTTTATTTGTTTGATATCACAACTTTTTTTGTTTATTTTTTTTTTACCGTAAATTATTAGTGGCCAACATGAACAAAGAGGTTTTATATCTTCTTAAATAAGAATAGCTTCTACACTATCCTTCAAGATATATCTCATAAAAAACAATACTTGTGAAAAATACCAAGTCTCGCAACTCAGTTATTGTACCTACCGTAAAAAGTTGTGGGATCCATGTAATACCAAGTCGGTTACTAAAATACTCAGTCCCTAGTTAAGGGTCCTTCTGTCTTAAGTTGTTACGTAATTGTCTAATCTAACAACATCTTATTGTGGCCATATCAATATTAAAAAATCTTTAACGTTTTAAATAAATAAATTGACTTGCCCCATGCCCCGTGAACAGCATGTTTTCAAAACAAAAAGTAGCCTATGTCCGTTCTAAAGGTTTAACGTATACCTATACCAAATTTTATCAAAATCGATTGAGATTTTTAAGCGGGAAAGCGTAACAGATTGACAGAGTTACTTTCGCATTTATAATATTAGTAGAGATGGTGACAGACAGATGGAAAGACGGACGGACAGATAGAAGGACAGACAGCGAAAAAGACCTCGGTGGCGCAATGGCTAAAGAAGGCAGCCGAAGCGCGAAAGGTCCCGGGTTCGATTCCCGGTCAGGTCAATTTGGAAAACGAACTTTTCTAAATTGAGTTGGGTCTGGGTGTGCTGGGATGACGCCCCCAGTTAGTATTCGTCGTCTGGTGCTAATAGCACAAGGTACAACCTTAGTTTGAGACCAGGTGATTGTCTGGCGCATTTATTTATTTTAATAAAAGGGTGACGTTTTTATCCTTTGGGTACGTAGCCCTAAGAAATGTATCCGTGATTTGAACCGTTAAATTATTTTAAATGAAACTCAATAGTTTGTTGTTGGTATTTTACCCAGTATGAGTTATTTATGACAGTACAGACCAACTCGACCTCGAGTGTAAATAGCTCGACTACTTCATGGGGCCATTACTTAGATGAATGTCCTACTGTGATGAGTTTACACTGCCCGATTTGAATATGGAGGTTTTGTTGTCTCACGATTTCAAAAAAATTTCAAACGGTAAAAACGGGACCTTTTAACAGACCCTGTCATCGAAATCGTCTTCGAATCGTCATTTAATTTCTTCGGGGGAATTGTCGATCCATAAAGAAAAAAATTTAAAAGAGTACTGTTTCCCTTTTGATAATAACAAAGTTTTAAGTTTCTTTCCACTTAATATCACTCTCAATAATCGATAAACATTGTCAAAAGTACTTAAATCTGTCAAAACAATTCAACCGAAATGATATTTTTCTAATCAAAATTTTGTGACGGCGGCCATCTTGGATCGATTTTTATCAAACATAGCTAAGAACACTCCCGACTTATTCATCTTTTAAACAAAAAAATCCAAATCGTTTCTTGCCGGTATCTTCTCTTTAGTTATAGGTTCCGAACCGGAGGTAGCTTCATTTGCTTTATATAGAGACTATTCATAAGTATTACTAATGTAATCTTTGTGAATAAACAATATTGACTTTGACTTTGATTTGTCGGGAGCTGCAATGCCATAGACAGATACACACACACAGACACGTCAAACTTATAATACCCCATCGTTTTTGCGTCGGGTGTTAAAAACAGTAAAAATGACAACTTACCTAAAATAAAATGTTTCAAATTAGTTGCAAAAAACTCACACCCGTTAAACCGTCCCCATAAAAAAATGACTTTGCTGTTCTTTGAGGTACTTAAGTTTGCATAATTTTCACAGAACCAAATTAGTATGAAGTCCCGGGTTTGATTACCGTTCGGGTCATGGCAAACGATCTTTTCACTATTGCCTCGGGTCTTGGTGTGGTGGTACTGTACACAAGTGCTTTAGCTACTTACGACACGATTAGAGCAACGTATGTGATATTGCCCAACACTTATTTATTTATTAACAGGACAGTGAAGACTGGCTAAATTATTTGGCATTTCCCGTTTTAGTAGAAACACTAATTCATGTTCCCGAAACAACAGATCGAAACAACTACTCCTTCCTGTGCCAGTTCGTTCCCAGTTTGAGTTATTTATGACAGCGCAGTGAGCGACTCGACCGCCGACCGGATATAGCTCGACCGCCGACCGGATACAACTCGACCGCCGACCGGATATAACTCGTCCACTACCCGAGACCATTACTAAGATGAATGCTCTCCAACGAAGCGTTAACACCTTACGGGAATACGAAAATTAATCAAGTAGAGGAGATGTAGTTATTCTGAGCACCCTAAACCAAACGCTGGAACGGACTATCTTTTGTAAATACTATGTATTTGTTATTGCGGCGTTTTTCCCGCATTTAATAAGAAGGCGCGCGAAGCAGCTTGTATCGTCCCACGTGCAAACTGAATCACAAAGAAAAATGTTTGGGCTAGTTAAGGCGGCGCCCGCCGCTTTTTTGTTCCTCCGATGTAAACTTGATACTTCACTCACCGCATCATTCGCGGCGTCTGTTGCTTCACTCGCCGCGTCATTCGCGGCGTCAATCGCTTTATTCGCCGCGACTAAAGCGGCATCACTCGTCGCTAACGATACAACTCCAACAAACTGTTCTCCTTGAACGCTCCAAACATCGCCGTTTATTTGTGTTTCTATCGTTCGCCTCACGCATCGCACCGCTCCAAGCCCCGCGTAGATCGCACCAAATAAATTTTACTCTTGCTGATCATATCGATTACAGTTTCAATTGACTAGCTTCATCCACCGTTAAAACTGCCAAATTTAAAAGCAACAATTCCCAGCTTTAATTCCCCAAAAATTTACCGCTTAAATTATACAAACAACTTCTCGTCGCGTAGTGCAAACCGACCCTGTATAATATATCCCAGCGCCCCTACCTTCTAATAACACCTCGCATGTATATTTACCCCAAACTAACGCAGCATGTGAATAATATACATGTTAAGGCAGAAATCCGTTTGGCGCAGAGCAAACTGTTTATGCTAGAATGCGGCGGAATTATAGCTCTTGGCAAATTATATGAGCTTCTGGGAGATTGATTTTGGTAAACTGTTTTTATGGGATTCTAGTTTTGTTTTTTAGTGGATTCAATAATAATAGTACAGGCCTGCTTGTCTGGTTTGTCAAACTCTGACTTTAAAACTAAAGGCTTCGGTTTCGAATTCCGGCAAAAGGAAATTTGCACCATGTAATTAACACCAGTAATTAACATAAGAGTTATTGAACGTTATTCAATTTTTTATTATTTGACGACCTTGGTGGTGCAGTGGCTAAGATAGGCGGTCAAAGCGCGAAAGGTCCCGGGTTCGATTCCCGGTCGGGTCAATTTGGAAAACGAACTTTTCTAAATTGACTTGAGTCTGGGTGAGCTGGGATGATGCCCCCAGTTAGTATCCGTCGTCTGGTACTCATAGTACAAGGGAAAACCTTAGTTAGAGACCAGGTGATTGGTGTGATTGTCTGGCGCATTTATTATTTATTTATTCATTACAAGCTTCAGAAATTTAGGCGTCAGATACCTATATATACTTATTTTATATTAAAATGGTCTTTTGATATGGTGCCAAAATAGAAACTGACTGTTTCATATCCAATTTACCTTAAATATTATGTTTATAAGCCCTATTTTGCCTTAGTAAACTAAGGGATAATATAAAATAAAAATGTAAGTCCACATTACATTTCCGTGTCTAAGTGATAGGGATTCGTTTATTTTATACGTAACTAGGTGACCCGGCGAACTTTGTTCCGCCTTAGAGGCAATAAATGACTTGAAAAAAGCAAAAATAAATTTATAAAAAAAGTATCCTATGTCCTTCTCCTGGTTCTAAACTACCTCCCTATTAATTTTCAGCCAAATCTGTTAAGCCGTTCTTGAGTTATAAATAGTGTAACTAACACGACTTTCTTTTATATATATATAGATAATGTGTATTAGATACATTTACGTATAAAATAGATAAAAAAAATTAAAAGAGGCCGGGCAAAGCGATTTATCGCTCGAACTGGAGCAGCCCGACTGGTGAAATACCTTACAGAAAACAGCAGCCAAATAACTATCACTACGTGGTTCTTGTATTTCTGCATGTAAGTAAGGTTTCCAGAGCTCTTGGGGGGTGCTACATTAGCACAGGGTCAAGCCTTCAAAGCAAGGGCGACAAGTCTAATAACAATTTTGAAATATATAATGAATATATAATGAAATATGCTATACTTTTCGCCCTTAAGCTAAGAACTCATTACCATTTAACATCAGGTAACACAGGAGGTCAATCTTGAAGTGCGTTAAAAAAATTCAACTCACACAGACCCGGCAATGACATTTTTATGTTTCTTTAAATATTTAAAGTTAGCGAGTGCGACGGGAAATACTAAAAATAATTACAAAAAAATATTAAGAAAAAGTAATCAAATCACTCTTAAACCTAAACAACAGCACTGGAAAGTCCTGAACACAATTAATAACAGATAAAATGTAACTTCCATTTTCTAATTGGAAAACCGTGTAAATTGGAAACCGGAAAGAAAAACATTAAAAGCACTCTTATTCAAGATGGACACAAAAGCTCGGAGCTTTATAAGCGTAATTCACTAAGTATAAGCTCGGACAGCCGGGGAAGTGATAAAGTAAAGCGGAATTCACATTAACGTCCGAAACGCCAGGCTAACGACCCGGTATGAACAGACGAGCGGTTTTTAACCGCGCGACTGAAAAAAAAAACGCTTTTGCATGGTTTAATTTTTATAGTCGGATTGTTTATTTTATTCAATGGTGCGTAAAATTAGCACTTCAATCCATCATGCTTATAGGAATGAAGACGACTGAAAAAATTGGTTGGTCCATTCAGTTAGATTATTTTTATCTATTCGCGACATCGCGTTTATTTAAGCGTGACGTTACTTCTTCCGATTAGCTAAATAGCGACGTAAATACTACTTTCCACAAACTATCTACTGAATTTAGATGCACTTCATTATACACATACCTATCTATTGAATCAAAAATTATGTTTTCATTGTTACTAACTAATATTTAAACGCGAAAGTATGTAAAAATGTATTGATGTATTTTGTAACTATTTCAAGCAAAAACTAAATGGCTTTCGATAAATTTTGGTGAAAAGGTACGGAAACAACATGCTGAAATAGCTCGATAAAGGCTGCATGCAACACTAGTTAAAAAAAATATAATAATTACTTTCTATGACGATTGTTTTTTACATTTTTCATGACGAACTTTATAGAATCATTGATTTGCACCATGGCATTATCCCTATTCCAAACATCGATCGCTCGTCTGCCCAGCTCAGACAACAAGGCAGTGTAATAACGAACGGTGCCAAGCCGAATATTTGTTGTGAGGTGACGTAAGGCAGTGTGTACCTAACAATGCATCTAATAAGATTTGGGGGAGCACTTCACTTGTCACGTTAGAAGGGAGGTGATCGATGCAAATAAAACCGATGAGTATAAAGTACTCTTCTGTACCATTACGGGGTTGCTTAGTTAGCCGTCAGTCCGCCGGTGGTGCTGTCAAAAAAGCGATGCTTTTTATTCGCAGTGGATGCTAAAGATAATCTATATTTCCATGGCGACGTCACTAGGTGATGGGAGGTAGGGGGAGTTTCAATGCATCTCCTATATTTGCTGTTCCATTAAAACTGTCGGCATTGATTCGTCGAACAAGTTTTGGAGATCCATAATTAATTAATCTCGTTATATTTCCTGCATCCCCTTGAGACGACACATAGCCTAACCAAAGGAAATAAAAACTCTGGAAGTCACGAAGATACTAGCTTGCTAAAATCGACTCGGCTAAAGGAACTACTTCAAATTGGCAGTGACTACAGTTCACCGGAACTGCCCAGCCCCAGTACCTTAAAATATGTATATTTCCTCGTACTTTTTTTTATTTATCCCACGTAAATTGTAAAGCAAACCTACCAGTATAAAATGAAGGTACCTCCACAATACCATAACCATTCGTACAAACTATTACTAATATTTTATGATAAATTGAAATATAAATAAAAATCCATTGCGCACTTTTCCGCTGAACCGTAACACCCAGTGTCAAATCAGGTGCCACTTCATTTCACTGCAGAGACAATATTTGGCCAGCCATAATTTCTTTGTGGTTTACTTATAGCGTTATATGCTTTGTTGGCCAAAGCTCCCGCTTCAAACTTACAGCCACGCCACTATATAAATGTCACTTCAGCCCGGAACAACCAAAAACTGACGTGTTTGAATAGCCATTTACTTAGTTTGACGTTTATGTGTATTTATTCATGTCTTTACGTTTTACTGACGTTTATGTGTATGTAATGACACAATTCTCAGAGCTATCAAAAACAATTGTGAGTAGTAATATTATATTATGGTTTTTATTTTACTTATTTGATTAAATACTTTTTTGCGACGGACACCCTAACTGTATGCCTTGGTGCAAATTTAGTAATAAGTTTAGCTTTTCATTTGTCAAAAAAACTACAGAGTTTCTTGCCGGTATCTTCTCGGTGGTCATAAGTAGGTTCCGAACTTAAGGAAGCTTCATTTGATTCGTAGAAGACGATTCATAAGTGTTACTCATCTATCATGAATAAATGAATAATGTATATGAATCATATCATCTATTTGAATTTGAATATAACATAAAATAATATTTATCATCTATATGAATAAACGTTAATGCCGTCAATTTTGACTTATATTAATTTTGATAACGCAAGTGCTACTTGTAATATACATGAATAAATAAATTTATTATAATTATGATCACAGTACAAACGAAAACATAAATATGTTTGGGCACAAATAACACACTACTTAATGTGCGTTCGTAAAATCTAACTTGACTGTTTCCTGGCTGTAATTACCTTTAGTTTGTGTAAGTATGACAACGTTTGATTTAGAGATGACAGTTTTAGCAGTAGTTTTGTTGTCTTGACGAGTAATCGATAGGTTTAAGTGAAGTTATGTTTTCTACTAATAAAGATAACACAAGGAGCTAACTGGCTTCATGGTCCAGTGGTTACGAGTTTGTCTTGTTAGCTAGAGGTTGATAGATTTTATGTTATTTGTGTTGCTTCTTGAGACAAAAATAAATAAATAAATAAAATAAATATTGGACAACATCACATACATTGCTCTGATTCTGTGGTAAGTAGCTTAATAGATGTGATTAAAATTGGGATATTATCTACGAGTATTTAAAAATTGTAATACAACCCTTCAAATGTATATGCTGGATGTGATTTTTGTAAATAGTATTGTGTTTTGATTTAAAGTTTAAATTGTAAATTATACATTTATATCAAGTTATAAAGTGGCAAAACCCCACATTGATTTTTTATAACTTAGGTACCCAATGTTATTTGGGCTATCAGCACAAATATCAGGTTCTGAACCAAAAAAACTATTATTTTTAAAGCAATATCGAGATAATTTCGATAAAGACATTTTGCTGTCGGACTTCCTTACTGGTCGCGGCGGTGAACGAGACTGCCCGTGGCCTGCAAACGGTCCAGCGCGAATGGTCGCCTCGTCCCACGCTTCGCCGTTCGCACCGCCGATTCCGGTGGCCAGGCCGTAAGAATACCTCTTATAGCAAAATCCTTCAAACTTTTACAAGAAATATGATCTGACATAAATATACTATAGTAGGAACACAGAAACCTCCACAAACCCATATGAAAAACCCTTCCCTCTTTCTACACAGTCGGGTAAAAAGCCGATCTTATTAATAACGATACATAAAGCGCCCTTAATATAATCCAGCAAATTCTCAGACACGACCCTTTAAAACGGGCCAAAATAAACAAAAGTTAAATGGGTCCATTTAATGCCAGAGCTGACCGGCTACGACGGGCAGCGAGATTCGCCCAGCGTAATATTTTACCTGGTAATATTAAATTTGACGCCCGAGTACTTTCAGCGTATGAATTTCTATGCGGAGTCCTTGTTTCACTGGAAGACTATATATACTAGGGGTGGCCAACCGGTCGATCGCGACTGTTAGCCCAGTAGATCGTGGACAGGTTAAAAATATAAATTAAAAGTAAAGACTAGACTGCGGAACGTAATTATCAACCACTGCATCATCATACACATCAACAATGATATACATTGTTCAATCGCTGTTCCGTCAAGGTATAAGAAACTACTAAGACTGGTTAGTAAGAAGTACATGATTGTGTACTAGAATCTTCTGTTTCATTTAAGATTTCAAGAACTAGAACACTTGGTAGATCGCACAGGGTTTCGCTAGTAAACAGTAGATTTTAGGTCTAATCAAGTTGGCTACCCCTGTTATATACTATATATATGTATATATATATAGTATATATCTATATACTTTAAAAATTGTACAATAATTTTACAGATATAGGTTTTACAGATGAATTATAGTAGATACAATTTAGGCTGTCTATATTGCTAGGAAGCGATTTCATCCAGGCAACCTTAAGGTAGAGGAAATAGTAGATGGCGAGAAATGGGTACTGGCGTGCAACATATTATAAAACTATTATTATAAACATGAAGATTTTGTTTGATTTTTTGGACGCGCTTATTATCCCAGTAACTGCTTTTTTTTTATATTGCACTTCAAGATTGACTTCATCCCACCTGATGTTAAGTGGTAATGAGGTCCTAGCTTAAGAGCGACCAGTACAGCTTTGATTCTGGACTTGTCGCCCTTACCTTGAAGGCTTGCCCCCTGCTACTAATGTAGCAATCCCCAGCAGCTCTGAAAAACCTTACTCACACGCAGGAACACAACAACACCGAAGTGATTGTTATTTGGATGCGGTCTTCTGTAAGGTGGAGGTATTTCACCAGTCGGGCTGCTCCAGTTCGAGCGGTAAATCGCTATGCCCTACCTCTCTTAATTCGCTTTTTTGAATGAAAAGAAATATTTTGTGTTGGATAAACAATTTATCGAGTTTAGACTAATAATAGAACGCTGCCACCAATAAGCAAATTGAATCAATGGAGAATTTAAAAAAAACGGGACGGGTTTTTAAAATTGGACTACATCACATACATTGCTCTGATAGCACAAATTTAGACCCGAAACTATATACAAAAGTTTTTTCCATATTGACTCGACTGGAAATTGAACCCAGGACCGCACATATGGTACAATGCTAAACTCCGGCCCGATTGTCTCCCGATGTCGCAAGACGTCAATTTTGTTTATGATGATGAGATTATGCTATTAGTTTCTTTTTTATGTAAAATGGAAAAGATTTCTTCAGCGAATTATATTTTTGCCAATGCCGAGTGAAAAATTATAAAATTTTACGACGGGTGTTTGGTATTCTGTAGCCTTCCAACCCGCGAAAAGTAAAAAAGGACAAATTTCAACTAAAAGCTATGCATCCTAGTGAAACCTGACCTAAAATCCACCTCCATACAAAATGCACAATGTAAATCCAACTCGACCAAATAAAGTAGGTCGTTACCCGCCCAGTAATAAACTCATAAAACTAGCGACGAGATTACCTCTCTATTTGGCTAGCTTATCTCTGTCTCGCAGGAAAATGGGTCATAGATTAGAAAAGCAGACAGGCCAACTAATGGATTTTCACCTCGAGTTTTGTGATTTAAAATTAAATTCTCAAATATTATATTCTGAAGATGAATTTACATTAAAGTATTGCACAACTTTATTTTAAAAATTTTGAATTGACTATTTCAAACACTCGAACCTGTTCCTAAGTATTTATCACAGTTGCAATGAATTAAGTTATTATAATAATTAATTTACTTAATAATAAAAATAACAAGAAACTAAGTACCTACTATAAATCTCAGTCAAGTAACTATTACATATACGTAGACATACATGATTTAATAATATATTTATTTAAAATAGCTTGTGGCGGTGACGGTGCCGGCGCGAGCGCTCGCGGCTTCTGCCGATCTTTGTCTATGTGCGATTTACATTCCGCCAGGTTCGGATCGTATACCGAGAGATATTGATTGCCTTATCCAAGCTCTAAGAATTTTGAATGACATGTCGGTTAATTATTTAGTGATAGGTGACTTCAATTTGCCGTGTATATCTTGGCTTAACGATGGGCCTATGCATATAAATGTAGGAAACGTGGATTTGCAACATGCGGGAATAAGATTGACCGAAGAGTTGAGTCTTATGGGGCTAACACAATTTAATAAAATTAGGAATTACGCTGGTAATACTTTAGATCTGGTTTTTTCAGATCTTCCCCTTGAAATTATGAACAGCCGTTTTCCTTTAGTTGATATTGACCGTGCCCACCCTGCTCTGGAAATAGAGGTTCTAGATATCAACATAATCCCTCTCACTGAATCATCGCTCCCAAAATATAATTTCAAAAAGGCAAAGTATAGCGAAATAAATCAGGCTTTTGGTGACATTGACTGGCTAAATCTCTTAGACTGCTGTACGGCAGAGGCAGCTTGTAAAATTTTTTACGATACCATTAATGAAATAATAAGCAAATATATACCTTATAAACCATCTGGTAATCATCACAAATATCCATCTTGGTACAGTCAGGCACTAATAAAAATTATTAAAGAAAAATCAAAAGCACATAGGAATTGGAAAAAATTCGGAAACTACTTAGACTATGATGAATTCTCATTTCTACGTAAGCGACAACAACGTGTAACTGATATGTGCTTAAGAAATTTTACGGAGCGGGCTGAGCAATCGATTAAGTATACACCGAAAGCCTTCTGGACGTACATTAAATCGATGCGTGGGGGATCTGACTATCCTAAGAATATGTCTTACCGAGAAGGTGCTGTAACTAATGGAAAAGATATATGTGACGCTTTCAATGATTTTTTTAAGAACGCATTTGGCGTTCCGTCCTCTGAATTGAATGAGGTGGAATGTATTGACGTAGTTAGTGATTCTATATCTTCTATACATATTAGTGCAACTATGGTTGAGAAAAGATTAACATGTTTAGATGTCTCTAAAGGTGCGGGATGCGATGGTATTCCGCCACTGTTCTGGCGTAAGTGTGCAAAGAGTCTGAGCACGCCCATAGCCATTATTTTTAATATATCGCTCCGTGAGGGTGTTTTTCCTAAAATCTGGAAGAAAGCACATGTGGTGCCTATACACAAAAAGGGCAGCAAAATCAAAATAGAAAATTATAGAGGAATCTCAATTTTAAATACGATAAGTAAAATCTTTGAAAAAATAGTTTTTGATGTAATATATCCTGTTATCAGTAAGGGCCTTCCAGTTACTCAACACGGATTCCTCAGAAAACGCTCTACGGTAACTAACTTAGCCTGTTTTTCTAATTATGTGTTGGAAAATATGGACGGTGGTGGCCAGATTGACGTGGTCTACACCGATTTTGAAAAAGCCTTTGATCGCGTGGACCACGTCATTCTTCTGAGAAAACTACAAATGTTGGGGATACATGGAGACCTACTTAGGTGGATAAAATCATACTTACATAATCGCTCACAAGCTGTTGTGATAGGGGGATTCAGATCAGATTTTATAGACATTCCTTCAGGCATACCTCAAGGTTCCCATTTAGGTCCTCTATTTTACGATGCTTATGTGTTTGATATCATTAGTTGTTTTAAATTTGCACATCACTTAATGTACGCAGACGATAAAAAAATATATGTCATAATTAAAAGCGAGATTGATTGTTTAAAATTGCAATCTGATCTGGATTCCTTATTTTATTACTACTCAGATAATAATATAACTGTAAATATAAATAAATGTGAATGCATCACTTTTACTAGGAAACCAAATCCTATAATTTACCCCTATAAATTGAATGGTATACCGATATGTAGAACATCACTCATAAGAGATCTTGGCATTAACTTCGATAGTAAGATGATTTTATCCGACCATATAGACAAAATAGCAGACCGAGCTTATAAAAATTTAGGATTTGTTATGAGATCATGTAAACCTTTTAAAAATATTAGTACTCTTAAAATTTTGTATAATGTCTTTGTCCGAAGTATTTTAGAGTATGCATGTCCAATTTGGTCTCCTCAATATACTATTTACATAAATCGTTTGGAGCGTATACAGAAGATATTTATTAAGCATTTAAACTATCGTACAGGTAAACCGGCTTTACCAACATATAGTGAAAACTGTAAACGATTTAACCTGCTTACACTAGAAGATAGACGCAAACTAATGAGTGTATGCCTGCTGTACGACATGGTCCGCGGCCGCATCGACTGCCCCGAGCTGGTGGCGAGCGTGGCGCTGAACGTGCCGCCGCGCCGCGCGCGCCGCGCTGTGCGCCCCCCGCCCCCGCTGCTGCGTGTGCCGCGCACTAGCACTAACTACGCGAGTAATGCTCCATACGCGCGTCTACCGAATCTCTATAATAACCATTTTCGAGAAGTCGATCTTTTCAACTGTAGTAAGAATGTTCTTAGGCGTCTTGCTATTGATATATTGAAATCAGAGTAGCTTAAATTGTGTAGATACGATCAGGAGCGCACCGTATACCATACTTTGGGCTTTGCATCGCCCTTATGTTGTTGGCATAAGATCTTATATCGAACCGTAGGTTTGCTGCCTTGGCATGCTGTGGACCGTACTTCGTAGTTGCTGTACATGATGCGAAGGGAATTGTCACTGTATGTTGTTATTTACTTTGTTGCTCGGTGGTGGGGTTAGTGTGTTGTTGCGATGCCTATGTCAGACGGAGAGGACTTGTCATTATTTTTTTTTTGAAAAATTTTTTTTTTGAAAAATAATTGAATTCAACTGTAATTTGCTTCGTTATGTCATATTTGTTGTTTTTTTATGGTTGGCTCGATACCCTGTACTCGTATGTCTTTGTATATTTAAATATGTCATATTTGTAAGAATTTCTATATATATTTCTATTCTTGTATCATTAATGTAAATTTAGGGAAACCTATTATTGGCCTTACTAGTAGTGTAACCATGTTTTGTGTATTAAGTATTGTAACGCTGTTGGTTTCTTAAATAAATAAAAATAAATAAAATATACATATCTAAGTGTTCTTATACTTTTGTGTAACCTTAATTGAAAAAAAAAAGTATTTTTTTCAATATTGGCTTATAAATATTTGAAAAATACACAGCAGAGATATCAAAATTCATTGGAACAATTAACACATAACGTATCGTAATATATTGATATTACGATTCGTTATGTGTGTTATGTGTTAAGATTTACCAACTACGAGTACCTATCCGTTTTTTTAACCGACTTCGAGTTGTTAAATCCGTTCCATAATTTACTTTAAATACCAGCTGTCATCATTAGTACGTCGGTCGATTTAGCTATACACTGCTCTGATTCTGTGGTAAGTAGCTTAAGCACTTGTGTTACAGAAATCAGAAACAACGACGGTACCACAAAACCCAGACCCGAGACAATATGGAAAAGTTCGTTTCCCATATTGACCCGACCGGGGATCGAACCCGGAACCTTAGAGATGGCGCTCGCCAAAGTCAGGTCCGCTCGCCTCTAGGCTACGGTGGTCAGTAATATATTATCAGAGTCAGAGTAAATTATATATATTAAAGTTCATAGTTCATTGCCATAATGGATTGCTGAGTAAAATAATTGTCGAACAAGCCTACGTACGCAATACGTCAAATTTATCGCATGAAACGACAAAAGTTTCGATACTGTTGATTGGCTAATAGCGCACCGCACTCGTATTTTCAGCCAATAAACAGCTGACGCACTGACTTCAATCGACGTTTCTTAAGAGTGCGATAAAATTTAGTCACGTTGCGTATGCTAGGCCTGGAAGAAGTCACTATAATTTCGAGGTTTGATTAAACTAGGGTTGTCTAAAGAGCGAAGAGGCCGCTCATGAGGTATTGTTTTTTTAAACGCTTTAATCGCATTCGAAGTGAGTTAGTTTCGATTATGAAAATAAAAAATTGGTATCCGTCATCGTATCCGATTTCGTTCTCGAACTACTGTTCAGTAACTATCGATAAAAAAAACATTTAAAAAACGTAAAACAAGCAATCACCAAATCGTCGGGCCTGCGTCCACGACCCGTTAAAAAAACATAAAGAAACATGTTTACTACTAACCAAATACACGTAACGGGCAAGTCAGCTGTTACGGTTGCCAGCGAAATTATAGCTGCATGAAAGCCATAAAGATTTTACGGGAAGGCGTAACAAGTAATGGAATTCTTGTATACTTTTTTACGGTATAAAATATGGATCGAACTTTCGGATAAGGCGTTCGCACTTCCGAGATGTACTTGTATATTTTTATGACTGGGTATACAAACTACCGAAGTTCTAAAGAAAATATAAAAAGCATCTATTCATAAAAACCTGACAAAAGCATTTATGAATCGTTAAATTTAAAGAAACTACTGCTGTGATTTAAAGTTACTTTCTTTATTACTTTTTCGAGAGGAACTGGCAAGATCCTCGATTGTTCTCTTTAAAAAAATTAAAAGGTAAAAAGGAAGTCAAAACATTAAAAGAATGAAGCTTAAGCCTGGTAAATCAAAATAGGATATGAAGTCCGTACATATTTATTAATTTAAGGTAAACTTCTATTTGATAACCCTTATACAAAGAAGCGACGACTTAATTCAGCCCGGTTACCTCCAAATAACGGAAGTCACATCGTATTAATCAATAACTCTAGAAATATTTGTGTATTACAAACATAAAGGAGAAGATATTTTATTTTACTACAAAGGAGAAAAGTTTGTCCGTTTGACAGCGCAAATGTCATAAAGTAATAAATAATAATAAATAAATGCGCCAGACATTCACACCAATCATCTGGTCTCAAACGAAGGTTTTCCCTTGTACTATGAGTACCAGACGACGGATACCAACTGGGGGCGTCACCCCAGCACACCCAGACCCAAGTCAATTTAGAAAATTCGTTTTCCAAATTGACACGACCGGTAAACGAACCCGGGACCTTTCGCGGTATGGCCGCCTACCTTAGCCATTGCGCCACCGAGGTCGTCATCAAATACTGGTTAATATTTAACTTATTTAGAACTAGCTGTGCCCGCGACTTCGTTCGCGTGAACTACATCCTTTCATGGTTGGTTTTACCCCTTTCTAATATTCGAAACAAAAAGTAGTCTATGTTTTAATCCAAGTTTCGAGCTATATTTGTGCCAAATTTCATGTCTCTAACTCCAAAAATAAACATTTTTCCATATAAACTTTCAAAGGTGGTATTACCCCCATCTCCCCCATAGAGACAGACAGACAGACAGAGTTACATTCGCATTTATGATATTAGTAGGGATGGCCATAGGCTATTTATGACATTAGGCTACAATCAATAGGAGCGAAGCATCGGTGGAAAATGTGGCAGAAACGAGGATAGTACGCATGGGCAGCCGTTACTCAATTTAAATTTAATTAATACCAATTTTAGTTATAATTTTATAAGTCACTACCGACCCGCCCCTTTGAACGGATGTAATGTAAACACTTAGAAATATTGACTTTTCTATTCTTTATTGGAAATAACAACCTCCCTCGTGAATCACTTTATCTATTTAAAAAAACCGTATCAAAATCCGTTGCGTAGTTTTGAAGATTTAAGCGTACATGTATAATATAGGGAGAGAAAAAGCTACTTTGTTTTATACTATGTAGTGAACGGAACGGAGAAGAACGGGCTCACCTATCCAAATCAAATGTTTAGGCTTGGTTCGGACTATTTAGTATATAGTTTATGTGATGTTTGCACAGAATCGGTCGAGCGGTTCCTCATTAAATAAAATTTTTTGTAACTAATGAATATACGAGCAAAGCCGTGTCGGGCAGCGGCCCGGCTTATTAGTTAGACAGCTAGCGAGCTGTCAATAAAACTATGAGATACTACTACCTTTTTTTTTTATATTGCACTTCAAGATTGACCTCATCCCACCTGATGTTAAGTGGTAATGAGGTCCTAGCTTAAGGGTGACAAGTACATCATAATAAATCTGTTACTGGACTTGTCGCCCTTACCTTGAAGGCTTGACCCCTGCTATTAATGTAGCACCCCCTAAGAGCTCTGAAAACCTTACTCACACGCAGGAACACAACAACACAGAAGTGATTGTTATTTCACTGCGGTCTTCTGTAAGGTGGAGGTATTTCACCAGTCGGGCTACTCCAGTTCGAGCGGCAAATCGCTATGCCCTACCTCTCTTACCTACTTCAGAACCTATAATTAAATAATTAATGTAATGTATTTATTTCAACAGTAAACCACTACAAGTATCCTTTAAGGCTTAGTTCGATTTACGATTCGTAATGTGCGAAAAATGACAATCCGTTTTTCTCCAGCTGACTACGAGTCTGGAACGGTTTAAGCTTACGTCTCGTATATTTTATTACCATCCGTAACTAAAACGAGTCGTTTTCAAATATTGGAACCTGGCATTAATGTATGTAGTTCAGTATCGTTTTTTGTTTTTTTTTCCATTAAAAAACTTTATTTCTCAAATAAGTACAACAGGTGGACTTAATGCTAGGGGTCAACTTTTGGGTCATGTAAATAGTTTGTATATGGGTGCAATAATAGTGAAGAAGTGCATAAATAACTAGTACTAAGATATATTAACTAGTACTCTGATATGATCAACATTCCGAACACGGCGGTAGAATACTTAATTTGTACTGACGATTCATAAATTTGTTTTCTATTATATTATAAATAAATAAATAAAATAAATATTCGACAACATCACATACATTGCTCTGATTCTGTGGTAAGTAGCTTAAGCACTTGTGTTACAGAAATCAGAAACAACGAAGGTACCACAACACCCAGACCCGAGACAATATAGAAAAGTTCGTTTCCTATATTGACCCGACCGGGGATCGAACCCGGGACCTCAGAGATGGCGCGACGCCTAAGTCCGGCACGCTACCCTCTCGGCTACGGAGGTCGTCAATTATATTCTAAAAAGAAATCATAATAAACAACAATACCTAATTAAGCATTAAAAATAACATTACGGTATCTATTAAATATACAATGATGCATACACATACATGATTACATTAATTAAAATATATATTTAAAATGTATAAGTTTTAACCTGATAAATATCAAAAGATTTCATATAAATCTTTAAAGACGACCCATCTGAACACTACTCTTTGGAAACAACACAGCGTCGTGTCAAATTAAACAAATCCAGGCGGAGTTATGACAATATTTGAACTACGCTCGCACCCCTGGGCAAACTGCTTTACTGCATTTACCGTGTCGGTGATGTCTTCTTGGGATAACAGAATCGTTGCATTATCCCGGAACATGTTAATTAGATTAGAACTAAAATAAATAACAAATACTAAGACTAATCAATACCAGGCCTAATCACATTGCTGATTCTATAGCACATAACCAAAGTACTTGTGTTACAGTAATCTGAAACAACTACGGTACCACAACACCCAGACGCGAGATAATGTAGAAAAGTTTGTATTTCATATTGACCCGACCGGGCATCGAACCCGGGACCTCAGGAATAGCGCGAGGCCAAAGTCTAGCCCGCTTGCCTCTTGAGCTACAGAGGTCGTCCAATAATAATTTAGCCACTGGAGGTTTTTTTTTTTTTTCTCTTTATTATTAAGGACTTTTGTCTTAACATAGACATGTCAGTCCTATTGTAACTTAAACAAAATATACACAAAATTAATTTTACAATAACCTAATAATAATTAAAGACAATAAGCGAGTCCACACAACATCCTCGCCATATCAGATGTAGGATAACCCAAAATGCTTTGAATGAATCCGACATCTAACCGGTTCAAATGCATTGAGGCTACCATTGCCTGCCGCTGAACATCATTCTTGACACATTCCATCAACAAATGTTGGACGTCATCTATGGTTCCACATATGTCACAGTTTGGAGAACTCAATTTTTTCATAAGAAACCCAAACTTGTTTGATGGAAAGTGTCCAGATCTTAGTCTATGTAAAGTAACAACAAGTTGTCTACTAAATTTACATTTACAAAACCAAGGGATACGAGGAGGCTCAGATTGGATAGTTTTGTACCAAATTCCCTTACTTTTAGCTTGCTCATTAAAATATTCTTTCCAATCATTAAAACACCTGTCTCTAATTTTTTGCAAAATTTCTGTATAGAATGGCAGGATATTGTAGGGCTGTCCTTCCGTAGCTGCTTTTTTTGCCAAACGGTCAGCCTCCTCATTCCCACTGAGTCCGATATGTGATGGAATCCACTGAAGTCTAAAGCATACACCACTATTTTGAAGCTCATACATCTTTGCGAGTATTTTGTATGCTACCGATGTGCCTCTGTGTCCAGAGGTGCACTGAGCTATGTGTTGCAAAGCACTTTTGCTATCCGACATTATTACAAATTTTTTAGCATTTATATCTATTGCATAAACAATTGCCTCATATATTGCGATTAATTCCAGAGTCATTATGGATACATTTGCGTCAATTCTGAAACATGCCTTGTGAAGCTTATGTGGGACAAAGAATGCCGCGCCTTTATCAATTTTTAATTTAGAGCCATCTGTGTAAATTATAAGCCAGTCACCGTACATTTCATTTAGCTCACCTATTAGATCATTTTTTAGTTTGTTGTATTCTAGTGAGTTTTTAGGTCCTTGGACACAATCTAAATTGGTCCGGACACTTTTTACGGTATCAATATATGACACCCATATACCCAACTGAAACATGAAAAGAGGAGAACATGAACAAATTGTGCTTTCATTAGTTACGTTGAATGCTGTGAGAAGCAGGGGTTTTTTTTTATTACCCCAATATCTGTTTGAACTAAATTCATCTAGTTTCTGTAATAATTCAGTTGTTACATTATTATCCCATGACTGAGCTTTAAGACAGTATTTTAGGGCAAGAAATTGCCGTCGTAATCTCAAAGGTGGAATGCAAAGCTCGCTTTCCATTACGTAAATGGAGGTTTAGAAATGAACCCACTGATGACGTCATGCGTCAATTTTATTCAATGAAATATTAACTCCTAAATAAAAATGGTGTCACGTTTTGACCCGTTAAGTTATTTTAAATGTTTAAATTTCTGTAATGTTTTGTGCAATCAATAATCGGTATCTATCTATCTTTAGCTATAACATTCCACTTTTGCGCTGCTCAAACATAACGATTTAATCTCAATACGCAAAAACATTAGCATTAAACCAAACACTTTCAGCTGCCCGAGCAAACGATTTAGATAACAAATCATGAGAGATTCTAATGGCATTGTTATGTTTTGTTCAGCAGATAAAACGATTATCGAGATTTATGTTTACACACAACTAGTGTTGCACAAGAACTAAGTCTTTTAGTACTTATATAAAGACTCGAGTATTTTTTGCAGACTCAAGCCAATAAAGAAATAGTAAAAGCTCAAGCACCGAGTTTTTAATCATTTTAAAATGGACTCTAGTCTTGCCAAAGATAATTCGAGACTGATTCTTTTAAACGATTACAAAAAGGACTCAAGACTAAGACCTTAATATATGTATAACTTAGATTCCCTACAAAGAACTCACGATTGAGTCTTTTAAAAAGAGCGCAGCCTTAGGACAAGACTGGGTCCTTTTTCAAGTAATCTGTTAAAAACGTTACGATAATTGGAAGTATTTTTTGAGCCTGACTGCTTCTTCGAACTAAGTGATTGTTAAACAGTTAAACAATTAAAAAAAAATACTTCACATTATCCTTGTGTTTTATTGGTATGCAGTCCTCTACTTCAAAGTTCTGAAAGAACTCAAGAGCTTCAGAGAAGAGTCCTTTTAATTAAAATGCAGTCCTATTGTATAACTCACGACTCACAAGATTAAAAAGAACTCAAAGTACTTCAAAAGCTTAAGAACTAAACAAAACTGAAAAGACACACAATATTTAAAGACTGAAAGATCAGTAAAGACTCAAAAAACAAGACTCAGAAGACTAATAGTTGTGAATTTTACAAAATGAACCCAAAAATGAGGACAGAAAGACTCAGTTCTTATACAACACTACATACAATATTATTTTTGCGGATCCTTTGAGCGGAGTGATAGTACGATTAAAAGCACGTCAGACTTAACATTTTAGACTTTGCACCACTCTTATTCCCTTGGCATAAGAACTAATATCGAAATGCAAGTCTGTTTGATGTGTTGTCCCTTACACTATTTGTGTTTTAACGTAAACATAGAGTGGTAGAGGGGTGATAAGGGAAATGACCAATCTAAGCGACAGATAATTCTAGTATCATATTTAGTGTATTATAAAATGAAAGTTCGGATTTCTGGTTGATATGTTAAAAGAGGCAGGGCATAGCGATTTATCGCTCATAAGATCATAAGAGGAAGTACTACCCTAACTAAAAACCCTATCCACCTTCTCATCGCCTGGTGACGGTACCAAGGGATTAAAGACCACAACAGCCCCTTCATCAATTACTGCGACTCAGGCCTCGAGCCTAGTACAGAAGACGCTGATACTCTTACTTGCCTTTATTTTTGCCAATAAAGCATTATTATTAACTAGCTGTGCCCGCGACTTCGTTCGCGTGGTTCCTTTCATGGTCGGTTTTACCCCTATCTCCCCTTATATTCGAAACAAAGTGTAGTCTATATTTTAATAGAGCTGTATTTGTGCCAACTTTCATATCTCTAACTTAAAAAATAAACATTTTCCCATATAAACTTTCAAAGGTGGTATTACCCCCCCCCCCTTACTTTCTAACAAAAAGTAGCCTATATCCGTTCTTGAGGTTCAACGTATACCTATGCCAAATTTCATTAAAACGGTTGAGAGGTTTAAGCGGGAAAGCGTAACAGACAAACAGACAGAGTTATTTTCGCATTTATAATATAAGTAGGGATTAGTAGGGATATACATTAAGACATCAATATCCAAAAATCCAAACTTTGTCAATTCTAATATTAGTAAGAAGAATAAAAATAGATTATCTTAGGCCGAATCTGTCATCTACTCGTATCGTAACACATGTTTATACTTATCCCAAAGAAATGTTATCCGTAGCAAAACGCAAAGTCCGTGTGAAGATAATTAGGGGCTACACAGACGGAGCCCAGCCAAGGAAAAAATGTGTAACGAACCAAGATTTTGTGTAACTTGGGACTGACGCAAAAGGGGAGATGTAGCGTCTATACTACCCTTAGTGAGGAAATGTCTGTCCGGCTTTCACGCCTTAACCAATAAACAGATTTTGATGAAACTTGGCATAGATATACTTTGAATCCCTAAAACGGACATAGGCTTCTTTTTGTTTTGGCAGTAATTAAAGTGAGTGTAGTGAAAGTGTATATTTGGCACAAATATTGTATGAAACTTTTAAATATGAACTACTTTTTGTTTCGATTATGATTTTATTAGGGGTGTTAGGGGTGAAACCGACCATAAAAGTTTATTCACACGAACGAAGTCGCGGCGCAGTAATAAAAATATTCAAACTAGTTCTTCCTAACACATTGGCTGTTCATTAAGAGCAAGGCAGGCTTCTTAACTTCGTAAAGGACGGCAGATAAATTAAAGGGAGCTCATGGCAGTTTTTTACAAATTATAAATAAAAAAAAATAGTTATATTTAAGAGATGTTGTCAGAAAGGAACAATGGAGATCTTTCTACAGCCAACACTAAAATCACCAATAAGCAGGGCATCAAAAACGAGAGCGTAGGTCGCTGAATTATCAATATAGCTTTTGCCAGGGTTTTGATTCATCCGGAATTTAGAAGCAGCTGTTATCAAGTAACTCATTTATTAAAATTTAGTTAAATTTAATGACTTTTCGACACAAAACAAGCTCCGCCATATTGGTGCGCGGCAGTTAAGACCATTCTGTCACAAGCGTTCAAAGCGTACGGTGGTGATCTTAAGACCACTTTAGTAAAAGAAGTGTACCAAAGTTACTTATTAGAATAAATTACTACGAAGAAGTGCTGTTTTTGATTGCTGCACGGCAAAAGTCCATGCAATACAAAAAACATACAATATTTTTAAATTAATAAAGCAAATCATAATTGTTTTAACAGCTCCTAATAAACACCTAACTGTTTGTTTTACGTGCGACAGCGATAACGCTATATGAAGCCGAAATTATTCGGTTGTCTCATTCCAAAGGTCGATGTGTAGTGAATACTGGGATTAGATATTTTTAACACCATTGTTGTTTTAATCCTTTTTATTTTGTCATAACTTAAATTATATATTATCTTTCTTTTAGAGCTTAAAAGTAAAATCACCAAAAAGAAGGTCACATTTAACGCGAGGGTAGGTGGGTACGACCAGCTGTGATGTATCGGCCCCAGGAGACTACGCAGCGCGGCTGGTACCCAGCCGTCTGGGGCGGCTAAAGTTTTTGTTTATTGCCAAAGCCTATTTGTATGATGTGCTCACTTTCGCTCATTTTGTATTTCGAAAACGTAATTTTATTTTTTTGCCAAAAAAAGGACTTCTGACCTGTACTGATATCTGTATTGAGTAATCTCAATAAGTAGAACTGTTTTAATTGTTAATTATACTTCCATAGTTATATCAGGTCCTTGTATCGTGCTTTAAATGCGAAAGTAACTCTGTCTGTTTGTCTGACCGGTTGTCCTACTTAAACCACTGAACCGATTTGATGAAATTTTGTATACATATATGTTGAACCTCTAGAATGGACATATGCTATTTTTTTTTAATAAGGGGGTTATGGGGGTAATACTGCCTTGAAAGTTTATATAGATATTTTAAATAAAAAATACGAAATTCGGCATATTTATAGCTCAAAACCTTGAACGTATTTCCATATATAATTATATATGGAAAAAAGCTGTAATCCACGCGAATGCAGGTCGTACATTCCCTTCAATATGATTGAGTGAAGCGATGGCTGGCACATACGTCATGCTTGTGAAAAGGTGCTACGTTTGGGGACTGGTCTGCTCCAGCCTAACTCTCAAAAGTATATACTTAATGTTTTATTCATTTATCATTTACTTAAACAAAACTATATGACTTGGTTCAAAGTGGTTTACATATAGCTATAAGTTAGATACTGCTACTGTAACTAATCTGCTGAGTCTTCCTGGTGTCTTTTCGGTAGATATAGGTTCTGTACCGGAAGTAGAATCACAACACAAATTATATTCAATGACGAATCGAAAGTGTTATTTTATGTTACCTACTTAAATAAAGAAATATTTGATTTGAATTTAATGAAGAAGCTGTACAGCTAGTGACTGATGTTTAAAGGTCAAACTATTACAACCTCCTTGTATACTGTTTCAAATGCTTGAGTTTTATCAATCACAAAACTCTACCCGTTATTTGTAAAGCTATTCCAAAATACGGATCATCCGCTTTTGTCAAAGAAAGACAAAGATTTTGGGCAAACACGCCACAGGAAATCTTCAAACACGTCTAAGCTAGTGCTGTCCCAGCTATCGATAAATTTATCAATAAACGTTGATGACAGGGAAATTGGACAGTCAACAGTCGCACTTTCGCCTAGTTCATTTAATTCTTATTGATATTGTTTTTCACATAACGTGTGTGGCGAAAGACAAAAACAAATCTAACACTAAATCACAGTAAGTACCTTATTACATGCTTAGTACATTTTAGTAAAACAAAAAAGTGAAAACTTATAACTATTTAAACAAAACTTTCGATAATATAAAATTCTAACTTCTTAAACATAATATCAGTTTGCAGACTAAAAAAGTATTTTTTACTAAAAAAAAGGTGTGATTTATAATAATGTAAGTCTTAATTGACAATGTTCTTGATATACTTGTCTTTATTTTTTAGTTGCCTCCATTAACCATTTAACGAAATAACTATGCTTCTGCCAATGCCGTGATAGAATCGACATGATTTAACAATAAAAAGTGAACAATTACTGACACGTTTGATGCGAGTTTGAATATACTTTACACATTTAATAACCGATAAATTATACTCATTACTGAACCTTAATCAACAAAATAACACTAAATTTTTATCCAAAAACTAACTAACTAATAAATAAAAACCAATGAAATGGATCGACTATGCTTTTCCTATCAGCAATTAATCCTTTAATGTTTTTATCAATAGTGTCTCCAATTTAACACGATCAATACCATATTACACTAGACACTATATCTATAACAATCATAATTATTATAACATACATAGTAGTATCTGGTAGATCGTCATTATTTTTGGTATATCGATTTATCGATAACGAAATGACGTGCAACACTAAACCGAACCATTTAGGTTGAGTCAGTCGAATTCCGTTCACACCCTAAATAATGCACTCAAGTGCATACAAGAATGCGCTCTGCTTCGTGACTGAACACATTCTTAGCAATACAATGATTAGGTAAGTTCACACGATTTTTATATTATTTCTTTACATTAAAAAAATATATTTAGTTTTTTATAATAAATATATCTATCGATGAAATACTATTCTTTAAATTTTATTATCTTTTTTTGTACAGAAATCTAACAAAAACAGATATTATAGACATATTTTAGTACATTTTAGTGACGTGCCATACACTGCATTTATAGAACATACACTTAAATTTGTTTTACAAATAAAATTACGTAACTAAATTTTTTTCAAAATATAAATAAAAAAATGTAAGCAATCTTATTGCTAGAAAGCAGTTGTTCCAGACAAGTCTTTCCCCACGTTTTTTCCTGATAAAACAATTTGAGGTAATTGTTTTTTGCGTGAAAGAGTAACAAACCTTAAAATCCTAAGTCTCTTACATTAAAAACATTGCTAAAATAGATTGAAGTAAATAAACTCAAATCTTTATCGGTTCAAGGTTCAAACCCTTATAACCGCGTCTGAAGATTGTGAAAATCCCGCATGAACGCCGCCAAAGTTAGGGTAAAAAGTCGGTAATTCCGAGAATCGTTTACCGAAATTTATTCCCTTCGTAAGAGCCTTTACAGCTTCATAACTGCCAAGTAACATTTATCAAGAAAATCGCTCCTGAGGTTTTTGTGACAAATTAAAAAATTCGGTCGAGATCCAATTGGTTTATTGCATTGAGAGTTCTGTATTGATACACGTACGTTTTAAATTGTATTTTTGATCTTGTAGGCTTATGTCAGCATGTGTGTCAAAAATGATTTAGAAAACATATATCATTTATTTAAAAACCTTATTGCACAAAATAAAAAGTACAAAAGGCGGACTTAATGCTAGAAGCATTCTCTACCAGTCAACAGTTGGGTCATGCAGATAGTTCGTTTATGGATGCGGTAACCGGAAAAATGAGAGTATGGATTACAACAAAATGAATAATAATAAATAGCAATGAATTAAACACCAGAAAAGAATATTTATACAAAGGTACATGGTAAATTAATATAATAATAAAACAAAATAAAATAATATATACATATAACTAATAACAACAATATATATGTCGCAGGCATATTGAGTAAATCCGCCGTTTACATACGGCGTCGTCAGTTTAAAAACGAATGCTGGTTTGTAAAATGCCGAGGACAAAATGTCATTATGTATAATGACGCGGCAAATTGAAGTATAGCTTGACAAAGCTAGGGTGACCATACAATTTGGTTTGCAAAGGACAGTATTATTGAAATGTATAAAACTAAAGAATTGTAAATTTAATAGTGTTAAAAATATGTAATGTTTCAAATATATATGAAATCCCTAGTAAATGACTTTCCTACTGTTTTATTTTTTAATGATTATAATATTATTACAAATGAGCTAGACGTGGCGCTTCGCCGGCCGCTGCCGCGGCACACTCGCTACGCTCGCTCGGCTTGCGCTTCACTTTATTCACTAACCTAACCAAAGGAATCGTTAATTACTTCAATTAACTTTAGGTTAAGTAATTGATATTCAATAAAAGTCCTTTTTGTTACTTGAATATTTTAATGAAGCAGGTCTAATTTGTTCAAACAGTGTTTTATTCATGGTCACCCCAAAACTACAACAAACTGTTGTCATTTTGCCTGATTTTGCATTCGGCATATTACATATCAGCGAGCGTTTTTAAACTGACGACGCCGTATGTAAACGGCGGATTTATTCAAAATTCCTGCGACATATATATTAGATATAAGCAAACAAGTGAATACATCAAGGAAATCAAGTTAAGTAAACGAAATTATATGTACAGGGGGAAGAACAGACGAATTCACGGACTCTCATTTTAAAAATATCCTCCTTAGACAGCGATTAAGATCTCTTTATTAATATCTGATAAGGAACTCAAAGCACTCTAACACATTTTTGTTGCTATAAAGATGATAATATTGTATTACTACTGCTATTGGGTATTAATAGTAAAAAAAATTAAAAATATCAGTTGGAAAGCATAAAAATTGTCTGAAATATAACAAAAACTTAAATCAGGTACAATTTTGTTTAAATTTGTAAACTGATTAGGTGATAAACAGTATAGATAGATAGATAGATAGATATACTTTATTGCACAAAAACTTTACAGAAATAGGTTTTACAGATTGATTATAGTACAATTAAGTATCTATCAATCCTTCAAATATAAAAATAATCTCATAGCAACCTTAAGATTTTACTAAAACGCCAGCTTTCTTATAATAGACTTGAGTCCGTGAAGGCCTTTAAATTATTTTAATCTATCAGTCTTATGCGTTAACTGACTCAGCTATTTATTATTAGTTGTAACTAACTAACAGCTCAAGTCCTAATTTTTTAGTCTAGTAAAATGTGGGTACTTTTTCTTGATTCATCTGTATGTAGTTCTAAACATATTCGGCAGAGGGACCTATATGTTAATCTAGTATGTCATCTGTCTTCCTACCAAATTGTATCCAAATCCATTCAGTAGTTTTTACGTGAAAGAGTAACAAACATCCATACATCCATACTTACAAACTTTCGCCTTTATAATAGTAGTAGGATGATCATTATGATTTGATAACATGAAGCTGTACAAAAGCACACACAATTTATAGATTTTTGCATTAAAAAAAACTAGCTTATACAAAATAATGTTTTGCAACTTTATATAACTGCTTGGGAGCACCTTTCTCGTAGGACAGGAATGTTCAAAACTTTTAGCCCTTATAAAAGTTTCATTAACGGTAAACTCAATAACGAAAATTTTAGCAATTCGTTATTTATTCAGTCATTTGAGCAATAAACTACGAAGAGTCATCGTGTTAGTCTCATCTCGCAAGCTTCAAGACTTGAAAATATTTATTTTATAACCACGGACCCCTAAAGGACCCCTAAAGGACATCCGACAAGTTAGGCCACAAATCTCAGGGTTAATCGTTGAACAAAACTCTGATATTTTCTGCCCATGTATAATGTGAGTTATGAAGGGTCACTGTGGAGGTTAAAAATGTATTTTTCCTTTCGCATTTGTACGAACAGGCCGTTTGTATGTTAGAAATATGAAAGGCAGTTTTTTTATTTCTTGCCACCAAATACTTTAACGAAAAAATAAAAAACCAAAATAAAAAAAAACAGACACTTAAAAGGAAAAAATAAAACAAAACTTTAAAATAAATTTTAAATGTGCTCTCTACTGATCTGCTCAACCAAAAAAAAAACATGAACATCCGTTCACAATTGACGAGCATTTGGTGAACATATGTAAAAGGAAAAAAACATACGTAGTATAATAGTAGACGGATAAAAATTACAATTAAATTCAAACGTACATTAAATTAAAAGTTGACATTCTTTAGGCTAATTATAAATGTGATGTCCTGTAGTGGAGCTTTTACTCTAATACGTTCTACAGAGGCACAGTAGCGCCAACTTAACTCTAACGAAAACTGACGATTTGACAGCTGTCAACACTGTCACATTCTATACATGTTTTTTCAGGAAGCTTCATTTATTTTAAATAGAGACTTACTATTCATAAGTATTACTAATGTAATCTATATGAATAAAAAAATATTGACTTTGACTTCAATGTGACAACCGTGAACTCGTCGCCGTCACCGTTACAGTCTAAATTTGGTGAAACTGACACATAAAATTGTATTTTGCACTGGTTTTTATTTTTGATAGCTTGTTTCCTTTTATCATCATGAAAGAGAGTCTATTCATCTGACGTTGTCTGATATATTTTTAAATAATATACCGTCACATGTTTCCCTGATTATAGGGTAGGTAGCTAAACCTGTGTTCCAGAAATCAGAAACTTTATTTTTTATATGTTTTGATTGTTGAGATTACTAACGCTTGCGTGAGGAACTATCAAGAGCTAAGGCTCTTGCTATTTTTCCAAGTGGTTGGGTTCCTACGGAATAACAGCGCTGCTGCAGTGTTTTAAATGCCGTAGCGGCATTTGCCGACTGAGGTGAAACTCAATGGGTCTCGCTACGCTTTCTTTTTTTATTTTTTTTTTTATATTGCACTTCAAGATTGACCTCATCCCACCTAATGTTAAGTGGTAATGAGGTCCTAGCTTAAGGGTGACAAGTACAGGATAATAAATCTGTTACTGGACTTGTCGCCCTTACCTTGAAGGCTTGACCCCTGCTACTGATGTAGCACCCCCCAGGAGCTCTGGAAACCTTACTCACACGCAGGAACACAACACAGAAGTTATTGTTATTTGTCTGCGATCTTCTGTAAGGCGGAGGTATTTCACCAGTCGGGCTGCTCCAGTTCGAGCGATAAATCGCTATGCCTACCTCTCTTAAACGTATCTTATGTTTTATGTTTACTGTCTCATATTGTGTATGTTTAGTAATTGTGTGATAGTCAACAAATGTATTACCATCTAATTTTCTTTTATTGTAAAACTAAATTAAAATTTCTTACCGAATAAAGTTCGTTCTAGCCATAAAATCCACATCTAATTTGGTCGTATTTCCCTTCCTCGTGTCTCGTCTTATCCCCGTATAATACACGGAGGGTAGCTAGCACCTCATGTAAGGATTTGTAAAAGATGCCTCGACGTTAGGTGGGGGGATAAGTGGGAAGGGCTTACGCCGGTTATCGCGAATTTCCTCAGCTTTCCTCAGGTGAGGAAAATTAGTAAGGGCGGTTAAATTTAACCATTATTTTGGGAGAAAGGTAAATTTATTCGGATTTTGGCAGTGCTGCCACTTTTGTTACAAGACTCTGATTTGGTGGATGTAGTAGAAGAAAAAAAACGTTGGATGCAATTGTTCTGGATTTTATTTGTTTAGTGAAATTCATTATTTTAATTTTATATTAATTTGGTCAGTAGTGTTTATTTGTGAGTGATAAATATAATAATTTACAATGTGGATCACATTAAAACACCTATTGAGTGTCAAGCGACTTGTCCAAGTATATAAATCACTTTAGATACTGTATCTGGATAGATAGATTTAGGATTAAAACAACCATATATTGCCTTCATTGCTATTGAAAACTGAACACCCATATTTTGTCGTGAAATAAAATTTTGACGTGACACAAGAGGAAGATAGACAGTTCGTCCTATTGATTCATAAGAAAAACTACATACGTTTTAATTTTTATATTTTTTTCCAAACTAACTAACAAAATAGCTTTTCCATCTTCCAGGCCTAGCCTGCGCGACGCGACTAAATTTAATCGCGCTCTTAACAAACGTCAAAATTGATTGAAGTCAGTGCGTCAGCTGTTGATTAGCTGAAAATACGAGTGCGGTGTGCTATTAGCCATGCAACAGTATCAAAACTTTCATCGTCTCATGCGAGAAAATTGACGTATTGCCCATGCTAGGCCTTATTCATCGCACTTTCAGGGGGAGTGTAGGGCTCACATCTCTAAAATTTTGAAAATATGTCATAATTTGGTAACTTTTGATGCTAACTCGGAATCTATTGCTTTATCTACGCTTCTGGTATTAAGAGATACATCTGTCAATAAAAAAAACCTTTATCTTTTTAATTATTAAGACGAAAGTAAAAGATAAATCACGCGATAAATACACTTTTTGTGTTTCTTATGAGTCCAATAAATTAAAGTTCATTACTTAAAAAACATCACATATATATGAAATTTTACCAAACCGGAGGTAGCTTCATTTGCATTGTATAGAGACGATTCATAAGTATTACAAATGTAATCTACATGAATAAAAAATATTGACTTTGACTTTGACTTTAACTTTTATATATAGTACTTATGACTTAAACAATCGCCCAGTGTATGTCATTAAGTGGAAAACCAATATGCCTAGCCAAAATCCAAGTTCACATTTAGTTAAGAGAAAGAAATAAGGATTAGCCTATTTATTGAACGATGACCATCCCTGTATAAAATAATATTTGTTACTCAGCTAAACCGAAATTTATCGGAAGCCACAATTTATACAACGCACCTTAACAGAAGCATCCTAAAGTATGGCCTTAATAAGTTTAGCTCAAGTACAGACAAAAGCACATCAGACTGTACAATTTGAACTTTGTACCACTCTATGTCGTGAGCATAAGAACTAAAATCGAGCTGCAAGTAACGTGCTGCCGACTGTACGTATTCTGGATAAACAATTTGTTCGTAACAAGGGGTGATCGTTTTAATAAAGGCATCGTCCGGAGCCTCTGTTTTTAAATGAACAAGCTTAATTAAAGGAAATTGGGAATTTTGAGTGAAATTGGGGGAAAACGTCATAATTCATAATATTGTGCGATCAAAGATCTTATTAGAGGCGATGGGATAGGGTCGGGGATAATGAATTGCAAGAGAGGGGTGTTTTTGTAAATCCCGCGGTGTTTTTTTGGAAATTGTACGGTTCAAATCTTAATTGCACGACACATTGAATAAAAGATGACATTTTTAATGCGGTTGTAAAACTACCTGTAATAAAAAACTTAATTAATTATTAATTAAATAGGTCTGAATATTATACTTAATTATCTGAAATACTATTATATTTCAATTTAATTATATTCGTTTTAATGAAAATTATATTTTCTTATCTATTGTCCCTTTTATGGGCAAATAAAGCAAATAATATTCAAATAAAATTAAAACGTATGCATTTTTATTCAATATGTACATGTACATAGTTAGGTATTATGTAAAAGTCAATGAAAATATACAATAAATATTTTTTATTTTTCATAAAAATATTTTTAATAAAAATTAATGTTCCTGTACCTACTATCGAAATCTGTTTTTTCACAGTTCTGCATGAATTCAGACTGCTTACCTGAAAATAAAAGAAACTTTTTTAAACCCAATAAAGAATAGAGGTTTTGATTGAGAAATTAAATACAAACACAACAAATGTTATTAAAGTTTTGATATCAGAACCGTAATAAAAATTGGTCTCTTTCAAAAGCCATGACACTTTTATGTAAACACTAAACGTCATGCCGCCTAATATTCATGACATTTGTTTCACCGTTCAAACCTTCCATTGAACAATTGTTCAAAAACAAAATCAGCTAAACCAGCCCATTTGTTCTCGAATTTTATCGATGTGTCTCGGCCCTATTCGATTTGTTTTTTTTTTGTTTTTTCGATGGGTCTGGGTGTGCTGGGATTACGCACCCAGTTAGTATCAGTCGCCTGGTTCTCACAGTACAAGGGAGTTATCTAAGTTTGAGACCAGGTATTTGGCGCATTTGTTAATTTATTTATTTATCACTCCACATGACGTGCTCATTTTAGGACATCCTGTATGTTTCTTTACTTATAAATTATCTAAGTAGAAAGAAAGAAAAATTGTACAAAGTTCAAAAATATAATATATGGAGGAACATGTAGGGTAAAATCTCAACCCTCTTTTTACTTCACCATAGTCGAGTAAAATTAGTATCAGAAATATTTTTATTCATGTAAATACATCAGTAATATTATAATGTCTTATAAAGCAAATGAAGTTACCTCTGGTTCCTATAACTTCAGAGAAAATACAGACAAGAAACTACTAAGTATCTTTCTGAGTAACATAAGTTCAGTTTTCTTTGTAATAAAATTTCAGTAGTTTGTATAACTAATTTTGCACCAAGACGTACAAGGTAGTAGTCACAGTATATATTATGTAGCCTGTGCTTACTGTAGACAAATATAACTTGTCTGTGAGTAAACTACTTTGAATAAACTTATCAAGCTTAGTATTGATGAGCGTAGTAGTTACAAAGTAAGTATATAATTTTGGGGTAAGCTGAAATAGACCAGTCGCCAAATGTCTAAATAAATAAATAAATAAATATTGGACAAAAATTGATCTGATTCTGAAGTAGGTAAGCTAGTACCCAAATGTGTATCTAACTCAACCGTAAACTGGTTACATGTCCGAAACACCAATCGCAGTGGGCGAATAATTCAAAGTGTCATTCGCACGGGCGAAGGCAAAGAATTTAATTTAAATTTAAGCAACAGGAACAAAACTACTGCTGTCACACCTACAGCTCTAATTAAAATACTGGCGGTGGACAAATAATGTGTGGTAGGGTTGTGAAGGGACGAAAGTAATCTAAATCTATATGTATATATTTAAAAGAGGTAGGGCATAGCGATTTATCGCTCGAACTGGAGCAGCCCGACTGGTGAAATACCTCCACCTTACAGAAGACCGCAGCCAAATAACAATCATTTCTGTGTTGTTGTATTCCTGCGTGTGATTAAGGTTTCCAGAGCTCCTGGTGGGTGTGCTACATTAGTAGCAGGGGTCAGGCCTTCAAGGTAAGGACGACAAGTCTAATAACAGATTTATTATGCTGTACTTGTCGCCCTTAAGCTAGGACTTTGTTACCACTTAACATGGTGGGATGAGGTCAATCTTGAAGAGCAATATAAATAAAATATTATATATGTAAGCACTCTGGATCTTTCGTCGGACATGGTGTAGTAAGTGCGTGGGTTAGCGGGCGAGGAGTTGGAATAAAATGTCTTGTAAAATCAACTTCACTTATAATTATCTTTGTTTCACAAATAAATGCTCTTAACGAAGAACGGACATAGCGTTCCGCGCACCAAGTGGTCTCAACCGAGTTCAGTATTCGACTGAGTTTCCTCGTCTCAAAATTCAACCAGCACTCCACTAACACGTCATTCACCCCACTACCATCGCCAAAACGGACGCTCATTGGACGGGACCGCTCATTGGCTAACAGCCTGTAGCCAATCAAATCGTAGCACAAGTACGATGTAACCACCCAGTGCGCGTTACGCCAAGAGATGGCGCCACTCACTCTTATCCGTTTAAACTAAACTAAACTAGATGGCGCTTACATGTAAAATATCGGTAATACATAATTTTATAATTTATCATAAACGCGCTATCATATAACTTCAAATGAAAAAGCGCCGTCACGGCCATACTGACGTTCGCACGTCCACGTGCGATATTCATTCAGCAGGTGGAATGTCTGAAACAAAGGGTTAATGCGATATTAGCTGCAATCGAAAAATTATAATAAATCGCTCGTTCATTCCTGACATTTTAACTGTAGTGCAAGGAAAAGGTGAAAACTACGTGAATCTGCATGGACCGGACACAAAGTCCCTTCGACCAGCTTACATTCAACCAATAGTTGCCCGGACATGTCCATCGTCCTTTCGACCAACCGTTACTTTCCTGCTGCGGACCGGACATTGGCGTCCTTTCGAACCGCCAGCAGTCACACTACGTGGATCGGACATCCGCGTCCTTTCAACCACCTTGACTTGACTTGACCATTAGTCAACAGCACAATGAAAATATTCACTCACCATGACTAATCGAGTGCTCGTCATCACTAAATACTGTAAGGGTAATGGAACCAGCTGTCATAGTTTCACTGCACGCGGATAGAGTGTCGCTGTCATCATCATTATGAACATCCGCCGTCACGGTCACGGTTTTATAATCATTCGTTTTATTAGCTTCATCATCGCTGTAGTCGTTATGCAATACATGCTCCGAAATCTGAACTAGGCCTTCCAAGCCTCCTGGCACTGCTCGTAAATTTTCGTGTGAATATTTATAAAGACGATTGGATCCTGTTACACTTTTCAATTCGTAGCGGTCGTGTTCTAAAACGCGAATAACTTTGAATGGACCTCTGAACTTTTTATCTAATTTTGTCTGATTTCGTTCACTACATTTTATAAAAACATAATCTCCCTTACTGAATGGTTTAACTTTTGCCTTTCCGTTATTAAAACGTTCGGTATCCATTTTACTTGCTTTCTGTATGTTTTGAGATGCTGTATTACGGACAATATCTAGGTTCAATCTGTTATCGGGGGTAATTCTTGGTGATATTCTAGATTCACCAAGGGATAGGGCTTGAATTCCTAACATAAGCTGCGTAGGACTGTAACCTGTCACTCGAGATGTTGTGCTATTAAGGGCGAGTTGAACGGTACTCAACTCATCACGCCAAACTTTATGTGGATCATTTTCGACTATTGTTAGTAGGCTCTTAAGTGTACGCATCACTCTTTCTACTTGTCCGTTAGCTCTGCTAGACCCTGTGGCTATTAAGTGCAGTTCAATATTATATGTTTTACAGAATTGTTTAAATTCTTGACTAACGTAGCACCTACCTTGGTCGGCTATTACACGTTTAGGGGATCCAAAAAGGCAAACTGCTTTCTTTAATGCAATAATAGCGGTATTTGCATCCAGAGACGTGGTATGCTCGAGGAGGACAAATTTGGTAAATGCATCGATGATCACTGATGCATACTCTTTTTTATCACTTTTCCCACTAAGTTTCCCAGTGAAATCAATATGTACTGTGTGCCAAGGTGTACTGATTTTAGGGATAAAGTGGAGACGAGCTTGCTGTGCCCCAGAAGGCCCTTTAGACGCCCGGCAAACTATACATGAATCAATAAATCTACGTACGTTTTTAGTCATTTGAGGAAACCAATATTGATCGTAAAGCTTGTCTAGAGTTTTCTCGAAGCCAAGGTGCTGAAGTTCAGTATGTATATGGTTAATTAAAGTCCATATGAGAGATCTAGGAACTACCGGTAGCCAAGAACTTACTTTACGTCTCTCGATTTTCCTGAAGAGTACACCATCGCGAACATCATATGTATGTAAAACTGACTCTGGGAACTCTCGGGAGTTATGCTTTTTAATAAGGAGCTGGATTTCGTTATCTCTTTGTTGCTCTACATATAGCCAACCACGATGCAATTCTACAAAATTCACAGGTTTGCTTGCCAGAAAGTGTATTGAACTTTTATCATTAAAATCGGGAAGTGGGTTTCGAGATAGATAATCGGCATGTTCCATGGAACGGCCTTCACGATAGATAATGTCAAAGCTGTATGCTTGTAAATCTGCCCACCAGCGGTGAACTCGAGGAGTAAGATTAGTTTTGGACTTAGATGCTTTCAAAGCGTTACAGTCTGTAATTACAGTAAAATGTTGTCCATAGAGGTAATGGCGAAAATGTTCGACTGCTCGCACAACTGCTAATGTCTCCAGCTCATACGAATGATATCGCGACTCTACTTCGGTTGTTCGACGACTAAAATACTCAACCACGTGGGGTACACCATCATTTTTTTGAATAAGTATTGCACCATAGCCTTCACAACTGGCGTCAGTGTGAAGCTCAATGGGCAACTTGGGATTGAAAATTGTAAGAACGGGCTCAGAAGTCAAAATTTTGATTATGTTTTTACGAATTTCTTCGTGTGTCTCACTCCATTTTATAGGTCCTTTTAACTTAGATAACGGGTAAAGTGGCCCAGCAACTTTTGAGAATCCAGGTATAAAACGTCTGAAATAGGAAGCAAGTCCTAAGAACTGACGTACCTGAGAGGCAGTTCTAGGGGGCGGTGCCCCAACCAAAGCTTGAGTTTTCCGAGGATTTGGTCTTATTTCACCCGCCTTGATAGAAAATCCCAGATAGTTAACCTCCCGTTTCATAAATTTACATTTATTTACATTGAAAGAAAATCCTGCTTTGGACAATGAATCCAAAACCCTATCAAGGCGACGTAAACCTTCTTGTACATCAGAGGAAAAGCAAATGACATCATCAATATAAGCCATAGCATCGTTTTTAACTGGCTTTAAAGCATTATCGATACACCTCTGATATACCGAAGGCGCGTTTCGGAGTCCAAAAGGCATAGCTAAATATTCATATTGACCTTCTGGGGTGACAAAAGCTGTGCGTTCTACTGATTCCGGACTAATAGGAATTTGGTGAAAACCTGATGCCATATCAAGTGATGAAAAGTAGTGTGCTCCAACAAGACGGTCTATTTGTTGATTAATAAGAGGAAGGGGGTAGTGTTCTGGATTTGTGTTGGAATTGAGTTCCCTGTAGTCTACGCACATTCTATCAGTCCCATCCTGTTTCTTTACCAACAAGATGGGGCTGGCAAAAGGAGACGTGCTTTCACGGATAACATTTGCATCTAGGAGAGACTGAATCTTGTCCCTAACAGTATCTTTCTCTACAGCTGATAACCTATATGGGTGTCTTCGAACCGTTTTATTTGGGTCTATAAGATTAATTTTCAGTTCCCCTGTCGTAACTCTTCGAGTAGGAGTACCATCTATAAAGAACTTACTGTACTTACGTAATATCTCAATTAAGGCATCGTAATCTTTACCTACTAAATCAGTATTGATATCGGTAAGTTTCAAATGGGATATGGTTTTACTAACATTAACCTCTTTGGAAGCGGTAAATCGAATGTCTTCATTAGTCATCTCAATATGGATGTTCTGATCTAAAATGTCTCTACCTAAAATGACAGATTCAAGCATTGCATCATTTGGGACTATGTGAAAAAGAACTAACAAATCAATACCCTGAATGCTAATTGAGCTCAAAACTTGTGTATCACAGAGCACATTATCACGTCCTATGCCCGAAAGAATAACTTTTTCGTTAAATACAGAGCCAGGAAACTTCTCTACCACATTCAACTTGATTAAGGAGCATGCAGATCCACTATCAAAAAGAAATGAAACGGCCTCACCCGATGATGTTGACAGCGAGCTCCTCGCGTGCCTGCGATCACAGACTTGGACTTCTTTTATAACAGCGCCAGCTTCATTAGCACTGCCACTTATCTTCCTTGGACATGCTGACGACAAGTGCCCCTGGACGCCACATGCGTAGCAGGTTGGGGCGATCTTTCTTGCATCTTCCTTTTTCATAAGTGCCTTATGTTCTCCACGACGCCGGTTGCAGTCATTTTGCTTGTGTCCTGGTACTCCGCAGAAATGGCATGTACCTCTGAATAGCCGTGACTCGTTGTTTTTGAACCTTTTGGTTTCCAATTCGTGTTCGTAACTGTCTTGCCTTCTTTTCATTGTGATTCCACTCAGAATTCTACACAACTGAGCTCTTGAAGTTACCAACTGAGAATTCAGCTCCCTTCTTATCAGGTTGTCCTTTTGGCATAGAACAGAGATTACAAAACCGGCAATAATATCTTCAGGCATATCTACTCGTGGTATCTTCTCAATTGTACTCCATAAACGCATGGCTGCCTCACATGCAGTTTCTTTTGATGTAATTTGGAAACGTAAAATGCTGTCAAAGTAATCCTGAGGCTGCATAGGCCTGGAGAATTTTGCCAGCAGAATTTCTTTGACACGTTCCCATGTTATTTGTGAAACATCTAATTGCGTAAGGGCGTTGGCTGCACGTCCTTTCAAGGATTGTGTAAGAGTAACCAGCAGGTCAGGGCCTTTTAAGTTCTTGCTCGTGATAATAACATCCGAAATCTTGCACCAACCTTCAACATCGGAATCCACTTCATCCGGATCGAACTTGATAAGTGAAGGCACTCCTTGTATCACTGCCGGGGTTTGGCTGGAGGTTAGCAGCCGTGTCAGCAGAGCTTCCATGCCGATCAAAAAATTGTGTGTAGATAGTGCTTCCTTTCCATCTGTCTCCTCCAATTGTGGCCCTTCAGATCTCACTTCTGATGTAAGCACTCTGGATCTTTCGTCGGACATGGTGTAGTAAGTGCGTGGGTTAGCGGGCGAGGAGTTGGAATAAAATGTCTTGTAAAATCAACTTCACTTATAATTATCTTTGTTTCACAAATAAATGCTCTTAACGAAGAACGGACATAGCGTTCCGCGCACCAAGTGGTCTCAACCGAGTTCAGTATTCGACTGAGTTTCCTCGTCTCAAAATTCAACCAGCACTCCACTAACACGTCATTCACCCCACTACCATCGCCAAAACGGACGCTCATTGGACGGGACCGCTCATTGGCTAACAGCCTGTAGCCAATCAAATCGTAGCACAAGTACGATGTAACCACCCAGTGCGCGTTACGCCAAGAGATGGCGCCACTCACTCTTATCCGTTTAAACTAAACTAAACTAGATGGCGCTTACATGTAAAATATCGGTAATACATAATTTTATAATTTATCATAAACGCGCTATCATATAACTTCAAATGAAAAAGCGCCGTCATATAAAAAAGATTCCCTGTTTTCCTTGATCACGCCATCACGCGTGAACGGTTGGACCAATTTTACTTTATTTTAACCAGAAAAATGCGCAAAAAATTAGAAAATCGTGCATGAAAACCAATTCGAAATATTTGTCGTTAAGACAGGACGATGTCTGTCGGGTTAGCTAGTAAGTATATAATTTTGACGACCTCCGTACCCGAGAGGCGAGTGGGCCGGACGTTGGCGTCGCGCCATCTCTGAGGTCTTGCGTTCGATCCCGGTCGGATCAATATGGGAAACAAACTTTCCTGTATTCTTTGAGGTCTGGGTGTTGCCGTACCGATGTTGTTTCTGATTTCTGTAGCACAAATGCTTTAGCTACTTACTGCAGAATCAGAGCAATGTGTGTGATGGTGTCCAATATTTATTTATATGACATTGCGTATAAACTCGATATGTGACAATACGTAGTACCTAGTTGTGATCCTAAATAATATAATCAAACTGAATATTTTAATATTTTCAACCCTAACACCGGTCGCTTATCTAACCGTCCATCGGCTACCGATGTTGCTGCGCCGGTATTTCAACGCTCTGGTCTTTTTGTCCCAACAAACAAGTATCGATAACAACAGGAAGCGACGTTTCGGGACAAAATGTCCCTATCGAAAATAAAATGTTTGTGTTCAACTGTCCTCTCTAGATTTAGTGTTTGGTTTGGACTTATTTTGTTTTTTTTAAGCAAGGGGCGTTTTTTTTTTCAATCATTTGTGCAGTTGAGCGTCACGCTTTTGATTTATAAAAATATAGAAAGAAAGAAAGAAAGAAAGAAACATTTATTATTTAAAAACATCACAACATATACAGAGAGGAGACCAACAAAAAAACAACAAAAAAAAAAAAACAATAATAATAATAATTATATACATACAAAAAAAACAAAGCGTGAAATACATCTCTCCTCGTCAACCGGGCGGCGCAGACCATGACATGTCGTAATGTTCCAAATAAAAGGGTCTCACTCAGCATAAGTCATGACCCACGTCGCAGGCCATGACGCTGGTTTTCAGTGGGCCCTAATATAGTGAATCTTTGTTTTCTTCTTTATTTTTTTTTTTCAAAAGAAATAAGGAAAATGCCTCCAACGACTTTTGGACGGTTGAAAATACAAAAATTTAAATATTTACCTTTAAACATTTGTATAAGTCTTGCGTGATTTTGGATGTACAGGTTCTCTCAGCGGCGTAACCTATTTTAACATTACCATTACCGATATCATATATAAATAAATAATAACATATATGTCATTTGACATATGACTTATGTCAAATGACATTATATCAAATCAGTAATTACTCAACGGCCTAACTTTAATGATTAAAAATAAAATTTTATTTGTAAGTTCTTGTTCTCAAGCAACAGATTAAAAATGAGAACAGAAAAAAAATTACTGTTTCATCAAAATATTTTTTAATAACCCGCTACATACAAAAAATTCTTTGTCGAAATATTCTGACCGTAACTTCTGTTCTACAATGTTTTAAATACACCCAAAGTCAAATCAAATTTACATCAAATCATTTTTCTCGTCAATTATGAGCCTCCTACTCCATCATTCAAATGAAATAACGTTCGCAACAGTAACTGTGACCCTAATAATCAGTACTAATCAAAGGACTTCGCAATTTTTCCTTGAAAGAAAATCTTTTTATGCTCCCCTCTTTGGCTGATGGAAAAACCATTCATCCACACTTTGAAGTGCTAAGAGAAATTATAAATATTCACCCCATACCTCTGGCTGAGGTATTCCGAGTCGAACACTCGAACGTCGAAATCTTGAACTCACTCAAGAAAGGTTAGGTTACTTTACCTAATGGGTTGTATCCATACTAATATTATAAATGCGGAAGTAACTCTGTCTATCTGACCGTCTGTTTGTTAGTCTGTCCCGCTTTCACGCTTAAACCACTGAACCGATTTTGATAAGATACGATGAATCTCGATAACGGATATGGGGTAAGTTTACAAATAAATATTAAACAACATCACACATTTATCTGACTCTACGGTAAATAGCGAAACCACTTGTGTTACAGAATTCAGAAACAGCGACGGTACCACAACACCCAGACCTGTGACTATATAAAAAGTTCGTTTTCTATATTGACAAATCGAACCTGGGACTTATGAGTTAGCGCAACACTAAAATCCAAATAAAATTACTTAATGCAATTCACAAAAACTAAAATATAATTAATTCTAACCACGTAACTGATCCACTACTTAATTGTCAGTTACCTTCCTCAACCCATCACTTCTATAAGGTCTCCTCAAGACTCCATCTCAGAATAAGGATTCGAGAAAAGGAAATCAAAGCTAAACGCAACTCAAAGACGGATTCTTCAAAACGTTTTCCATGTTGCGTCCAAATAAGCGTCACAATATTTTTCTATTCGAGAAATTTACGATTTGCGCGAATGCTGTACGATTTTTTCGACGTCTCGAGTTTTAGGGTTGTCTGCGGTGTTACTTGGATATATCGATATGTAGAGATGTCACCGTTAAATTACAGGCAACGTTTACAATGATTTTTTTTTCGTCTATATTGTAATGGCTGACTGTGTACAGTCACGTGTACTAAAATGCATACAAACTCATTCGAATGTGAAACTTATAGTAACGTCATAAGAGTGCAAGTGTTAACATGATATATACTGTACCGTTAGTTCTTGAAATACGTAAATGTATTTATTTTTGTGTTTTGTCTCTGGCCAATCGTGTATGTCAAGAAAGAGATAAAATACAGTTTAAGTTTTCGAATTCAATTCCAATGTTTTGTGAATAGGTAGGAAAAAAAATACTCCATTCTTTTGATTATGGTGTCACTTGAGTGGATAAATCGGTAGGTAGATATGTCACCGTTAAATAAGAACCATTCGTTTATGGTAACATTTGTTACCGTAACAGAATTTAATTTGATTACATCAAAACGTTAAATTGGTTCAATGATACCAATGATATTAGATAACTATTTAGACTACGTGCAGTGAGCAGTTAAACCTTTATGTTGTGTATGCCTCCATTATGCACGAAGCGTTGAATGGTCAAGGTTTCCATTTTTCTGGATTATTACAATCTGGATATCTTTAAGGCGAAAGTAAACAGACACCTTCTAGTCAAATGAATACCAGTTTAGACCTCATTTTCACCTCTCATCAAGCGAGACTGAGGTAAACGTAAGCCTATTTTATACATTTTAAAAGAAGCGTGAAGAAACATTTTGCGGGTCAGTATGGCGATGCTAACTGATAGGATATTTTGTCATCAAATCTTTTGTCATTGCGATGTGGGTTCCTCTCTTGCTTACCCTTAGGCTGGGAGGAGCCAATATACTGATCTACTATAAAAAAAAATGCATTTTAAAAAATAACCTAAATTTGCGTTTAGATTACAACCAAGCAAAACATTTGATTCGTAAAGTGTTCACGGGATATTGTTTTGCTACTTACTAACGCTTCTCATGCACACCTGAGACTTTTCAAAGAGATCGAGTACTTTCATGACGTATATCAATGTTGTTACATAAAATATAGGTACTATTTTTTAGACACTTATATCAATATGCTATTGTGTGATAGATTATTTCTAGTATTACAACCTAGGCCCAGAATTTGAACCATTCAATGTACTTATAATACAGATAGCTATTTATCTAATGGTAGGTACTTAAAATTCAAATCAATAAGATAAAACTTATAGATGATTAAAAAATACTTATAAATTAATGAGTTGAGGTTGGTCTTAGCACCTAGGGGGTTGTGTAGAATCGCCAATGGCGGAACCCGTCCCTCACCACAATAGGCGTAGGGGGGAAAGTAGTGAAGTTTTTAGTAGGTGAAAGTCCTATGTAACCTTCCCGTTTCCCCAAACGGGATGTCTGTTTAAGCGTTTGTCCACCCAAAAAAAAAACAAAAAAAAGGTCTTCTCATTTAGCTTCAAATACCCACAGGGTGAAGCCAAGACGGGTCCTTAGGTAGGCCGCGGCAAGCCCGCAAGGGCAGAGGTAAATCACGGAGGAAGAGGAGTTTACGGTAATGCGTTGGCTGGCCTCCCTATCCGCCGCGGCAAGTGGGCGCCGGCACTCCATTCGGCTTATGACACTGTCGAATCGTTATAATTTGTCTACGGAACCAAAGTGCGCAAAATCAACTCCAACCTTCCCCGTATAACAAATTAACACATCGATAACTCTCCCCGAAACCCCGGCAGCCATCTTTCAAACTGTCAACCCTACTAGGCTGTTTACAAAACGTCGCTTTCCCCGTTATTGGACAAAGCCATTTGTATGAAAAATCCTATTGTTGGTGACACAATATGTCAAAGTGGCCTGGCTTTGCGTAGATTACTCATTTGGCCGAGTTGTTTACCGCATCTGGTGGGATTAGATGCGACATTATTCATTTTGGGGAGGACAGGTTGGGGGAGGGAGTGGGGTTGTTATTTGAATGCTTTTTATAGGAAGCAATCTGTGAAATTCGGAGCCCCGTTTCATCCCTTGGAGAGGGTGAATTCTATAAAATGTATTGTTTAGTGAATAATTTTGAAAGCAAATAATATTTAAGATAATTATTCTCACACATACTGCCAGTGTTGAAAATACCTACCAAATAAATAATACCCACCTAATCTTTTTTTTCTATTACACTTTAAGATTCACCTCATCCCACCTAATATTAAGCTTAAGGGCGACAAATACAGGATAATAAATCTGTTACTGGACTTGTCGCTCTTACCTAAAAGGCTTGACCCCTGCTACTAATGCTCAAAAGCTCTGGAAACCTTACTCACACGCAGGAATACAACAACACCGAAGTGATTGTTAGCTGGCTGCGGTCTTCTGTAAGGTGGAGGTAAGCTCTTTTCTTCTTGGGTTTCATCAAAAGCAAGTAATCTCTTTCAGACAACCTTCAGGAAAAGAAAATATTATATTGAAATGGTGGCATCCATCAGACCTTTTGAAAAACGATACATTTGAATTAGCTTTGATCACAAAGCCTTTCAAAGTTTTTGAAATTGGCCTGCCAGAGGATCAAACCCGGGACCTAGCGCCTAACTTAGGTTAAACTTAAACACTAGTGAGATTATTTTATAAAAATACTAGCGACTTTGCTGGCGTGGACAGGGTTTTTTTCGCAATTAAAGGTCCTATGTCTTTTCTCAGGGTCTAAAGATTGTCTGTACCAAATTTCATCAAAATCGGTTGAGAGGTTTAAGCGGAAAAGCGTAACAGACAGACAGAGTTACTTTTGCATTTATAATTGAATATTAGTAGGGATCAATGCCCAATGTGTGTCTTAGTGCAAAATTAGTAATAGTAATAAGTGTAGCTTTCATTTGTAAAAAAAACTACTGAGTTTCTTGCCGGTATCTTCTCTTTAGTTATAGGTTCCGAACCGGAGGTAGCTTCATTTGCTTTATATAGAGACTATTCATAAGTATTACTAATGTAATCTATGTGAATAAAAAATATTGACTTTGACTTTGACTTTGAATGACAACATAAATAGAAACTACTAAAAAACAGTTCCATTACTATTCTTTTGAAAAATAGTAGGATTAATAACTGTATCGAAAATCGTTCAAAGGCAGGATAGAATTAGGCCTAGCCCCAGTTATTGAACAGTCACCAAACTACATATTACAAGCCGAACACAAATTACTTGACCCCACTTCACCCTACCGTTTGCGACCCATGATGTAACCGCTTATTACGCGCGGTAACCCTGTTCTTTGATACAAGCACGTGGAAGGTACGAAATGGCAATTTTAACCTAATTATACATTTAATGGCATCCTATGTGGTTCCCGTGGTGTGGAGGAACAATGACTTGGGTGCAATGTCGAACGTTAAGAGCTGCTATTTTTATATTGCACTTCATTGACCTTATTCCAACTGATGTTAAGTGGTTAGGTTGTCCTAAGGGAAGAAGTACAGCATAATAAAGCTGATACTGGGCTTGTCGCCCTTACCTTGAAGGCTACATTAGTATCAGGGGTCACCTGCTACTTATATTGCAATCCCCCCCCCCCTCCCCCCAAGCTCTGAAAACCTTACTCACACAAGAACACCGAATGATTCACACTTACAGAATATTCATCGTCTCTATTGTTTAACTAATGCCAGGTCCAATATTTTACGATTTGTAATGCGTCAAAAATAACTGCTGCGAGTGCTGAGTGAGAGAGAATGCGACCAAACGACTGCGAGTCGTTAATAGCGTTGCATATTTTCTTTCCATACCAGCTGTCATCAGTTGTCTGACAGTCGTTTTAAACTTACGCCTCGTATAATTGATTACTATCATTACTATAAGGGACCTTTTCCAAATATTGGAACCGGGCATAACTAGGCTTCGACGGTCATGCTTGTGAACAGGAGCCACCTTTGGAGCAAGCTGCCAAGCTGGAGCAGACCAGTCCCTGGTCTGCTCCAGCTTACCTCTCGAAAGTAAAAACTTACTTGAGTACTTATTTGTTTCATCACTCATCAAAACCAAAACTATATGACTTGTCCAAAGTGAGCTACACATAGCAATAACTTAGATACTGATACTGTAAATGATCTGCTGAGTTTCTTACCGATGTCTTCTCGGTAGATATAGGTTCCGAACCGGAAGTAGAATCACTTTGCATTGTATTCAATGACGATTCAAAAGTGTTATATGTAACCTATTTGAATAAAGAAATATTTGAGTTTGAGTTTGAGTTTCATACTTTGGGAGCTTTGTTCAAAACAAAATTACTTTAATTATTTCCTTCGCATCGTCAGCTCCAACGACATTTGCCAATATGTATTCGCGGTAATTATATTCGCTGACCAGACTTTGATTATTGGATGAAACACTCGCTGACTCAAATCCTGTAAAATGATGTAATTGACGATTTCAATTTTGCAGTGAATTATTTTCGGGAATACAATTTACTCCAAAAATACAAATGGATACAGTGACCAATTAATGTGTTTGCTTTGGATTTAAATCAGTTACATCATTATCGTATTTTGTTCGTGAGATAATATTTCAATGTTTATTTTAGCAAATCAATTAAATTAATATTATTTTCTGAATTACTAATAAAGACGTTTTGAAGACGGATGTGGAATCCTTCAGCTAATTTTCCTTTGCTATTTAAAACAAGCTTTACTTATTTGATTTATCTTTTCACATTATGTAAGCCATATTAGGTTATTAAGTCCGATGGTTCGATCATAAGATAGTAACCGAAAAAATCAAAATACAGAAACTTACTGGTATCGACATTAAATTTATTGTTATAAAACAAAATTGCGGTGCGCAAAAAAAAGAATAAACTGAAATCCTAAGACAAAGTCCAGCAAAAAATGTGAGAAAACGAAAGAAAGAGAGGTAAAAAAGCCAAGAGAGGTAGGGCATAGCGATTTATCGCTCGAACTGGAGAAGCCCGACTGAAATACCTTCACCTTACAGAAGACCACAGCTGTAGACGATGGATCTCTTTCGTCACGGTAGAGTATCAACCAACCTCTTTTGATGTTGCGAGAGCCGTGCTAGCATACGACGCTTGTCGATTGTTTGTCTTCTTTATGTCGCGGTTTTGTAAAGATGTCATAAAGGCCGCTCGTGCTTAAAATAACCTGTTTTTGTCCTAATTACTATTGTTTATTTCGTGTGTGAACTGTTGAAAATACACCGTTTTGTGCGCAAAGTGTGTGTATTTGATTTCTGCCCGCCCGGAGTCTCGTACAGCAGCCAAATAACAATCACTTCAGTGTTGTTGTGTTCCGACGTGTATGGTTTCCAGGGCTCTTGAGGGTGCTACTCGTACATTGATAGCAATGCCTGAGCATTCAAGGTAAGGGCAACAAATCCAGTAACAGATTTATTATGCTGTGTGTCGTTAAGCTGGACCTCATTACCTCTTAACATCAGGTGGGATGAGGTCAATCTCGATGGTAATATAAAAAAATGGTTAGAAATAAATGTAGGCGAGAGATGCGAACCGCTTACGACCGTTTCGCGCTTGACCGATCCCTTGAAACATTCGTCACGTCACCATAAAAATAAAACATCCCTTCCTGTCATCGGCACTAAAATATCGGCACAGTAACATTTAACCCGCGCGGTGCCATACCCGGCCCCTCGGCGCAGTTGGCGCTACGTTCAATTCTGACACATAAGGGATCTCGCGAAACTTGTGACTGATGCCGCTTATTTGAGTTTGACGGCTTAAGTGATAAGCGGAGAGCAAATCCCAAATTTTTTTTATTGCATGATAAAAAGTACTAAAGTTAGAGTTAATGCTAGGAGCATTCTCTAGCAGTCAACTAAATACTTCGACATTCGGTGACCGAACGGAAACTACTTCACCTTACTTCGCCCTACTCGCGGCCGCAAGGTAACCCCACGTATTAGGTGTGTATTTAACCTTTCATCTTTCACAACCAACTTTAGGATATAAATAGAAACTGATTCATGAGAATCTCAATAGCATTGGACAACAACATAATTTGAATAACATTTTTAATCTATACACATAAATGAAATTAGAGTGTCTGTTTGTAATATTAAAAAAACCGGTTTTTTATTTTTTTCTATCTGTCTGTTTAAGCCGGCTAATCTCTGAAATGGCTGGACCGATTTGACGGTGTTTTTACTGGTAAGTAGCCGATGTAATAAGAAGTAACTTAGGCTACTTTTATTTAAAAAAAAATATATATTTTATAAAAAATCGATATCCTTTAGTCCACGCGAACGAAGTCGCGGGCACGACTAGTAAATAATAAATAACTATTGGACAAAATCACATACATTGCTCTGATTTTGCATTAAGTAGCTTAAGTATTTATGTTACTGAAATCAGACCCAAGACGCTACAGAAAAGTTATTTTCCCATATTGACCCGACCTTGGTTCGAACCCGGGACTTCAAACATGGCGACGCCAAAGTCCGGGACGATTGCCTCTCCACACGAAGGTCGTCAAATCGCCTTATTCCCGCAGACCAAGGCTCATTTTCAGTCAAATTGTTACCTCTGCATCGCTCCTCTTGTAACATAGACCACGCTCAAAGACTGATTCTCAAGAGACGGGCCGTGAAATGCCTACTCGCGCACAAACTGCCAGTGAGTCTTCTGTTAATTGCACTGACAACACATCCATTTCACTTGTTTATTGCAACGATACAAAAGTGTGTTCTCATAAAACAGTTCATATTTATGAATGCGCTCATTAACGGCTGAAAAATGAATGTACGCCAGAAACGTCTGGCCTCCAAGAAATATATTTTTACTAGTATTCAGTGCACATCGCTCATTAAATGAAAAACAGAAGCAATCCCAAATACCTACCTTTATTTTACAGGACGTGAATACAAATAAAATGAATTTTGAGTTATTTTTTATTATTTTTTGATAGTTCCAGTTCAATGATGTATAACCCTAATAGATAAGCATGATGTATAACCCTAATAGATGAGCTTTTTTAAAAAATAGTACCTCAATTAATTTTATTTTTCGTCTGCATTTAACAGGATGGCTCAACATCCTGTTAAATAAAGTTATTTGGGATTGTGTCTGTTTTGCATTTAATGACCGACATGTTATGTGATGTTACGGGAAATTGGTGAAATGAAAAAAAACATCGCATACACAGTGTTCCGTGTCATTTTCTTTTACTATCTCCATATATATATTCTAGCAGAAACTTATTTATTTATTCAAACATCTTACAGCTAAACAGACAATTCCAAAGCGCTTATAAGATACACGGTCATTATCCCTACTAATATTATAAATGCGAAAGTAACTCTGTCTGTCTGTCTGATACGCTTTCTCGCTTAAGCCTCTCAACCGATTTTGATGAAACTTGGCATAGGTATACGTTGAACCTCAAGAACGGACATAGGCTACTTTTTGTTAGAACGGAAGGGGAGGAGTGGTAATGCCACCTTTGAAAGTTTATATGGGAAAATGTTTATTTTTCAAGTTAGAGATATGAAAGTTGGCACAAATATAGCTCTATTAAAATATAGACTACTTTTTGTTTCGAATATTAGGGGAGATAGGGGTAAAACCGACCATGAAAGGATGTAGTCCACGCGAATGTAGTCGCAGGCACAGCTAGTAAGTTATAAAACCTAGTCAGAGATAGATATGTCATTAAATTTTTTCCAAAACTGACCAAAAAAAAAGTCCTTAGAAGCTATCTGCAAAAAGGTCGATTTCGTAGAGCCGAGCAAGAATGTCTCCAATAGTTCGCAGAGCGCGGGTATATTGAAAACCGTGGTTTTTCCACAGAGTTATCGGTGAACATACACAAAAAAAATATATAGGTACGGTCGAATGGAGAACCTCCTTTTTTTTAGCTTAAATATTAAAAGAAATGTGAAAGGTTTGCAAGAATTTATCGATGTCTAAATGTTTGTTTGTTACTCTTTAACTTAAATTACTGAAGGGATTTGTACGGAATTAGTAGAAAAAGAAATGTTATAATGGATTAACATTTATAATACTCTTATCCCGCATAAACGCGGACGAATTATTATTTTAAAACCTAGTTATCAAACGTTCGACGTATAGGAGCACCAATTTAACATTTATTTAAACATTTAAAATAAGTTAACAGGTCAAAACGCGACACCATTTTTATTTAGTAGTTAATACGAACTACTTACTGCCCGACGTTTCGGTTAGGTTGCACCAACCGTGCTCACGAGCTGACTAAAAATGGTGTCGCGTTTTGACCCGTTAACTCATTTTAAATGTATAAAATGGAACGCGACAGTCTTAAAGTTTATATTAAAATTTATTTATTTTATTTTTGGGTTATTTTAAGTGAAAATAAACTAAGCTAGTAAAAAATAAAATAGCTAGACAACAAAAAACACGTTACTACATAAAGGGTGCACTAACCCACATTTGGTAATCAAGCCAATATAAATAAATATAAAAAAAAAATTGGACAACATCACATACATTGCTCTGATTCTGTGGTAAGTAGCTTAAGCACTTGTGTTAAAGAAATCAGAAACAACGACGGTACCACAACACCCAGACCCGAGACAATATGAAAAAGTTAGTTTCATATATTGACGAATCCGGAACCTCAGAGATGGCGCTCGCCAAAGTCAGGCCCGCCCGCCTCTTGGCTACGGAGGTCATCAAATACAGTTCAACCTTTTTTTAATGAAAACTTGATTTAAATCAGTTAAACTTTTGCCTTGCACTGGCTTCTTCATAGACTTATATTTTATCACAACTTCAAGAATTTTTCAAAGGCCGCTTCCAAAAGCAAAAACAAAACCTTTCCAATGATTCAAACGTCCACAGCAAGCCATATAATTACCAAGTTCATATTTCACTGAAAATTGTCCTATACTACATACACATAAGGTACTCCATTCGAAACCACATTACCACCCTTATATGGGGGACATAAGAGCTTATATTGACTGCAAGCATTCATAGTGATATTCCGCTAACCGTGCATACGAAATACGTTCAACAAAAGCCCTAATGATCAAATATCGATTCCCGTAAAGAAGCCAGCGAGTTTTTCGACATCATTAATTTTCGAAAATACAGTCATCAGCCCTTATTTCGTGGACATAAGGTCTGATATCGAACAGTAAATGTATCCTGTTATATGCTTTTGACGGTATCTATATTGTTACATTGAACAATATCAATGACTAGCTCCTTAGTAGACGACGACCTCCGTAGTTGAGAAGCGAGCGGGCCGGACTTTGGCGAGCGCCATCTCTGAGGTTCCGGGTTCGATCCCCGGTCGGGTCAATATGGGAAACGAACTTTTCCATATTGTCTCGGGTCTGGGTGTTGTGGTACCGTCGTTTTTTCTGATTTCTGTAACACAACCACAGAATCAGAGCAATGTATGCGATGTTGTCCAATATTTATTTTCATAGCGCCATCTTTAGGGTTCCGGGTTCGACCCCCGGCCTTGTGAAACGAACTTTTCTATTTTGTCTCGGGTCTGAGTGTTGTTTCTGATTTCTGTAACACAAGTAATAAGCTACTTACCATAATAGAATCAGAGCAATGTATGTGATGTTGAACAATATTTATTTAAAAAATTACTAGCTGTTGCCTGCGACTTTGTTCGTGTTATTTCGAGATCAAAAGTGTTTAATATGTTAATCTTGTATTTTACTTACTGTCCTGCCAAAAAAAATTTGCAAAATCTATTATAAATATACCTTGAAAGTTTACCCCATAGGACTCCACTCAACTCAACTCAAATATTTCTTTATTCAAGTAGGTAACATGTAACACTTTTAAATCGTCATTTAATAATAATAAAATAAATAAATAAATGCGCCCGACAATCACACCAACCACCAATGAACTAAGGTTTTCCCTTGAACTATGAGTACCAGACGACGGATACTAACTGGGGCGTCATCCCAGCACACCCAGACCCAAGTCAATTTAGAAAAGTTCGTTTTTCAAATTGACCCGACCGGGAATCGAACCCGGGACCTTTCGCGCTTTGGCTGCCTACCTTAACCACTGCGCCACTGAGGTCGTCAAATTTAATTAATTATTACTTTAATTTAATACAATGCAAAATGATTTTACTCCCGGTTCGGCACCGATATCTACCGAGAAGATACGGAACATAGGGTCTACCGATTCAAACCCAACACCGAGTTTTGGAGACCAAAGATTTAACTACTACACGATATAACGAAAGGAAACATTTCTATGAATATCGCGAACATAGACACATTTCTATTTTGATAAACTTAGCATGCGAAACCCACAGGGTATTGTACCGATATAAAACTGGGAACACAATATCTTGAATTTTCTCGACAAATTCAATACCGTATTCTCCATTCTAAAGTTGCTACATGGAACTTTGCCGTGACTTTCAATCAGTATCTGTTTATTTTATGTGCAGCTACATAGTGCGCCAAGCATTTATATAAAGGTGACATGAGAGCTATTCTTAGATACATAGTGTGTTACACTTTCACGCAAAAAGTGCTAAACGGGTTTGGATGAAATTCGGTAGAAGGAGAGATGACATACTGGATCACCATACTAACGAACAAGGGCACAATTGTCAACTGTCTTATAAACAAAACTAAAAAAAACTGAAAGTTCTTTATTCTCGTAAAGCACATGCCTAAAAAGAATTTAGTATAATGGTTTATGTCTTGCAATGGAGGACAACTTTAGAGTAATGATAACAGAGCTAGACCACACTAAAGCAAAAAATATCTTAAAATGGCTCTACTGTATATAATTACACTGTGAGTATTCGGAATTGTATTTAGAATAAAACAACTAAAGGAATTATAACAAGGATTTATTTAATTACATCAACGACAATGAGATGAGAGTCCATCAATTACTCTTACTGAACTATTCGTACGTATAAAATTACATCATTTTAACATTAACTAAAATCGAATGACTGACCTGATGTTGCTCTAGCAGAAAATGTTCGCCACCGTTTACCCTCCACACTGTCACAAGTTGCGTCCGTTCGTGGCGGCGACTGACTCCCGACTGCCTCACCGTTGAACGTTATTCAAACACGAACGAATGAACGAATGTATATGTATGCTACTTCATAGACCGATTAATCGGTCTATGAAGTTGCAAGATAAATATGAAAAAAAAACATTTTACAAATTATAATTACAATCTATAGTAAATCATTATTAAATCCACCTGATTTATTAGTTATCCTTACATGTAACATTGCAAAATCTGCAATTCTGCCCTTGTTCTACCGAAGGTGCGAATGTTGTACCGAAATGGTGAAATCTCAGGAAAACAGCTAGTAACAAACATAATTACCTTAAAATCAGATTCAAATGGTTCATCTGTGCATAAGGACATCCTCAAGTAGTACTTACACAATCCTCAGAACACCCTAACATTTGCCAAGCAAAATGGCCGCCCAATCCTTTGATACGAACAAACAGGCACAGCAAATACTCCTTGTCGACTCGATCGTGCCCAGTTAATTTGCTCGCCAGTGCACCGCCCACATCAATCATACAACCGTGGTCTTTGTAACGATTTTATAGCTAGGCACAGACATAAGCACATCAGACTATACACCGTGGATTTTCGCCGCTCTTATGTCCTGTGAATAAGAACTAAATTCGAACTGTAAGTATTTACCTTGACGAGCTGTCGACTTTACTACACGCGTGACGTACGACAATAGTGCGTGACCCATTTAATATTTATTCTGTTTCGTTCGCAAACATATTTTCTTAAGGCCTATAATGTTTCTTTGACTGGCGTATAATAATGGTTAGATCTACTGCCTGAACCATGTTAAACCAACGGTCACGGGTTTGACCCCACCCGGGACAAAACATATTGTGATGAGCGTTTGTGTTCTGTGTCTGGGTGTTCAAAATTGTATATTTGTAGTAAACCACTACAATTATAAATTTTTCACTGTTCTGGTTTCTAAAACTTCAAACTTACTTACATTGGGATCAAGTGGATGTATTTAATATTACAAAGTCGGAAGTAGTATTATTTATCTACTTGCGCTGAAATGTTCGTATTAATATGGATCTTCCCGAGATTTTCAATAGCCAATCTCGAGTGGCAAATCTAGTACAATTTAGGAGGAGTAGGAGGAGGAGGAGGCCCGCATTCCCTTGTTTTTTTTTTGCTCTCAAAAGTAGCTTTGTGCGAAACACAAATGTGTTAAATTGTGCGTTATCCAATGTTCTTGATGTTAGTTTGGCTAAAAGCTACGTAACCACTATTAGTGGTTACCTTGTTAAAGTTAATCACTTCTCTATTTTTAAAGAGTTGAAGATTTGTCATTTTTAAAATAAATCTCGGGATTTGAGGCTTATCCATTTTATTATTTTGTTTTATGAAACCAGTATAAATACACAAATAATTATACCAATTTTTTCAGCTATGTCTGATATTTATACTAAAATATCGTTGCATTTGCTTCTTAACTTTTTGTTGCTTAACATTTTTACCTTCATTATGAGTACAATTAGTTACGATAAAAAACTTAAAGGCGATTAGTAAAATAATTAAATTAAGTCAATAGAATATCTTCCTTAGAGAAACTGTTTCTTAGTCCTTGTAGTTTAAAAATAAGGATGTATAAAGGTTTGGCGAAGGGTGCATTTTTAGCATAGCAGCATCGTTGAATGACGCTCTTTGCAGGAATCAACAAAACATAAATATGAGATAAGAACCTTGCACAAAGCCAGATCTACCTGACGTGTAATAATTTTGCCTAACAACAATCAAAGTACGACACATTTCGTAGGCAAACAGACACACTGTTGCCCAAAAACAAACAACTCCAATAAATAACTGAGCCAGTTAACTCGGCCGCCAGTGTACGCGGCAACATCAATCAACACACGTCACGGGCCTGGCCCTAAACGTTTTTAGTTTGAAATTAATTGCTCAAGTAATTTCTTAACAGTCGTACAAAATTAGGCTGGTTACAGACTAGCGTTTTTTGTATAGTTTTTACGTGTCATATGTGACGTGTAATAAGGATTTATAAACCGGACACAAGCGTCGTGCATTCGAGTCCCACAGCGCAAGGGGAGACTAAATGTTCTTATTTCTTTTTTTAATATTACAATTGCATGCGTTCCTTATTCTTATATTCTTATTTTATTTTAAAATTGTACCTTTTTAGTGATAAGATGTCAATTGTACCATACCTTGTCTGTGAAACCAATTTTAGTGAAGTTTTGTACAACAAAGTATATCTATCTATTGCTTACGTGGCTTGAGTAGTATGCAGTAAGCATGTAGTCCCTTCAAGTAGCACTGCAGGAGTTGCAAATGTATCTTCGAATACATATTGACCGTTTTTTGGCGTTCATGATTACAATTATTAAGTATTCAGCTTTTTCAACAACTAACTGAGTAGTTAAGGCTCCCATCATTCAAATTTAATAATATAATAATCTTTTTTAAACCTTTAAGTCAATTTTACAAGGGTTGGTGCTAGTTCTTTTAAGTTATATAACTTGTATTAGAACAGCACCCTCTTAGCTGCGGGACTTGTCTTGCAATTAAGGATTAATAAATATGAATTAGAAATAAATCCAAATATTTTTTTTTCAAAATTTAGTTAAAAAAAGAAATATATATATATATATATATATATATATATATATATATTTAAAAATACGTATTGCGCATGTTATCTAGAATTAGTTATTTATTAAATTAAATAATCGATATAGCAATTAAGTGTATTGACCTTATGACCATGATAACCAAATGCGAGTCGGTGTTCACATACCCGAGCTGTCAACACTAATGTTATAAGCTGAAGAGATTGTTTGTTTAAAATGCGCCAATCTAAAACAGGCTTTGGCTTTTTAATATTACATTACAAATAGGATCGAAGAATCAGAGGAAAATACGGGTTCAAAACTGCGGTGGACCGCTAATATTCGCTTTAATCTGCTCTACCCGGTATTTCAACCAGAGCCTCGAGATCATAGCACTGTATTTATCCACTAGAATATCAGGGCGTCGTCTAAAGCCTCACCTGCTTAATGACTGGTAAAAACAATTTCTACCTTTAGTTAGTAGTTCCCGCTTCTATTCGTACTATGAATCTTTTTATATGTTATGACTTTTTAAACATTTAAAATAAAGTGCCGGGCCATAGGCCATGACGATAACATTTTAGTAGTGAATTGTAAACTACTTACTTCCCGACGCTTAACTTGAGTATTTAAAATGTTGTAGCGTGTAGTAACACAATAAGCGAATAATACGAAGATTATTTGCATAAAAACAGCTTCGTCTGTCGTCGGCCTTAGTTCACTCGGAATTTGTTTTATGCTCTAGACTTTGAGAGTAATTACGTGATAGCGTCGCGAACTTTAATTGTTCAGATCTTTATTACGGGAGTTCATGTAAGTAAAATGTTACGAAATTGTAGAATAAGGTTGTAACGTTATTTCATGTGCGATGTAAAAATTAAACGCTATTTAATTTTTAGTTTTGTAACTATTTACATACGAATCTGACACATACACTGACTGGCTGAGTGACTGATTAATCACGAAATATCAGGAATTATAACACCTTGGAATTTGGCAGACAGGTTCCTTATATGATGAAGACGTTTGTTAAAAACGGATTTTACAAAACTCCTTCCCTAAGTGGGTAAAACGGGCTTAAAAAGTTTACATGAAAGTTCTGTGTTCTATAGATAGTGTGGAGGAGTTTTAATAAAGCATCTTTAAAAATCAACCCCCTTTTGGGGTTAAAACTAGTAGAGAAAGCTTCTAGCGTTATGAACATCTATTGTACTCTTTTGAGCAATAAAGTTACGTGTTTATAAATAAGTAAATTATCCCCCCCACCCTGGCCGGGAATCGGAACCGAAAACTAGCCCAAATGAATCCCCAAGGTTGTTGGAAAAGAAAATCAATAAAAGATATCGTAAGTAGTAATTACATGAATAATTAAATAATTGCTTAATGTCCGTGATAGAAATCACCAAACCATTGTTTTTTCCCATAGCCATTATAGTTAAATAGCCCGATAACGCGTTTGCTGACTACCCATTTGCGTTAGGGTCGTGGGTTCTCATTTTATTTGTACATGCTGTTCCTTGCGACTATTTGATTTTTAGAGAAACACATTATTACAGAATAAAATATTATCTACTTGCGGTCCCGGCGAACTTCGTTTCGTCTCAGAGGATTTTCCCGCTTTTCTGTTGAAATTTTTCCTGAATTTTCTTTGCTATAAACCTCACGGAGCCTGAGACCTTTCCAACGAATGCAAAACCGTGGAAATCAGTTTGTGCATTCTGGAGTTATAGCGTCAGGAAGGAAAACCCGACTTATTTTTATAAAGTAGACTAGCTGTCCCGGCGAACTTCGTAACGCCTATTTTTTTAGTTTCTAACCTTTTAAACCTTCCCTGGACCTCCACAATTATTTCAGAACCAAGATTAGCCAAATCGGTCTAGCTGTTCTCGAGTTTTAGCGAGACTAACGAACAGCGATTCATTTTTATATATAAGATTATGTCAATTTAGTAACGTCATACCTCTTCATACCCAATCCATTGAGTACTTTTTGCGTGAAAGAGTTACAAACATCCATATGTATCCTTAACATATATTATTTTCACATTTATAATATTAGTATGAGAGGTATAGTATAGCGGTCTATCGCTCGAACTGGAGCAGCCCAACTGGTAAAATACCTCCACCTTACAGAAGACCGCGGCCAAATAACAATCACTTCGCTGTTGTTGTGTGAGTAAGATTTCCAGAGTTCCTGGAAGATGCTACATTTGTAGCAGGGGTCAAGCCTTCAAGGTAAGGGCGACAAGTCCAGTAACAGCTCATACTGTACTTGGCATCTTTAAGCTAGGTCCTGATCATGTCATCTTTAAGTGCGAAAAAAAATAGATAGTAAAGATATAGTATATAAAATTAGGATATTATGTGATGATCGTACATTATCATATTGATAGTGCAATGAAAAGAAAGAATAGAAGTCGATTAAATAATAAATTAAATGATTGTTTACTAAAATAATTATATGTCCAACGAAATAAATACGTTTTATTAGCGTGAGTTTTGCACTCGCAGACAACCACTTAAAAGTGGTTTGCGAGATTGATTTAATTTTTGAAGTGGTGTTAATTTAATAATAGTAAATAAATAATAGTACTTATAACTAATAAAACAATACCTAATGAGTGAAAGTAATAATTAATGCAAGCAAAGTAGGCGACTGCTTATGAGTAAATAAATAATTCCTAAACCGAATATAAATATTTATACAACTAAAAAGTATCACCATAAAATAGGGCCAAATATCGGGTTGCGAGAAAATACATTTCAATTAATTATACAGTCTATTAATCCGTATTTATAGTGTAATTAAATTTTTATGGAGTTAATACGATTAACGCCATGTTGTAACGTTTGACTGAATGGATCAGGTTCAAATGTCAGCTCTGGACAGGGTAGCCCAGTATTGTGTTTAGCGTGGACATTCAGGACTTGGGTGTTTCGGTTGTACACTTTAATATTGTGTCCATGGGCGATGGGCACGGGTCCATATCAGGGCAATATATATATATTTTGTAACGTATTTGCCTGTGATGTTTTCATGTTCACATGTAAATACGAATAGTTAAAGGACGTAAAACCAAGAAAACCAGACACAATACAAAACTAATTGTGTCTGACTTTTAAAACGATAGTATTCGAGGCATTACGAGGTAAAAAGTTTCGAAATCACATGATAAATGCTTATGACAGTATATTAAAATAGATTCCGTACATGGAAATGCAAATAAAATTAAATTCAAGCTTTCTTTCCCAATAAATAAATAATTTCTACCATACTACAGGGCACAGGCTTCCTTTCAACTATAATTTATAACTCGGATTGGTGGTGTTCAAGGCATTACTGACCTTAAGATGTTCTAAAGCAGCCAAATAGTATGTGATATATTTTAATGACAAACTTCAGAACATATTTTTCTTTAAGTTATCAAAAAACCGATAACAACTTAGGTAAAATGAGTGAATTTATTATTTTGAACAAAGTTATTAAGACTTGCGGCTAAAAAATAGATAAATATTAAGTCCATATTACTCATTTTACATGTCAATAATTCGTGTCCAAATTGATGTCGAGATTAAAAAAAATCTTTAATTAAACCAAAATGTCAAAGCATTTTCAAATTGATACGGAACGAAAAATTTATAGAATTGTCTGAGAAAATCCGGACGTTTGGTAATCCTACTCCTTAGAGATTGGCGCTCCGTTTAATGTGTTGTTTTCATTGTAGCTCGTCTATAAAACTGGGATTATAAGCATTTGGAAAACAAAATTACATCATACAAGCGACTTGACATTGAAGTATGGAATACTTAAAGACAAAATATAAGTTTTGTAGTAAAACACCGCGATAGTTAAACAAAAACAAACTCTTAATGCTTGGCTATAAGCAAAGTAAATTAACACTTCTGAGTTCACTTTTTTGATAAAAATAGATTTATATTTTGTTAGGTGTTAATGATTTCTTATGAGTTATCTAAATAAATGTTGATAGAAGTAAAACCAACCTACGTACATAATATGTAGAAACATATTATGTTCCTCTCACTTAGTAATAATCTACAATCTCCCCTAATAATAAACAGAGGAAATATTTATCAAAGTCAAAGTCGATATTTTTTATTCATATAGATTACATTAGTAATACTTATGAATAGTCTCTATATAAAACAAATGAAGCTACCTCCGGTTCGGAACCTGTAACTACAGAGAAGATACCGGCAAGAAACTCTGTAGTTTTTTTTTACAAATCAAAGCTAAACTGATTACTACTTTGCATAATTTGAACAACTAATATCATGTATTTTAATTTATTAATTTTGAATTATTACGTGTTTTTTGTATTTACATTTGTAATTAATAAACTCAAAAACAACCGAGTCAATTTCAAAGATTATTTTACCATTAAACGATTTCCCTTTATTAATTTTTGTTGTCATCATCAGATTCTAGCTGTTTTATCAGGGTAACTCTCTTGGGGTATCTCTTTTCCAATAAAACATTATCATCAATATCAGTTCATAAACGACGAATTTACCAACATAAAAAATTGTGCAATAAACTTTTTAAATAAATAAATACCAAATAAACCCATTTGTTGTTTAGTTTATTTATCGGCTAATGTGACGTCTTTACCTTACAGTAATCGCCTCATATAAATAACGAATGCATCAACACGTCTTATCTTCACCGATATGGCGACGCGTCACAACAAATGATATTACGATTTTATGCAAATCCCTGATATTAATTGAGTTCTAGTTTCAAGCTGTAATTGTGAATCAAGTTACAAATTAATTACGTCTTATGTTACTAGAAAATTGTTGTACATCAGACTTGGAAACTTTAGAGATTTATTTTGTTGGCGCGAAAGCGGTTTATATGCCAAATGGTTTTTCAGCCAAATAACAATCACTTCTGTGTTGTTGTGTTCCTGCGTGTGAGTAAGGTTTCCAGAGCTCCTGGGGGTGCTACATTAGTAGCAGGGGTCTAGCCTTCAAGGTAAGGGCAACAAGTCCAGTAACATATTTATTTTGCTGTACTTGTCACCCTTAAGCTATGACCTCACAACCACTTAACATCAGGTGGGATGAGGTCAATCTTGAAGTGCAATACAAAAAAATTTTTCGAATTGAATCAATAGTTCCTTAGATTTGTGCGGTCAAACAAACAAACACTTCAGCTTTATAATATTTGTACAGATATTAAGGCGGATTATGAAATAAAACTTTATGAAGTTCATTACAAGTCATAAAAGTTGCTAATTACAATCATTTTTAACCGACTTCAAAGAAAGGAGTAGATTCTCCATTCGACCGTATATATTTTTAGAATAATCACAAGAGTACTTTACAAAAACAAGGATTTTCCTTTTGAGGAAAAAGGAAGAAAGCAAGTAGACAGAAAATCTTAAAAACACCTTTGTAATTTATATAACAGATGATCTGTTTTTTTTTTAATTTTCTGTCCCTCCCCACCCCCTTTAATGAGATGTCGTGAGATTTTATTCAATCCCTTCTTGCTGATCATGTAAGAGATGTAAAAGGTTTTGTGTCAAGAGAAAATATATTGACAGATCAATTTAGAAGAAAAAATCTGTATACAAGAAGCGGTCGATGGGGCAAAAAGGTTCTTGAGTGGAGACCACGTACCACCAAGCGCAGTGTGGGACGGCCACTTACCAGATGGACCGACGACCTAGTAAAAATTGCTGGATCTCGTTGGATGCAGGTGGCAATAGACCGGTCGCGCTGGAAATCGGTTAGAGAGGCCTATGTTCAGCAGTGGACAGTAACAGGCTGAAATGATGATACAAGAAGGAGGCTTTGCTAGTCGTCAACCATACTATCTGTACTGTTGGCGACAGATCTGGCAACCCAGATACTAGGCACACGTTACCTGTTGCTAAGGGTTTTGTTACTAGAATTGCTTAGCAACAGGTTTGGTGTGCCCCGATTTTTCCTTATATTTAATATTGTATTTTTAGTTTCTTATATCTTTTGTCTCTTTTAATTGGGTTTTACTTTCGTCCTTAACATGTACCATTTCAATATTATATTCCAAAGACACCAGCTGATTCCCAGTCGAGCCGCACGCAGCCGCTCCTTCAGCCAGTATTGGCCAACAAATCACCGGGCGATTTATCACAAACTACGTGTTAACTGTTTTTCGCTTCGGAACATCGGTTGGAGACAAATGCTGTTGGAAAATTGGAACTGAGCGGCGTTGGAGATGGAGCGTTTGTCTATTTAAATAAATATTGGACAACATCACATACATTGCTCTGATTTTATGGTAAGTAGCTTAAGCACTTGTATTACAGAAATTAGAAAAAAATACGGTACCACAACACCCAGACCCGAGACAATATAGAAAAGTTTGTTTGTTGTTGTAGATTTGAATCTAAAATATTGTGTCTATTCTTGATATTGTGATAGAAATTTTAATTCTAAAGTCTGGCTTAGCAAATCTTATAAATAAAAATGAATCGCTGTTCTAAGTCTATCTAGTCTCGCTAAAACTCAACAACGGCCAAACTGATATGGCTAATGTTGGTTATCAAATAATTGTGGAGATTCAGGGAAATTTTAAAAGGTTAGAAAAGTAGTTATCCCTACTAATATTATAAATGCGAAAGTAACTCTGTCTGTTACGCTTTTCCGCTTAAACCTCTCAAACGATTTTGATAAAATTTCGTATAGGTAGGTATACGTTGAACCTCAAGAACGGACATAGGCTACTTTTTGTTACAAAATAAGGGGTAATACCCCCATTCCCCCTGAATGGGGGTAATACCACCTTTGAAAGTTCATATGGGAAAATGTTTATTTTTTAAGGTAGAGATATGAAATCTGGCACAAATATAATATCTCAAAACTTGCATTTAAATATAGTCTTCTTTTTGATTCAAATATTAGTAAAGGATGTAGTCCACGCAAACGAAGTCGCGGGCACAGCTAGTAAAATAAAATAAACCTTGGAAACAAAGACCACTCTGCCGAAGCCGAGTCTATCATTATGTCCCCACAATAATTGCACCCTTATAATCGATCTCAACCCTTCCCGTGGCCAATTAGTCAAGTACCCAGTGAATTTGAAACCGCATGACAAATATTAATGATCTTTTGATTGTTAAAAAATATTTCACATTTATCATGTTTTAATTTCATGTGATAAATGTCGCTTTAAATGGTTTTCAAAAACGTCACAAAATGCAAATAACATATAAAAATCTTCTGCATATTTTATTTTGGTAATTAAAAATGAATAAAGTTTTAAAAACGAAACTACTTTTAATTTTTCTTAATTTCTTAAAAATATAATAATATTGACATTTCACTACGAAAAATCATGTGGTCTTGAACTGTTTTTGCCATATATTTTAAACTTACGGTTGTCTGCAATTTCGGCCTTGTTATCACATATGATAATTTAGTATCTCATCTCTTTTTCAAGTTTATTTTTTGCGTGAAAGATAAACAAACGTAGGTACATCCAGACATCTATATCGAGGGTTCCCTGGTCAAACCCGATAAGTGACAAAAATTGAGAATTTTAGTTATAAATGCAGTTAAGATGCACTTTTTTTGCTCTTTCTAATGGTATATTCCAATAAGCTGAGTTTCAATTTATCACAAAGATACGCTTCACAAAGAACCCAATAAGTGCTACTTTTTTCTTTTTGACCAATACATAAACAATATAAGTATATTTAAAGGAAACTTTTTTAAATTTAATTAGATGAAGAACCCAATAATGTATATTTATTGGGTTTTAAGACAAATATATTTTAGGAAATTAAACTAAGTGAGTTAAGGTAAGACAAGTTATTTGCACTTATTGGGTTTTTATACCAGGGAAATTCTGAATTAACAAGGTTTTACTTAAAACTAAAATCCATTAACACATTTTGTTGGGTTTTACAATTATAATATTAAGTATGCAAACAAATTTAATCATTAAGCTAAAACCCAATAAGTACTACTTATAGTGTTTTACTTCAAGCAAATATTAGAAATGACATATGAAAAGCATACTTATCCGATACTCGCACGAGCAGATATCAACATTAGACTGTAATTTTATTTGGGGTAGAACCCAATAAGTAGATATGACAGTAGACATAACATTAGACAGGTGGCGACAGGATCGCGAGCGTCGACCTTCATTTCATTGCATTAGACGTAATTTTGACAAAATAATTATACTTTCCGTTTATGGAAACGAAATAGCATCATCTAGACTCCGGAATAGGGAACTTATTGGGTTTTACCTCTAACCAATTTAGGTTACAATATTTACGTACTTAGAAATATTTTTAATGGAAGGATAGTTATTGGGTTTCACGTCTTACTTTTTATTTTGTTTTACGTACTTATAATTACAAGGTTTTGAAATAATTTTACACTTTTTACGTATGAATAAGAAGATCCTAATTCCGGTCTTCCTGTCCTCAGCTTAATGTTCCCTTGGAAAATAAAAATAGCAGCATTTATGTGCACATTCATATCAACGGTACTATTGGTTGCATGGTTTAAATTGAAATCTAATATTTTTTGAAAGTATTTATTAACACCATTATGGAATTTTTTTATTTATTCAGCAAGATCAGAGGGTTATTTTTCTCACGTGCCATGACCCTGTGTTTTTTGGGGGCGTGATCTATTACAAAGCTCTAAATACGTTTTTAATCGGAATTTGGTCAATTTTGCTGTACCTATGTTCGTGGAATATTGTTCTGCTTTCTCCTCGCAAGATAATCTTTGGAGAAAATACAAATTACTCGTCAGAACTTGATAAGTCACAAAAAGATATTGCCACGCAGATGAATAGTATCGTCAAGCATATTGTTTTTGGTGACAGACACACGTAATTTTTTTAAATCATGTTATATACATATAATATGATGTTTATTGGTATTCTTACCTTTGTTTCCAAGATTCAGATGTAAATATTTTTTTTATATAAAAACGCGGTATATTGTCTCCTTCTAACCTACTGGTAAGCAAGAGAGGAATTTACATTACGTTAGCAAAGCCATACTGGCCTGCATTATACTTCTTCACGCACTTTTTTAAGGAATTTATTGGACGGAGGAAACACATGAGCCGGCAACGAGGCCTATTTTTTAATGGTACGTCAAAGATTAGAGTTATCAAAATTTTTTTTGGCGAAACTTTGGCGATGGAATATTTTTCACGATGAAGCGATAATATCGTTGGCCAGCTCTTGTAGTTTTGTAAAGGCAAAGGAAAGGCGGGATAACAGAAAACAGTTCCTCGGAATACTCACCGAGATAAAAACGATAAAAGACAGTCAATAAACCAATGTCTCTACGAAGTTGAAGAGGATCAAGGTCAGTAACCTCTTCAACTTTGATAATGCGCACAGCCCTTTGCTGTACTCAATCAAGACCATCCATAAGGTATTTGGCGGAACCGTCCCAGAGATACAAGCAGTAGTCCAGACGGGACTTGACTTGAGTCTTGTATAAAATAGAAAGCTGGTCCGACGTGAGAAAACAACGCACTCTTTTCAGGATCCCCTGTTTTTTGGATGCTAATAAGATGAAACTCTCGATGTACTGATCTTGATTAAGGTTGCAGCGGATATCCTTTACTTTTACGCAGGCAGAGGGGAGTACCTTGATAAATGAGGAGCGGAAGGAATTGGGATGTTTTTGTCGAAAATGCGCACTCTTGGGTTTTCTCGGCATTGAACTGGACCTGGTTATTTGAAACCCATTGGCTCATGAGGCTCAACATCCGATCCAGTTTAACGACAAAATTCTCCCGTACTTCCTCTATTACTGCGTTGCCAGCCGAAGGCCTCGTGGGTTCAATTCCCGCACCGCAAGGGGAGATAAAAAAAATTCTGTTTTTAATATTTAAAGTTCGCTAGTACGGCATATAGTACTATAAAAATAATAAGGTTTCTTCCATTGACCATACTGTGATCAGCATAGCAATGTACGTTTCCAAGCAGTAGCATATTATTTATATGAAGAAGGAAGAGGGTGGGCGATAAATACGCATAAACTGCGATACGCATCCGTCAGACACGATGTGAATTCTACTTCATGCAGAAAGCCGGAAATCCAGTCACAAAGCCGTGTGGGTAGTCCATATGCCGTAAGTTTGGAAAAAAGAGCTTTATGCCAGGCTCGATCAAATGCCTCGGCAATTGTCTCTCCCCTGAGATGCGTCACATACGCTAGAAGCCGTGTTGGAGATCTTTAATTAAGGAGTGATCCTCTAGGTAGCAGACCAACCGGTCCATGACTTTGAACAGCACTGAGGTCGTGGCAATAAGGCGGTAGTTTGATAGGTCTAATCGGTTGAAAACTATGTACACGAAACAAATCATTCCCTAAGAAAATCATAACTGGATAATTAAATTAAATGAAAATTATCCTCAAAATTTAAAAAATGAATAAGTATATAAAAAGGGTATAAAAGTAAGTAATAACCTAATGCAAATATAATTTCAGTTGTTTTTGCTCGGAATTTATAAAAACTTAAGTGATTAAATCGTTTTTTTCATTCAGGTGAAACCCAATAAGTCGGCACCCATTACCAAAAAAAAATTTTTTACAGCAAAACTGTAAGCATTAGAAGAAAAATTAATATGAAAACTAAATCTTTATGAAATATCATTACTAATAAAACTCAAAATTGTGGACATTTACTTATCAAAATGCACTTTTACTGTTTACAAACCTTTAACATCGATTATCTCAGAAGTATGTTTTTGGCACTTATCGGGTTTGACCAGGGAACCCTCGATATATCGATTTATTCTTACAAACTTTCGCTTTTGTGTTAAACGTATCCAAGTATTTATCCATTGTACAGCCAACAGCACAAGCATATAGCTTATTTTGGTACTACCTAATTGGTTTGTAACTCTAAAATTATTTTTTAGTCTAGATATAAGTTGACGACCTCCGTAGCCGAGAGGCGAGCGTGCCGGACGGAGTTCCGGGTTCGATCCCCGGTCGGGTCAATATGGGAAACGAACTTTTCTATATTGTCTCGGGTCTGGGTGTTGTGGTACCTTCGTTGTTTCTGATTTCTGTAACACAAGTGCTTTAGCTACTTACCACAGAATCCGAGCAATGCATGTGATGTGGTCCAATATTTATTTTTATTTATTTATTTATAAGTCCTCTCTACTTTTGCAGACGCAAATCATCGCTCAACTTTCATCATTACTTTTTTGAATGCTAAAGTAAATTTTATAACGTGATTCGCATTTACAAAAAAAGGCGTATAAAACCCAGAAAGTCCTAAAAAAGCCGGACGCACGGTGAGCCTACACGCAAGGAGCCACAATCGGTACCACAAATAAGCCTGCTGACCCACTTTCACCCAATAGCGTCTTAAATACCCGTGAAAATGCTTAAGAACTGGAAAAAACGGTCAAGGTTGAGTCGGATTTTTCCTGTGAAGTTCAGATTTATATCACTGACTAGTGCTAAGTTCTTTCTCACTTTTTTAAGGGGAAACACATTGACGCACCATACCATTGCCTCGGGAAGGTAGTAGCGTGGGTATTTTCCCGCACTTTCTCAGCACCTCTTAATGGTAGCATGGGAACACAGTAGAACTGGTTGCCCGCTACTTCGCCCGCGTTATTTCGGGATAAAAAATACCCTAATTATTAATCTAGTATGTCATCTTTCTCAAACCACTTACCAATATTTGAAAGCGCAAAGAAACAGTCACTATTGGGCTGAACAATATTTTCGTTTGCGAACAAATAGAGAATGCATTTTATTCTGGAAAACGTTTTCAGGAGACAGGCGATAAAGACTTTCTGTGATAGACAAATCCGCGTCAGCGAAGCGAGGATGGCGGACGAAAATCTAGGTTTGAAAACTCTGTATTTACTATTCATGGGAGTTTCTATTTTATAAGGAGCATGCAATTTAGTAGATGTTATATCATCTATCTTTTTGTATGTTATCTCAAATTTCTTACAAATCCATAAAGTATTTTTTTGTGTAAAAAAGTAAATAAATAAATAAATAAATGCGCCAGACAATCACACCAATCACCTGGTCTCAAACTAAGGTTTTCCCTTGTACTATGAGTACCAGACGACGGATATTAACTGGGGGCGTCATCCCAGCACACCCAGACCCAAGTTAATTGAGAAAAGTTCGTTTTCCAAATTGACCTGACCGGGAATCGAACCCGGGACCTTACGCGCTTTGGGCGCCTACCTTAGCCTCTGCGCCACCGAGGTCGTCAAATATGTATTTATACATTATTTCAGTGAATCTATTAATTCACGTTCTTGGTTCGTTCCTAGTGCAGAGGCTGGCCGGCTGCTATTCAGCGTGGTTATGCGGCAAGTGTGGGGGGCACCTTTGCGCCGGAGACTGACGGGTTCAACTAACAACTTTTATAATTTGTGTGTTTTGTTGGTTTTAGTTTTTTATGTTAATTAGATATTATGAATGTTTATACATAATTAGTATTTTAACTAGTTGTAAATTTTAGTGGTTAGTATCTAAGTAATTGTATTCCTATAAGTTAATTATAGCATAATATAATATATCTGAAATGAAAAATTAATCAATAAATAAAAGTTTTTTGATATTAAATTAATTAATTATGCTTTCGAAAACAACTATAAGAACATTGCAAAACAATATACTTATTTATCTCGTCAGTTTTCCTATGTTCCCTGCTACAGTCTGAATGTTTAAACATTTATAAGGCTCTGACGACTATATGATTGCCATAATTTAAACCTCACTCGTTTGCATTAAGGTCCAAAACCAATGAAAAATTTAAACATGCTCTGCCGTATAGAGGGTTAAAAGAATTTTAACTAATAATGAAGGTGTCATTAAATGAATCTTGACAACACGAGTGACTTCTTTGAAGATTTTTTTATTTTACTGTGTTTATGATTCAATTGGCATGAACTTTTTTGAATCTTGTCGTAATTGCAACGTTGGTGTTCCACTATATCTCGAAGGAACTCCAAAACCTCGCATGTGACAAATTGGATTAAACAGTGACAAAATGGAGGAAGAAAGCCGTTGATTAAAATATCAGGTTTCCACACACGTCACCGTTGACTAGTGTAAGCATAGATTTAGATAGTTGAGGTGAGTCATGAGGATTTTCCTTCACTCGACGTTTCTTGAAGATAGTGGAATTAGCTGTATGGTCTGTTATTTTTTTATAACGCACTTCAAGATTGACCTCACCCCACTGATGTTAAGTGGTAATGAGTTCCTAGCTAAAGGGCAAAAAGTATAGCATAGCAAAACTGCTACTAGATTTGTCGCCCTTATCTTGAAGGCTTGACCCCTGCTACTAATGTAGCACCTCCCAAAAGCTCTGGAAACCTTACTCACATGTAGGAACACAACAACACCGGAGTGATTGTTATTTGGCTGCTGTCTTCTGTAAGGTGGAGGTATTTCACCAGTCGGGCTGCTCCAGTTCGAGCGATAAATCGCTTTGCCCTGCCTCTCTTAAATTGTCTCTTGTTAGAAAATAGTGGTCTACCGCCCTCCAATTACATTTAATTGGAGGGCGATAGATATAATACTTATATTTTTGTATGTAACAATCAAGTTAAAAACTACTGGACCAATTTCAGAAAACACTTTGAAATATTATTTTGTGAGCTGAGGCGAGCGGGCCAGACTTTAGCGACGTACCATATCTGAGGTTTCGGGTTCGATCCCCGGTCGGGTCAATATGGTAAACGAACTATACTTTCTCGGTTCTGGGTGTTGTGGTGCCGTTATTTTTCTGATTTCCGTAATATAAGCGATTAAGCTTCTTACCACAGAATCAGAGCAAGGTATGTGAGGTCGTCCAATTTATTGTTATTTAATTAACATATTATTAAGAGCTGCTTATACTTGAAGGAGTCGAATTGTACGCGTTTAAAATACATTCGTGCGGCACGCCTATCTAAAAAAATCCTAATTAAAAAATCGTACTATACCTTAAGTGAATACCTATCTGATATTATTCAAACTAGAGTAGCACTAACACATAAATATAATTAATAATGTAATAATTAAAGTTATTATAGCTTCCAATGTATAAATTATTTTCGTTTTCTTTCTGTTTATTATGTTTATATCAAAGATCGTGTTAGCTTTGTTAAAAGGTGAGCGTCCTCTCTCTAATTGCAGTGCCCTTACAGGGTATTTAGTGATCTAATTTTAAGTTACCACCTTGTAAACACTAAAGATGCAATAAAAATATTGAGTATTGAAATATTTTTATTATAAATATTTCAATTTATTTACGTACAAGTGTCATAGTTATACCTGTTAATGTTAAATGTTCCTCACAGGACAGGCTTAGCCTAGTGTGAGGACCAGCAAAAATGTAACATGTATTATAATTATCGAAATGAATAAATAAATGAATAAAATAAAAAAAAGAGGGCCATCATCATCATGCCAATCGACTACGAACCCAAAATTGCTAGGTTCTATATTAACTAATTTATTGTCATAACAAGATTTTTTTCTCTTTAAGGTATATGTTAAATTGTTTATACCTAGGTGAACTGTGTATAACAAACTCAATCTTCAATAGAAATGGCGGGGGGTCGTGATTTTGTAATCATTTAAATTTGTACCTACACCCGCTTTTCACTTTTCAAATACAATAAATCATACAAAAACACGTCTAATAAACTTGTAAATGCTAAACAGTCAAGCCCTTATAACGGAAAGAAAACAATTTTAAACGCCAAAGGTCTTTCCGTGACCTCACGGCTTTTAGCTATAAAAATCACGATCGGACTGTCAGTCTGTCCGCACTATCGGATAACAAGACAGTTGGTGGCTTACACTAGAGATGTGCGTGGAAGTATCGATATTTTTTAGTATCCCGATAGTGTAATAGGTAGCACTCCTGTCTGTTGAACCGAGGTTCGTGGGTTTGATTCTCTGAGGGCAAACATTTGTCTGATGAACATACAGCGGTTCAATTATTTGAAATATTTATCTAGTTAAAATAAGATAACAGGCCACTGTTGAGTACAATTAGTTCCTATCCTTGAGTTTATTATTGTTCTTGGGCTATTTACTTTGGGATCTGGTCAATCAAAAGTGTTTCTTATATTATATATTTTGGTATAGAATTTAATAGGTCATACTTCCCACATAAAAATAATATAAAAGTTATCTTGTCTAATAAGTCAGTGTTTTTATTCAGATTAATGCATTGGCATCTTTAAACATAAAACAACGAAACATTTGTAAATATCAATATCAGAATGAAATATAAAAAAAATATAGAAAATATTATATACCTTCGACCACTACAACTTAACGACTTACAACATCCGACTAGCGAATCGGGAACCCCATTTCATTATTTAAAGTGAGATTAAGGAAATACTTCCTAAAAAGTTACAATTATTTGCATGTCAAACTAGAGCAATCTATTTTAAGATATATACTGTCTATTAATGGATGAGTCAGTCAGTAATGATTATTTTTCATTACCTAGATTTCAGAAAGCGGTTTGTATGCTCATAGACTACTTTAACACTAGAACGGTACCCTGGGGTACAGCTGTTTGTATTTCTGCTGTAATTCTAATATGGGTACGGTTCTGGGGTTACAAAAAATATCGATATCGATAAAAGAACATGTTGTTAATCCCATGCCTAGCTTCATCACAGCGGGCGAGCGGCATTAAAATGCACGGGACTCGATCCCGCGACCCGGCTGTCGCGCGCCGGATTAGGCTAACAACTTGATTCGAGATGGATTAGAAGTTATTAATATTCAAAGCCTTGATATCAAGGTTTAGGAGTTTGTTCGAAGAGCTCCTGGTTTGATAAGAAAGGTAGGGCATAGCGATTCATCGCTCGAACTGGAGGACCTTACAAAAGACCACAGCCAAATAACAATCCTTTAAAATAATTTAACGGGTCAAAACGCGACACCATTTTTATTTAGTAGTTATTACGAACTACTTACTGCCCGACGTTTCGGTTAGGTTGCACCAACCGTGGTCACGAGCTGACTGACGTATTAACTACTAAATAAAAATGGTGTCGCGTTTTGACCCGTTAAATTATTTTAAATGTTTAAAATGGAACGCGAAAGTCTTAAAATGCAAATAACAATCCCTTCGGTGTTGTTGTGTTACTGTCTGTGAGTTATGTTTCCGTAGCTCCTAGGGGTGCCACATTAGTAGCAGGGGTCAAGCCTTCAAGGTAAGGGCGACAAGTCCAGTAACAGCTATTATTATACTGTACTTGTCGCCCTTAAGCTAGTGGTATCTAGAACTACCGAATGTTATAACATTACAATACAAGGCTTATTTTTGTCCAAAAACCAAATGCTACATGAAAGAATCCAATAGCAAAAACCACTGCAAAGTTTAGTTTCAATATATCCGCACAATAGTAACACATTCATATAGTCACAATATATAAAATAACGGTGACAACTAACTTTTAATATAAGATAATAGTTTTCAACAAACTCAGAGACCCTTTCTCGCTAAAATCAAACGCCTAACTATTAACTCACTAAAAGGTGTTAAAAACCGTGGGAATTTAATAAAAGGCCCTTTAATTAAAATTGCTAATAATATTCACAGCAGCTAATTAAACTAATGACTGACACATCCCATTATGCTGCCAACTTGCAATGAAGTCTTTCAATTCTGACCCTTACCTCCTCGTCTTAAAGTTGTCGATTTGAAAATACTCGCTCACAGAGTCGTATTTTAGTAAAAGCTCAAATTAGTCACGTGCCAATCAAACTAACCATTAATTAATTTGAAGCTATTTGTATTAAAATAAGTCATAACCATCTTGATGGAATTAACATAACAAGCCATGGGTTTGGAGATTTTTGGTATTGCGTTGTACGAAACAGAGCCGTGAAGATATTTTTTTTATTTTATTCTCCAAGATTGACCTCATCCCACCTGATGTTAACGAGGTCCGAGGTCCTAGCTTAAATGCGACAATTACAGCATAATCTGTTACTGGACTTGTCGCGTTACCTTGAAGGCTTGGCCCCTGCTACTAATGTAGCACCCCCCAGCTCTGGAATCCTTACTCACACATAGGAACACAACAACATAGAAGTGATTGTTATTGGGCTGCGGTCTTCTGTAAGGTGGAGGTATTTTACTTAGTCGGGCTGCTCCGGTTCGAGCGATAAATTACTATGCCTTACCTCTCTTAAATAGAATAGCTTAGTACCTACAGGCAAAAGCAGTTTTTTAGACTTCGAATTCTGCATCGCCCTTATGTCTTGCGCAAAAGATCTAATATTGAACTGCACTTTACTGTCGAGATGTAATTATTGCATTTTTTTTGACGTATCCTATCGCTAAAACCCTTTCCTAACTACTACTCCTTTGATCAATGCAGTATTGAACACTTATACACTAATTCAATATTGTAGGTGTTTCATCTCTTTTATGCTACCTTTTAATACAACGTGCGCCTTAAAAATTACCTGAAACAAATAAGACATTTATTAATTTTAGATATAATGAAGCTACCACGTTTTAAAACGACGGTAAAATTAAAAAAAAACACCAAAGAAATTTTGTCAATTAGGAATATCCAGCCAATTATTTTTTGTTTCTTTCCATTTACGAAAAAAAAAACTCAAAAAATTATTACTGAGTCGTTTTATATTTTTTAATTGTTATTCCTTTTTATTTTAACATTATAATTTAAGCATAGAACAAAAATTAAGTATGATTAATGTCAAGAAAATACGACAGAAACTTTTTTTAGTACATGGACATAATTATTAAAGAAAAGTTTATTGTTTTATTTATTTATTTGCATTCATGTATATACAATAAATTAATTACATATGATGTTTAGTAGTTATAAAAGTTAGTATACATGTACCCTGTTAGGGCGTTAGGGCGTTTAGTATATTGAATGCTTATAAAGGAGGTCTACCTATTTGAAACACACTTTATAACCACAAATACCAAATAAATATTCCCGTTTTCTATTTTTGCCGTTATACGAACAAAATATGTAAACGACAACCTCTTATTAACACATATCCTTAATTTTTACGTAATTAAGCCACAAGGACTATCGACAAATCAGCACAAAACGGTTTTTAATGCCTCATATTATTTATTTATTATTATAGGCAACAGAAACACCTCGAGGCGTATCATTAAACTCGCCATTTGCGTTTTAAAGACGAAATTTACATCTTTATACCAAATCGATGCCCTTATATAAGATTGCTTCATTTGTAAAATTTAAACTGGGTCGGGTGATTTAATCGGACGTTTAATTTATGATGGTATAAAGAATCGATTAGAATGAATTCGAGAGATTTCATCGCGTTTGGGACCAGCGGGGGTCCGGTGTGAGGCGCGAGGTCGGTTTTTACTAATGTAGGTTTATTCAATGGGATATGATTGGTTGAATACGTAATTGAAAGGTGTTGAGAATTTGTTGGAGTTGGAATATGTTTTAGGTTTTTTTATTCATATTTGTTGGTTGATATTAGCAAAAACTAACTTTATAAAAAAAATTACATTCGATCTTTTAGATGACATTAAAATAATTGAAAATGACCTAACGTCCGCGAAGGGTATTTTTTTAAAGTAATATCTGTAAAATAAATAACGGGGTCTAAAATTTTACGGATTTAAAAGTGAAGATCGAGCACTATGGGTACATTTTGTTAATGGGTAAATTAAAAAAAAAAGGTTATTACATTTTAAGACTTTCGCGTTCCATTTCAAACATTTAAAATAATTTAACGGGTCAAAACGCGACACCATTTTTATTTAGTAGTTAATACGAACTACTTACTGCCCGATGTTTCGGTTAGGTTGCACCAACCGTGGTCACGAGCTGACTTTCTTGCTCGCCTTCGTCTGTTCGGGGGAGCTTGCAAACCTTTATCAACCCTCACATTCTCACTTAACAAAATGTTATTGAAGTCACTTCGACACACTACACTGACAGTATCCGGAATTGTTTTTGATCGTTCTAACCGTAACGGTAGTAAGTAAGTAGTTCGTATTAACTAGTAAATAAAAATGGTATCGCGTTTTGACCCGTTAAATTATTTTTAATATTTAAGGAGGTGTCTTAATTTGATCATGTGTATTTTTTAAATGTTCGAGGATAACTTATCAGTTATTTCATTATTATAAAGTTACCCGACGATGAAAATTTAATGAACCCATTTTGATGTCTTTTAGTGGAGAATAATTTAAAAACCATGATGAGGAGACTAGGATGATGGCACCTTAGAGGTATTAAAGGAAGTAAATTTTTTTGGTAAAACATATTTTATCGGAAAGGATTTAACTAAAGGCTTGTTTTTTTGTTCCGGGCTTAGCTCCTTCTGTCTTTCAGGGCTTGATAAATAAATAAATAAATATTGGCCAACATCACATACATTGCTCTGATTCTGTGGTAAGTAGCTTAAGCACTTGTGTTACAGAAATCAGAAACAACGATGGTACCACAACACCCACACCCGAGACAATATGAAAAATATGGAAAATATATCCTTACATAAATAAATATTTTAAATGCGAAAGTTTGTAAGAGAACACAGATGTATAGACGTCTGGTATGTTTGTTACTTCTTGAAGTAAAATCGACTGAATGGATTTAAATATTATTTGTTTATTTATTTATTTATCTATTGCATCATGTTGTGAGTAATACAGATGGTTAAAAAATACATTTGCGTTCAACATGAACCCTGTTAGGGCACAGCAATCTTAATTATAAAATAACAAACTAGAATGAACTAACAAAACTAACAAACAATAAACTTATACAACAAATCGAACAATTATAAATCTAGTATTTATATAAAATGTACATTTTAAATTTTATTATATTATTTAGCTATATAATCTTATCCTGAAAAAACTCTGACAGCATGTAGTAGCTTTTTCCCACTAGGTATTTTTTAAGGTTCACGCGAAATTTGTTTTCATTTTCTTCACTTTTCAAACTATTTGGAATATTATTATAAATGTTTACGCACATGCCAAAAGGACCTGATTTGACCATTTCTAATTTCGTTGTTGGTAGAGCTAAACGTGGTTTAGGTCGCAAGTTTTGGGGTCGATTATATTGCGGAAAAAGTATTTTATGTTTTCTGACGAAGACACAAACTTCGAGAATGTAGATACCGACAAGAGTCAAAATATTATCCCTCATAAAATAGTATTTGCAACTAACTGTATTATCTATGTTGACAATAATTCGAAGGCATTGTTTTTGTAAGATGAACAATTTTTGTGCATCAGTACTATTTCCCCACAATACTATACCATATTGTAGCCACGAATGCGCATAAGCATAATATGCACAGGTTGCTGTCTTGGCATCAGATACTTTTTTTAGATTAAATAAGGCGTAAATGAAGCGAGATAATTTGGTGTGGACTTTTTTAATGTGTTCCTTCCAGTTTATACTTGAGTCTATTTATTTTATTATTTGATAAAAGTGTTTCTATTGAAATAGATTAGATAGATTTGAAAATGATTAATATACCTTACAGGAACACTTTAAACACTTTTGGGCACCCTAAATACTGGAGCAGACTATCTTTTGTAAATATTTTGTATATAGGTAGGTATTCTCTTTTTTTTATATTTTCATGTATAGGTTTGTTCTTGTTTGTAAGTATGTTATAATAAATTAAGTTTTAGTACTATTTATAGATTTTTAAAGATATTGATGTTCCGTATTTTATAATTTATTGGCTTCCAATTTACAGCGCTTGAGTAGGTAATAAATAACAAAAATCATAAACATATTATTTTATAACTGTTACCTACCTCCCTTACAGGATATTTTTATCCTAAAAAAAACACGAACGATGTTGCGCGCTACAGCTAGTCCCTCCACAAAGATATTAAAGCTTATCCCTCAATATGGCAGATAATCCAACGGTCACTACATGCCAATACGGCAGATTCGCTCGTAAAATAGTCAATTTGTCAGAGAGGCCATAAAAACATAATTTGTTCGCGCCGCGGGAGATGAGAGTTCGAAGATTACTAATCGTGGTAAATGCTCAAGGTTCTACACTGTAGGTTTGAGAAATGGCCTTCGATCGGTTACATTTCCTATACTACGGTCGAGTGAAACGATAGCTGGCACATGTCACGCTTGTGAACAGGTGCAACCCCCGGAACTGGTCTGCTCCAGCCTACCTCTCAAAAATAAATACTTCACTCATCAAAAGAAAACTACATGACTTGGTCCAAAATGGTCTGCACATAGTTAATAAGTTAAGTCCTGTTACTGTAACAGTTACAGTCGCAGAATCTTAATACTTCAGATTAGTTACTAATCTACTGAATTTCTTACCGGTGTCTTCTCGGTAGATGTAGGTTCCGAACCGGCAGTAAAAACATTTTGCATTGTATTCAATAACGATTTTAAAATGTTCTAAGTAAACTTTTTTATTAAATAAGTATTTGATTTTAAAAGACTGAAGATCCACAGTTACATGCAAAATACAAAGCATTGCAAAAAAGGCCTTAAGCGACATAGGTATTACAGTCTAATCTAATATACATTTTAAAGCAGCCCGTCGCGGCTTCGCACGCATATTAAACCCCTTTTTTCTACATTTCCTACTGCTTCGTCGCCCCTATAAGTTGCAGCTTGATGTTATGTAACTTAAAACCTTTCTCGATAAATGGAAAATCCAAACATAAATACTTTAACAATTCAATAGTTCCCGAGATTAGTGTAGTCATACAAACACGTGTTTGTGTATATATGCCACCGAAGTCAAAACACATAAACAGATTTTGAATTAGTTTTTTTTTGTTTTAAATTAACACATACTGACTACCCACTAAAACCCCCGCTTCCCACCACCTGGTGGCGACGTCATGAAGCAAGAACACCATCTAGCCCAGTTGACAACAAAACGGACACACTTCTACCTACAGGCACGACCACATAACCCACTTCAGATAGGTCGGGTAAACAAATTGGTACTTGGCTCTTTCAAAATGTACGACTAATCAATGATAATGATCACCTTCGACAGCGTAAGAAAACTCGAGCGCCCTTCGGAGATTAAACTCAAAACCGACCGAAATCCCATTACACGGGCCATAACTCCGCGACCCGACACGCTCTTTACAACACAACCTTTATGTAACAACAGTCTGGAAGGTAACGAAAGAACGGATACAATTCATACCACTGTCCTTACATAAATAAAAAAAGTTCATATTTCAATATTAACGTGGATTTGAAATTTTCATATTTTTTTTATATTGTTTTACGTCACAATAATTAACTTTAAATATTTTAAAGACACAGAAAAAAATGTAAAAATCCACCGGAGGCACCCAAGGTTGATACAACAGAAATCATTTATCGCCTACGACAACTTGCTGTTAGCTAAATTGGAAGAGCAGCTCGCGTGAAATGTGAAGCTCGTGGGTCTTTTTTTAAACGGTTTTTTTTTATATTACACTTCAAGATTGACCTCATCCCACCTGATTTTGTTGTTAGCGATAAAACGCTATGCCCTTCCTCTCTTAGGGTCTGGCGTCACGCCTGTTATCTCCAGTCCCAACAGCGGGTCTGCTGTAAGGCTCCACTGCCTACCGCCACTGCGGACACTGGAGACTCTCATTCCAACTCTCCCTCCGAGAGCCAAATGGAGTACTGAGATCCACCGGCTGCGGAAGATAGTAAGGCCGGCAAACGCTTTTTTTTTCCTACCTGACTTTTGATGATGGCTGCGAAGCTTTATCATCTTTACCGAGCTGTCGGGGGAGCGCAGATGGCTCTCACCCCTTTAATTTAAGTTACAACCGGAGGGTGCCCCCTAGCGGGGCTCGAACCTCGGCTCGGGCCGGCAAACGCAATACCGCATCCTCCTCTTCCTCCGCAGCCTCGGCGCGACGGCAGCGCGCCACTGCCACGTCGCGGAGGACAGGGAGGCTGGCAACTAAACACCGAGTCATCCTCTTCCTCCGCGATCCACCCTTGCAGGCGTGCCGCAGATAGCCATCTGCTCTCCGCGGCCCAGCTTGGAATCCGTCTTTGTTTCACCCTGTGTGGTATTATATTGGAGGCTGGGTGGCAAGGCCAGCCTCAACGCATCAGACCCAGACAAAGATGGCGCGACGCCAAAGTCTGGTCCACTCGCCTCTCAGCTACGCAGGTGGTCAGAGGTCCCTGGCTAATCAACTGAGATATTGAAAAGTATTTCAGTTAACTAAGATATCCCTATTTCGAGCGTAGTAATTAAGACCTGATGGTCGACCACGGCAGAAGAGGCCTTCTTTGGTCGTCTTTGTTGCTTCTTCCCGACTCCCAGACTGAGCTAATATTTAGATTGTTCTTATCAAGGTGCCCCGATAATTGTGAAATCAGGCTTGAAGGACTAGTGGTAGGTTTCGTACATTGAAGGAGATACAAACAGGCAGACCATATTAATATTATCTGACGTATTCTAATAATATTCGTCTCTAGGCTATAATATATAATATTCGTATATGAAATCCTCCGGGTCATCATATACGAATTATTATACATATATTATGCGCTGACCAGACCTTAGCGTCGCACAATGTCTGAGGTCCCATGTTCGAATCCCCATCAGGTGAATATGGAAAACGAACTTTTCTTTAACGACTCGATTTTTGGTGTTGTGTTATCGTCGTTGTTTCTGATTTCTGTGGTTTAGCTACATACCATAATATTAGAGCAATGTATGTGCTGTTGTTCAATTTAACTCAGTTCAGGATTTGGATATCTTGGTATGTGCTAGTCTTTTAAGTTAAAACTAAAATGATATATTGTATATAAGATGATAAATGATATATAGGACACTTTTAATACCAAATTAACACGAACGAGGTCGCGGACAAAAGTTAGTAATAATATAAAAACATGTTGTTAGTTTTAATGTTGTGAAAAAACTACCAAATGTATTTGTATAATATTTGGTAGAATTTTACCCATCTTCACATTTCAAATACTCCCACATACCTCAATAGGTAAGTTTGTTCAATTTATAATAGGAATTGGGTTTTTTTACCAACTCGACCCGAAAGACGTGTGTCTAGAATTCAAGGAAAATGCGAATATGTGTTTAGTTAGTGAAAACATAAAAATGATTTAATTAAGTTTCACTATCTGGACACACGTAAAAATCTGAGCGTGTCCAGATGACGAAATAATAAGTTATATTGATTCTGAGTCTCACCAACTCGACACACGTGTGCCCAGATTTCGTGTCGATTCGGTGACAAACCCAAACATTCATCGACACACTACAGGCTCCTGGCTTAATCACACTACTATAAATAATTGTTACCAAGCTATGTACGAAAACAAAACATACTTTCGACCAGGAATCGAACCCAAGACATTTAAACCACTGAACCATCGAGGCGTCAAACAGCATATTGATCGCTAAACCACAACATCGCTCAAATACGAAACCCACGTAAATAAGCGATTTATTACCGAATACATCAAAACAAAATCCGTCATTAAGAAATGTAATCCGTTTGTAATACCTCGCTTGATATATCCTATCGGCGTTCACGTGACTCTTATTACCAAGCGGTAGAGTTTATAACTGTTGAGTTTTTTCCAGCTCGACTCCCTCCCATAGATCACTTTCATACATTATGTATGAATATGTGGACGTATTAATTTTAACTCGAAGTATTAAGCTGTCTTATTGATTACTGGGAATTTGAAGTATGATTACGTAACTTGATATTGTGTAAACTGACGTATTTGGAATGAAACACCTGTTTCAAGATAGTCAGGTTTAGCTTTTGATGGTACAAGTATGGAGTTCAAGCAAGTTCGTTAGTTAGTTAAGTTCTTTTTAACAGAAATGTAAATTCGTCTTTGATCTTTTTAGCCGAGAGGCGAGCGGACGGAGTTTTGCGTCGCGCTTTCTCTGAGGTCCAGGGTTCGATTCCCGGTCGTGTTATTTTGTTATTTATTTACTTGAAAGTTTATTGCACAAAAATTATGACTGAAGGGGTTAATGCTGAGAGCATTATGTACCAGTCAACCCTTAGGTCATTCAGAGAGTTATTTACACAACAAATGTACTACGTTAGCGTAAAAAAAAAACAGCGAAAAAGTGCGGATAAAAGATACGTGAAGGTCATGGGTTCGAACCCCGCGTTGCAAAATTCTGCTTCTTTAAAATATTTAAAACACCACCAATTTCAAGCCCTTCCCAATTCAAAACCCTGAATCTAGCACTGCACATATATCTAGATCCATTTCAGTACAATTTCGAAGGCGGAGTCAGTCCAAAATACTAGATACGAATTTCTAGCTTTTCCGAGGCACTTTTTCATTTTGTTGCACCGCTGCGAATACCTAACCTTTCATGCTTCACTGCTAGGGTACCTACGTCGAAATTGTTGAAACCGTCTGGAAAAAACTACACTTTTAGTATTCGCAGTGGGTTAAAATGTACAACGTTAGCGTTTAGTTTTGGACAGACTTAAAGAGCGGGTATTATTATTATTTATTCAATAAACTTTGCTTACTGAAGATGAATTACAACTGATGTGCGGACGTTAGCCATGCACAACAGAGGTTTCTGTTGACAAAAAATTCTAGTTAGTCGGCATGTATTTAGGATAACAACTCTTTATATACTAGATTTATTGTTATTCTTTGCCAATATCTCGGAACTACAGAGTCCCGGACTTTTGGAAGGCGTGCATGGGGCCGAAGCTAACACGTAGAGACCCTTTAAAAATACATGTATGATCCTAATGTAATGTGACACCAAGCGTCGATTCTCCCTGTACACTCTAAAATGCAGCCAAGGACAACCCCCGGTCAGTGTAGGACTATGGAATGATGTGGAAGCACAAAGAAAAGCTATTAGGTTGAGGTGCTAGTGGACTGGGTAACCGGGACTATGGGAAGGACTATGGCACCTGCCCGATCAATATTTGAAACACACGAATAAATTGGGCAGGTGGTGACTCGCCATCTTACTGTCATGGTGTGGAGAGGTATGCACCGATATTAAACCGATTATTAAAGTACTTGGGGCTGTGCAGTTCTAGTGAACTGTGGTCTCTACGACCTATCAGATCTATTAGCACTCGCTTCCAATTTAAGTTCTTCAGCCGGGTTGATTCTAGGAAGGCTAGTATCTTCCTGGCTTTCAGAGTATTTATTTCCTTTGGTTTAGGATGTGATGGACCTCTTCTAAAGAGATAGACTCTTCGTAGAATCTGCCTACATCCGAGTCACTCAGTTTCATATGGAATTGGTGTTTCTATGTCCGGTTAGTGCTCAAACCGCTCTAATGGTGTTAGAAAGCGGAACCACACAGTACATCCACTGCTGGGACTGGAGTCACTAGGCATGGAGAAGGCCTGGTGTCCGCTTTCCGCCTGCTTCTGGCGCACGAGAAGGGCCGCTTGTTGGCAGGCACGGTGGAGAAGCCTGTGTAGAATCCGCAAGGGATCTCGACTCCCCCACAGCTGCGCAGCGTTTGCCACCGTGAGGGTTTTAGTCGGAGCGAACCCGACACAACACTCTTTATTACCCAAAGAAAGAGACCGTGATCAAACATTTTCGACACGAGCATAACTTCAGAACGATTGCACTAAATGGGCTACTTATTTTTTGTTGTGTTTAAAATTGTCAGAAAAAGGTTTGTAACAAAAAATCTTTGGAAATTCATGCGTACGCGTGCGTGAGTCGAGTCGGGTAATACTTTTTATCCCAAAATAAAGTAATTTTGGGATAAAAAGTATTTTTTACCGAAGTCGCTGCAACATCCACTACAGTACAAATTAATTAGGCGTATGGGACCCAAATTTGGGTGGGTCACGCTTGACACAGCTCGCGCTTGACGGACGCCAGACCGAGCTCAATTAACTAATGGATCCAAAGAGGATGGACAGATGGACAGCGCTGGCTGGTGTATATGTAACGAGCGGGCGGTTTTTGGCGGGCTGAATTTGTACGTATTCTCTAAAAATAAAAATCGTCTAAGAGCAATAAAACGATTTTCCAAATCAATTTCTTTAATTTCTAAACAAAGTAAAAGTTAAAGTCAATCTTTTTTATTAGTAATATAAATGAATAGTCTCTATATAAAACAAATGCAGCTACCTCCGGTACGGAACCTATAACTACAGAGAAGATACAGGCAAGAAACTTTAAGCTTTTAACTTTTTTTTTAAACAAGAAGTTTTTTTTTACAAGCTTTTTTTACAAATGGAAGCTAAACTTATTACAAATATTTAAAATATTGCAAAATTTTCTCGATTTTCTTAAAATACATATCCATAGTATAATTTAAATGCGAAAGTAACTCTGACTCTCTGTTTGTCTGTCTGTTCGGCTTTCACGCCGAAACCACTGAACCGATTTTGATGAAATTTGGTAATATAGGTAGATAAACCTTGAACCTCTAAAACGGACATAGGCTATTTTTTATTTTGGAAATAAAATATCGCCCTTGAAAGTTTATTTGCGAAATTATGTATTTTTTTGTTGAAGATAGGAAATATAGCTCAAAACTTGGTTTAAAATATGGACTACGTTTTGTTTTCACGGGAACCAAGTCGCGGGCACAGCTAGTTCAAATATAAATACTTTGAAGAAACTAAAAAGTTTACCTCAACTTGTGATATGGGACTCAAACCCACGATTTTTGGGTCTCACTGAACACATTTACACACCAAAGCTCACTTAACGATTAATTAAAGTCAATTAATCGGTAAGAACATGCTTTTCCTTTCAATACCAACAGTTTCCACCCAACCTCCACCTACTAATAAATCAAGCAATTATTCATCATGAAAAATCTAAGCAATGTACGTACAGTCGACAGAACCTCAAGACAAACACTTGCAACGATATTAATAAAATTCTTAAGAGCACGACATAAGGATGGTTTTAAGTCCAAAATGTGTAGTCGGACGAGCTTTTGTATGCACCGACATTTGACAAGCTTAATGACTGTTGTCATAGCAATGTTATTAGCATTTCCAAGCCGTTAACTAACCGTTCCAATGAAAACCATATCGCTCCTATCACCTTTGAACTTAATCTTATTAATATTAACTTTCTACATAGAATTAATTTCTAAAATTGCATTAAAACGTAAGCTTTTGAAACAAACCAGTATAACTTGACCTCTCGAAAGCGTTCCCTGTCAAAGACTGATGTGAAGATTGAAACATGCCATAGATCAAGTTATAAAGGTCGATTAGTTATTAGCTACATAAAATATTTGTTTACCATTCCGTTACTTTTATTTGTGGTAAATAATGCAATGTTTTTATGTGTTAACTAAATTTGGACCGTGGAAATGGTGACGTAAATATGGACGTATGAGTTGAAACGTAATAAAATGACGATAACTTTATAGGATACTAGCTGTGCCCGCGACTTCGTTCGCGTGGACTACATCTTTTCATGGTCGGTTTTACCCTTATCTCCCCTAATATTCGAAACAAAAAGTAGTCAATATTTTAATAAAGCTATATTTGTGCCAACTTTCATATCTCTAAATTAAAAAAAATCATTTTTCCATATAAACTTTCAAAGGTGGCATTACCTCCCCCCCCCTCCCTTACTTTCTAATAAAAAGTAGCCTATGTCCGTTCTTGAGGTTCAACGTATACCTATGCCAAATTTCATCAAAATCGGTTGAGAGGTTTAAGCGGGAAAGCGTAACAGACAGACAGAGTTACTTTCGCATTTATAATATTAGTAGGGATAGCAAAATCGCTGTTTGTCCTTATAATATGCTTAGATCTTTAAAACTATGCAACAGTTTCTTATTTATTCAATACGGATTTTTTAGATGAGTGATGCAAAAGAAAGATTTGAATATACAAATTACGGCTGTTCTATTGGTATCAAAGTTCATAATCATAATAATCAATTCAATTATTCATATTGGTTACTAGTACCTAACACTTATGCATCGTCCGGTTCAAAACCTAATTTTACCGAGAAGAATCCGGCAAGAAACTCAGTAGTTATTCTAATCTTTATTGTGCTTACATTTAAAAATCGTCGCTGCACATGCAAAGCCTTGTAAGAACCGTTTGTAAAAACTGCGTTTCGGCATTAAAACGGTTTTAAGGAGGTAAAAAAATACAGATAACATACAGATATGAAATGACTAATATTTTTACTATATTTTATTAAACGCGCCAATATCAGAAACTACTAGATCGAATCAAACAATTATTTTTACGCTAGATAGTCCATCGAGAAAAGCTTTATGTTATAAAACATCACGCTGCGACCAATGAAAGCAAAGGATCAGTGGAAAATGTGAAAACAGCCTGCGTTCCTAGTCACCACGTAGAGGTTATGTAAAACAAACATAAAGTCGCTCTTTATGTATGCCCCTATGTAAGCTAAGATCTTCAAAACTACGCAACGGATTTTGATACCCTTTTGTTTTTTTTTTACTGGCTCCTCCCAGCCTGGTGGTAAGCAAGAGATGAACCCACATCGCGATGGCAACGGATTTGATATCGAAATATCCTATCCGTTAGCATCGCCATACTGACCCGCAAGATGTTTCTTCACGCTCCTTTTGAAGGAATCTATGTCAAAGGAAGGAGGAAACAAATGAGTCGGCAACGAGTTCCACTTCTTTATGGTCCGGCAAAGATAGAAGTTACCAAACTTTTTAATTATATAGTGTAACTAGCTGTGCCCGCGACTTCGTTCGCGTGGACTACATACTTTCATTGTTGGTTTTACCCTTTTCTCCCCTAATATTTGAAACAAAAATTAATCTATATTTTAATCCAAGTTTCGAGCTATATTTGTACGAAATTTCATATCTCTAACTTCAAAAATAAACAATTTTCCATATAAACTTTCAAAGGTGGTATTACCCCCACCCCCCCCTTATTTTATAATAAAAAGTAGCCTATGTCCGTTGTTGAGGTTCAAAGTATACCTATACCAAATTTCATCAAAATCAGTTGAGAGGCTTAAGCAGGAAAGCGTAACAGACACACAGACAGACAGACAGAGTTACTTTCGCATTTATAATATTAGTAGGGATTCACGAGAAAGGTTTTTATGTGCAACATTTCTAAGTATTTACTTTGCATCCGTGCGAAGCCGGGGTGCTAGTCACTAATAAATTACTGATTCAAACACACACATCAACACTGAACTAATTAATGTTCTAAATGTTATGTTTCTATTTTGTTTCTATTCACATGCTATTTGGATTGAAAAATCATTTTCCAATTAAAATGCGATGGTTCCATTTCAAAGTGTTGTTAGGAACTCGCGTTACAACGTTTGTGTTGTATTTCTAAAACTTTTTGTACGAAACATTTGAGTTACCAATTGCATTGTGTTATATTAGCCAATAACACTAATATTGATGCTAAAGTTTGAGAGTGAATATTTGTTTTTACATGTTTCTGCAATTTTGATACTTTTTTAGCATTTTTTCTACATAGATTTGTAATAATGGTGATTGTTCATGTTTTAAAGGTAATATGGCTTAGATGTTAAACATTTTTACTTCATAAGCTAGCTAGAATTTTGATAGGGTTGAAAATATGGTGGTGTTTTACCTCCTTATAGAAGACCGCAGCCAAGTCACTATCACTTCAGTGTTATTGTGTTTCTGCGTGTGAGTAAGGTTTCCAGAGCTCCTGAGGGTGCTACATTAGTAGCATAGATAAAACCTTTAAGGTAACAGCTTTATTATGCAGTACATGTCGCCCTTAAAAGTAAAAAAAAATGTTTTCTCATCACCTATAAAAAGGTTTAAGCTCGCATTTCACTAAACCAATATTTTAATTAAAAATATCTTAATGAGAAATCCAAAATCATAGTCAAGTAAAACTTTCAGCTCAGATTTTTGATTGAAAAACGACAAGTCTACAACCGTTTCTTGATCAAGACTAAAACAAAGCTTATAATGTTGATAGAACAATAAAGGGAATAATTCAATAGCACTCGTACAATTAGCGGGACAATAGCCCCTGGTAATAGCCTCTAACTTCAGCGAAGTTTAGTCTTCAATAAATAATTACTTTGCAAAGGGATCGACAATTAATCGAATGAAATTCGTTCTACCATTGATGGCATACAAAATACAAGTGAATGGTGAACTTTGTATTTTATTATAGACTAAATTTTGTTTTTTTTTTCGTTGTTGAGATAGGAAGACAACCTTGTCGCATTGGTAGAAACAGACATTTTTTAATTTTAGGGGTACACCTAGAAGGTGCTTCTAACTTTCAATAAAACCGTAAGAGGGGTATGATTCCCGATCGGGTTAATGTGGTAAAACTAACTTTTTATGTTGTCTCGAAACTGGGTGTTGTGGCAACGTTACTGTTTCTGATTTTAGTTACACAATAGCTTTTGCAACTTTAAAAGTGAGTTTTTTATATTGCTGGTCGAAGTTTTCTTGAAAAGAAAGAAAGAAAGAAAATAGAATAGACTAATTGTTTATTTAGCACACAAAATAAGACAATACAATTAAAAGAAAAAAAAAATACGTGCTTATAAGGCTCCCAGCTCAGCAATATGTCGTGACACCCATTATTGAGCCTCGCGACGCTGATTTTTCAGTCGACGCTGAGTTTAAAAGTAAAGCAATTACATAACACAAATTAATACATTTATTGACCATCACAAAAAAACGAAAAAACACAACGCAAGACAATCATTACACAGTTTTAAGTACCTTGTGAGGCCAATATGGGTTCTACCTCAACAAATGCTGCTTCGGCATTTTTAACACCGCAGCAGCGCTGGTATTCTGGTGGAACCCACTGCTTGGAAAAATAGCAACAGCCCTAGTAGCTCTTGCTAGTTCCCCACGCAAGCGTTAGTACATACTTTTAACACTTTTAAACCGTGAATCGAACCTGGAACATAAAGATTAAGCGACGTCAAAGTCTGGCCCCCTTGCTTCTCGCATATGAAGGTTGTCAACAATAAACAAACTACTATTTACCTACAAAGCTATCTGGGCTCCCGCTGACAGTTAACGGCTTAAATTTAAATGGCAGCCGACAGTTTATGCTAATCAATCGATTTAAATGCTTTATTAATTCGATCCGATTGACGGATAGTCGATTACCTCGCGGCATCTCGATTAAACGTCAATTATTCATAATTCAATTTGGTGGACGTGATGAATAGACTTTTTGATGTGACATGTCGATACGTTTGGGACTGTTATGTGTTGAAGTTGGTTTTATGAGCTCGATTTAAGATAAGAGAGGAATTCAACACGAAATTTATTTAAAAATAAACTTGTTTAGCCGTGATATCGTACATGGATGCCTTATTAATTTATTTTTTATATTAGCACAGTATTACTCCTCCCAGATTGATGGTAATTAAGAGAGGAACCCGCATCGCGATGACAACGGATTTGATACTGTAGAATCCAATCCGTTAGAATCGCTATACTGGCCCACAAGATGTTTCCTGACGCTCCTTTCGAAAGAATTTGTTTTGAAAAGAAAGTCATGAGAGCTTTATAAGGTTTGAAACTTTTGAGAGAATATTTTGAAGTTGATACAGTTGCGTATCAATACATTTATCATTGTGTTTGCAAATATTTTTGTTTTTTTAGTTAAAAATCAAATACTAATTACCCACTTTATAAACTTTAAGACTTTCGCGTTCCATTTTAAACATTTAAATAGTCGAGCAGTAAGTAGTTCCTATTAACTACTAAATAAAAATGGTGTCGCGTTTTTATCCACCTTTTCACGGAAATAAATACCTATGAGTGTTTATGTAATAAATACCATAAAATATGTGTATTTTGTACTTTTAAGTTTACAGACAAGATTATTGAATCGACTACGCAAAGACTTGTCCGTCAAGTCTCAGATCACAAAATGTATCATTAAAAAAAACTCTATATAAAATCTCCTCCATTTCATTTATCTAAAGTAAAAACCTTGGTTTAATTATGATTATGTTTGAGGAATGCCTTTGTTAAGAATTTGCTAAGGCTTGGCTTTGCATGGGAATATATTATTACATTATTAAAGGTTTAACAAGGACAGCTTTTTTTGGAAAATGCAATAGAGCCATTACACCACAGGGGTAATGTAGTTTCCCAACTGAAAAGTTTTTTATAAATGTTCAGTACTGTTGGAGACTATCCATACTTATATTGTAATTGCGAAAGTAACTCTGTCTGTCGGTCTGTCTGTAAGGGGGATGGGGCTAATACCGCCCTTGAAAGTTTATATAGGAAAATGTTTTTTTTTTCAGTTAGAGATATGAAATTTGGCACAAGACTGGGATTAAAATATGGATTACCTTTTGTTTCGAATATCAGGGGAGATAGGGGTAAAACCGACCGTGAAAGTATGTAGTCCACGCGCAAAGTCACTGGCACAGCTAGTTAATGAATATAAGCAAAAAAAAACCCGCTCTAGGTACAGTTTTTGTAAAATAAGTATAGGATTAATAATAGCAGTCTTTGCACCGCAACGACATTGTGCCATTTTAAACGCAATTAAACCTTCGTGTTAGGTTGTGTAAACGGAACTATTACGTAGCCTATTTTACTTTAAGAACCATTTTTGAATTTGTTGATTAAGCTGTTGCTATTAAAAATTGCTGTAGCTTTGAAGTAATTTCATTTGAAAAGCAATCACTTTTCTGTTCTTTAGTTAATTAGAAATTTACATTTATTTGGGCATAGTAATACTTTTATGTTAAATTCATCGTTAATTGGATTTCTGTTTTTTAAGAGTTAGTTCAGAAGATTTCAGAACAACGATGACCCATGAATGTCGGAGAGGATATATATATTTACATGCCGAATATATAACATATGCTGAGCATTTATTTATTATTTAAAAACTTTATTGCAGAAAAAAGTACTACAGGTGGACTTAATGCTAGGGGCATTCTCTACCATGTAAAAAGTCAATCCTGCTATGTAAATCTATTATATAAAAATGAATCGCAAAATGTGTTGGTAAGCGCATAACTCAACAACGCCTGGACCAATTTGGCCAATTCTTTTTTTAAAATGTTCGTTGAAGTCCAAGGATGGTTTTTACGAAAAAAATCGAATAATTTCCGGGAAAGCCCTAAAAACAGCCCTTTTCTTTTTCACATACAAACGTTTTCTAACTAAAATTTAGAGTCAAGCCACATTCCAAATCTTCAAGCAAATCTTTTTGACAGGACGAAGTGTGTCGGGTTCGCTAGTTATAAATATATATGAACCTATATTAGACGCTAATTTCACTAAAATCAGAACCAATGGTAGTACCACATAGCTCATATATAAACACAGACAGAACGAACACTATCAAAATGCCCTAGATGTGAATTGAATCCAATCTTTCTTTTAAAATACAGGAACTAAAAACTTTTTGGTGCAAAAATCAAAATACATTTTTGGTATTACGCGAAAGAGATAAAACCGTGCAAAATCAAACTGAACATATTAATTAAGAAATAATTCACTTATAAATTATATTTGAGTTACAAAGATTTGGTAAGCAATTTGTCACACTGTCAGAAAATAAATTAAGCCGAAAGACCACGTATAATTCTTAAAAATTCTATTCCAACGTAATTAAATTACAATAATTTAAACGGCGAATGTTTGAAAATGAATACACATCATAAATACAAACGAAATCTTATTAAAATAATGAACTAGTGAAGTGAATAATGGACTTTTATGTAAAGGGTTCCGTACTTAGCCACAATAAACGATTATTCTTATTTAACTTTCTTGTTACTGCTCCTTTAACTAGATGAACAAATTAAATATAATTTGATTTGGCATTACCTTAAGATTTATGCGATCTTAGACGGACTTATGTAAGGGCTTAAGTATTATTACGCGTAAGAAATGTCTATAAAAACATTTTTATGAAAAAGTATAAATTTGTTTTTATAAAAATCGCTACTTCCTCTAGATCACTAACTATGTTTGCCAAATAAGAATAATATATTATAGTTTTTCTAACAAATTTTCAGTTAACCCCATGACAATATTACAAAAAAAATATTGCCTACCTCAAAGTTTACAAAATTCACATAAAAATGTTACACTTTTTACGACCTAAATTCACTAATTAATTTGCCTTAGAAGCTTGAATTTTCAAGCACCAGGGGACTGTAAATTTCGGTATTATAATAAATTTTGAATGAGTAACTTAACTTATTAAGCTAGGGTTCCGTTCGAATTTTCATTAATATATATAAATATAATAGTATTTGATGAGGAACCCTATTAGATAAATGGTAATTTCTAATCACGCTTTGATTTATTATAACAAAAACTATAATAACTGGTAGATGAATTTTAATGTCACGAGATTGCTTCCACTGGTATTTCTGACCAGGACTTGTTTTATATAATGGCCTTTGAATATTTAGGTCTTGAATTAGCATAATTATACATAATGTATGTTATGCGTAGTTCTGTTCACAGCACATTATTAGCTAACTAGTTTCCGGGGGATATTTCTTTTACATTTCTACATTTAACATTTATTAGTTCTCTCTGTGGTCGGTCCCTCTCTGAGGCACACTCAGCAGATAACACCTAGCTCGGCGGAAGTACTTCCAATTTTAGTAAAGGAACATACGTTCCTTACATAGTACATCGATAGTAAACACTTATATACTCATTTATTTTTTCTGAACCATAACTGATTTGAATAGGTTTATGTCACTGTGCAACGTCGCCGGCGTACGTGGAAATCAGTCAGCAGGCTCCACTGTGCACCAGTGTCATGGCCTGCGACGTGGGCCATGACTTATACCGAGTGAGGCCCTTTTATGGACATCACGACGTACCATTGTCTGCATCGCCCGGTTGGCGAAGAGACCGCTAACTTTTATATTATTCGATTTTCACATTTTCATAGTATTTAACGCCGCACTAGCGAACTTTTTCTGTCTCCAGTTTTATTTTGTTTCATGTATTTGTAGCTGTGACCGCGACTTCGTTCGCGTGGCTTACAGGATTTCTTTTTTTTTTAATAAAAGTAGTCTAAACTACTCCTTATTACATCAGCGACCTATCAGTAAAGTCCCGTCAAAATCGGTTCAGCCATTTCAGAGATTAAAAAAAGAAATTTTTTTAAATATGTATATTTTGGGTATATATATATATATATATATATATATATGCACGTACTAAAAAGCAGTTATTTTGAAATTGCAAACAGACACTACAATAGGTACAGGAATTACTGTGTTGTAATGTCATTAAGCAATAAATGGTTCTGTCTTTCTTCAACTGATTTCGGACAATCAGTTTTCGTATTAACCAAAAATACTGTTGTATACTCCCGCTCAACCATTATCCTCTTCATCCTTCTCCACTTTCCCCGAATCGTGACCAAAGAACTCTCCCGCTGTTATTACGTGACTTTTATTGGAAAAGTTTGCCCGGAGCCACAATTTTCTCGTTCAGATAAAAATTCTCACCCATCACACGATGATCGGAGTTCAACTTCTTGAACTGATTTGCATTTTAAAGAGCTGTGTGATGCATGGACCGGGTGTCGCAGCGAAAACTTCTGAGTTTTGCTGACAAACTGCTGCTTTTTTGTGATAAAGACTGTTAGCTGGGTACCATGAGTGGATACAAAGGGATTTATTTGAGGAAATAAGCAGATATCAGCGTAATTAAAAATATCTCACAATCCAGGGCTATGCTTTATTGTAGCTAGTAGCGAAGATACTCAACCGCCAGGCAGGATTGTCCACCGGGGTTTGAAGCTTGGGGCCCCTAAATCTAGATGATAAAAATTACTGACCTAGTCAAATATATCGTGTGATAAATGGGAAGTGATATAAGCTACTATTAGTATATTTCGAACACCCCCACTTTTTTAAAATGGGTGGCGGTAGTTTATATAAAAATTAGTATGTGGCCTATTAGACCTTGCAAAAAAATCGTGCATATTTCTTTTAAAAATCTGCCCCAACCGCTTAAAAGTGGGAATAATTTTATGGAACTTCTTAAAGCATAAAATCTCAAAACTTAAAACACATACTCATTGTTATCAACGAAAAACACCTGACTTTTTTTGTTATCCAAAATCAGGAAAGGGGAACCCCAAATATATTGCAAACTAGTAATGAAAAAAATTTGAAATGCTCTATTAATCTCTAAGTTTACATAGAATATTAAAAAAACAGTCTAAATAACTATTAAAAATAAACAGTTACTTGCTATGAATTCTCTGAATGAGACAGGGTTCCAAACTAGGCTCAGCCTGTATCTTATGTGCCCAATTAGATAGTAATTTGATAGAAACATGTAATAAAACCAATAAATACAGTATTAAACGAAAACAAAAAGCCTAAACGTAACGTTTAAATGTCTAGTTAATTCAATGAAACAGTAAATAACGACTGCAGCTTAATGAGACAATCAATAAGTATTATTGTTCACTTAAATAAAAGCTGAACATACAATGTCTACTTATTTACTTCGCCAAAAAAGGACAAAAATAACGTACCCAGTGTAGTCTTCATTCGTCCAATTCTTATCTCCTAAATACCTATATAAATTCCTTATACCCGTCCCATCTACTGAATGTCTACTAAAGAGCACTTCTCTCTAGCTTCTTCATAAAACATTCAAACGTCCCAACTGTACTGATTTCCCAATCAATATTCAGCCCTCAGTTCTAAGTATAAGGTTGCAATTCATTCCACAATGTACACACTTAAGATACATTATTTTTTGTAAGGTGACGTGTGCTGATTCTTAAGCTCTATTGGAAGGGAAGAAGGTTGAAAATTATTGTTTAAAGAGTAGCGTGTCGTGTTCATGCAGCCTTGTCCCGTTTTGTACAGGTGTCCCAGTTCAGTATAAAAATATGTGTGAGTAATTTTTCAATCGATTTTTTAAAGTTTGATTGAGAACTGACTTAAGGTACAACATATACTATTTCTCTTAACTTTATTCGAATTATTTCGATGTATAAAATATTTTACATGGTATCGAATTTCATTGAAATCCACTCTTTAGTTTTTGCATGAAAGAGTAACAGACGTACATTTAACAATCCGGATTTCCATACATTAATATAAGCTTTTTCTTTTATGATATAAGTGAAATTGACAGGCTTTTAAGGTTTCATGTCTCTACAACCCTCATAATATTACGTATAACAAAGGCAACTTATAAAAACGGCTGCATTTATATATATTGGCCAACATCACATACATTGCTCTGATTCTGTGGTAAGTAACTTAAGCACTTGTGTTACAGAAATCAGAAACAACGACGGTACCACAACACCCAGACCCGAGACAATATGGAAAAGTTCGTTTCCCATATTGACCCGACCGGGGATCGAAACACTCAGAGATGGCGCTCGCTAAAGTCAGGCCCACTCGCCTCTCGGCTACGGAGGTCGTCATATCTTTAATTAAATTAACAAATGTAGAAGAAATGGTCATCGAGTACTATTATCATATAATTTTAGGATAAATAAATATAATTTTCAATGTATTAAGTTCAGATAAGATGGTCGTAATGTTTTATTTAGGATCTGGATGTTGCAATGAACCTTTGTAATAGACCAATGTATGTATGTGATTGTTGTAGACATTTTGATAAAATTGAAAGTAGTTTTAAAATTAAGCTCAAAGTCGTTTTAATTATATAATCACTAGCTGTGCCCGCGACTTCGTTCGCGTGAACTACATCCTTTCATGGTCGGTTTTAGCCATTTCTCCCCTAATATTCGAAACCAAAAGTAATCCATATTTTAATCCAGGATTTGAGCTATATTTGTGCCAACTTTCCTATCTCTAACTTAAAAAATAAACATTTTCCCATATAAACTTTCAAAGGTGGCATCCCCCCCCTTACTTTCTAAAAAAGTAGCCTATGTCCGTTCTTGATGTTCAATGTATACCTATGCCAAATTTCATCAAAATCGGTTGAGAGGTTTAAGCGGGAAAGCGTAACAGACAGACAGAGTTACTTTCGCATTTATAATATTAGTAGGGATGAAGGTTTAACTTTGTTTAAATGTGACTACAACAAAGCGCCCAACTTAAAATAATCTAATTCATTCGACCAAAATTAGAATACGCAATTAATATTTTCGGTGTAAAATATTCTAATCGTTGGTCATTTATGAAAAAGGCACGTTCGTAATTGACAAAACGTTGAAAATGTTGGTCATTTATAAAGCACGTTCGTAATTCACAAACATCGTTTCCTAATCTCAGTCATCAATAATATGATATTCGGGACGGAGTTGTCCCACCTCCCACACTACGCCCAGCATCTCTATGTAGAGTAGTCTTGAGATGAAGAGCCTATTGATTTTCACTCGCTTTCCCAATTTTATTAGAATCGAGGGTTTTTGATACAATGGCTCTATATTGGTGATCCGTTAGGGCGAGATTCTACAATGTCCTCTACGAACTTAAGCTTTTATTTTACAATATTCTGATAAAATTTCAGTCTAGAGGCACTCTAGGTAAACTTTGACGGGATTTTCTTGTTATTTCGTTGAGGATTACGCCGTAATAAATCTTTTGATATTTCAGTTTGCTCTAGAATTTAACGGAAATTGAATTTATAAGTTAAGGTTAGAAAGTACTGAGTAATTAAAATTGGTTCTAGGTGCTGTTTTGATATTCGATATTAAATAGTTAGTAAAAATACAATTATATAAAAACTCAATCATTTAATCTGTTCATGTCAATATACGACAAAAACATGTAAGTATTTCCGTCTTACTAACTTAATTCGAACATCGGCCCCAAAACACACACAAATGTAACGCACACAAGCAAAAGATACGCAATGTAATAGTAAAGTAACACACACATCACTGAAAAAAAAACTTTAAGGCTAATGCGTTTAGATCGACAAATAAATAAGGTTCGTTGGTTACGTCATTTCATAGAATGGCATGAAACAACATGGATGTGATTGGTCTGCGCATGTGACTGCGTCCATGGAAACGTTATCTGTGCCGTTGTTAGCTCACTTTTTTAAACCACGCCCATCGTGCCTTACTTTTCGTGGTGCCATTTTCAAACGTTAGAAATGCTTCTATGTTTTTCGTTTACTGGTTCATTTAGGTTACAAGTAACTTTTAAGAGTTGTATAGGTTCACCACCAAAAAACAGTGTCACCTCGATGCGGTTTTTGAAAATGAATTTTTTAAACAGCGCTCTGTAATAAATAACAAATAAATGCGCCAGACATTCACACCAATCACCTGGTCCCAAACTAAGGTTTCCCCTTGTACTATGAGCACCAGACGACGGATACTAACTGGGGGCATCTCAGCACACCCAGGCCCAAGTCAAATTATAAAATTTCGTTTACCAAATTAACCTGACTGGGAATCGAACCCGGGACCTTCCACACTTTGGCCGCCTACACTACCCACTGCGCCACCAAGGTCGTCTCTCTGATCTCTGAGGCATCTCTTGGCACACCTAGATCTAAAGGGAACTTACTCAATAATTGCAGTTTTTGAGTAATGCAAACTATCGAATTTCCTAAATAAGTAGCTATCGACCAATAAAATTTCAAAAACATTTCTCCTTTAGCTTCATTAGTACACCATAAATCTATTCAGGCAATTTCTACGGCACTCAGGGACACGGCAATTTGTTCTTCGCCTTTCCTGAAAAAAGTATTTTTTTGGTACTTTAGATCTAGAGGTACATAAACATTTGTCATTGCCTTTCCGCCGCTAAAGCGAACTTAGTCCTACAAAAAACGAAGCAGTCAAACTATTTTATTCTTTATAATAACAGAATAACAATACTAACATAAATGAGAATGTGAATTTTTTGAATTGTTCCTAGCTTTAACCCGCACTAGCAAACTATTTTTATCAAGCACCACAAAGGCTATCAAATATTTCTGTTTCTCTAATAAATAAATGATAAATTATGATTTATGACAGCATATCCAGAATGCGAGCTGTCGATGTTTCATGATCATACATTTTGTTATTAGAATCACGTTGCTTTCCTCTTTCAAAATTAAGGGATAAAAATATTTTAACCCGTCACTTAAAACTCGCTCTTGACCTTTTTTTTGCAATTACTAAGTATCTTTAAGCTATTCAACGCTCAGGATCTAACCATTAGCTTAGCTGCGCTTAGCCTGTGAAAATGTTTACCTTTAAAATGAAAAATCCTTCCATAATGCTTATCTTTTTAATTTCGTCGCCGACACTTGAGATACAGACGACTCGAGCAGAGAACTTTTCGTCATCGAGCTATAGCTGTTGATATTGGGACGCACCCATCCGTGTATAATAATACCCTTTTTTTAATATGGTACGATTCCCGATCGGGTCAATATGGTTTTCTTGGGTCGGATCAATTTTCTCGGGTCTGGGCAATGTGGTATTGTTGTTGTTTCTGTTTTCTGTTACTACTAAGTTTCTAACCCAGAATCAAAGTAATAATTGTGAAGCCAAAAGCTATTTCTTGTAGTGTTTTGTTTGGTCGCTAAATGTTTTCTTTAAACTCGAATTATATATTGCCTAATATCAAATGACAATAAAAAAGGTCCCACATATTACAGGTCTGTTTGTGACGCATGACATGACTAGGGTATGGTAATTTGTTAAAACTAATTAAATAAGTAAAACTTAAACAAAACAACAATTCAAATATTGCAAGTTAACCAAAACAAACATGTTTTGAATTTTAGGACATTGACAAAGTCTTCGCGAGGGGTAGAAAAGCGAGATTGATTGACTCCATTAGAAAAATTGATATTTAGGAAAAGCCTTTAAAAACTTTTTTCTCTCTGATAAGCTTAGCAAATATGTTATATAAATCTGATTTCCAAATTTGTCACCGAAAAATTCTTGATAATTTTAGTAAACAGAAATACTTACACAAGTTTTTTGGAAATCCTTGGGGTTTTTCGTAAGTTTTGAATTATACTCGTACATATTCGGCAGTTGGCTATACTATAATAAACCGATGAAGATGAGACTGAAGAGCACATCAACGCAGCAATTATCAGTTCTCCAGATCATACGAGCCCAAACTTCAGTAGCTCTTATTTGATAACGGAGGAATTAACGCGTTAAGTCCGAACGTAACTCGGAGCGGTCGTAAAAAGTGGCTTCGGCATTAAAATGTAAAACGAAGAGGAACAGTCAAGGCTTCCCCCTGTAAACTTGAAGAGATGGAGAAAGTTAAGCGACGCTGAAAGACACAATTCAAAGTAGTATTGCCGAATTAAATATAAAAGTACAGTACCTAGTACTGTCGATAGTTAAAATTGATAGTCGATAGAACTAGCGGTAGTGTAGATACCTTATATTAATAGTATTACCCGACAGTTAAATATTATAGTCACGGTAAAAATCGATCTGGTGCCTCCACCTTACAGAAGCTCGAACCCACGTCCTTCACGTATCACGATAAGTGTGTAGTTCTAAACATATTCGGCAGAGGGCACTTACCAGACGCAAACGGGTTGATATACCACAGAAAAAACTCATCGCTTGTGATAACTTGCGGTTAGCTCAGTTGAAAGAGCAGCACGCGCGCTACGTGAAGGTCGTAGGTTCAAATAGCGCACCGCAAGGGGAGAAAATGTTTTCTGTTTCTTTAATTTTTTTAAGTATTCGCTTAAAGAATGCACGTCAGGGTACAACTTTGGACTTTGCATCGCCCTTAGGTTATAAAAACTAAGTGTTTATCTTGATGTACTGTTCTCCGTACAGTCAACATCTAATACCTTGTCACATTAAACGTCCGAGTGTCTGAGTAAGTCAAATAGACAGATAGCTTTATGAGACAAGGTACTGAGTTTATCAGTAACTAAAGATGCTTACTGTACATCGAATCAAGATAATAAAAAAAATAAGTTTGGTGAAATACCTCCACCTTACAGAAGACCGCAGCCAAATAACGCTCACTTCTGTATTGTTGTGTTCCTGCGTGTGAGTAAGGTTTCCAGAGCTCCTGGGGGGTGCTATATTAGTAGCAGGGATCAAGCTTTCAAGGTAAGAGCGACCGACAGTAACAGATTTATTATGCTTTACATGTCGCCCTTAAGCCAGGACCTCATTACCACTTAACATCAGGTGGGATGAGGTCAATGTTGAAGTGTAATATAAAAATAAATAAAATTACAAATTTGCTTCTCATCTTTAGAAGCAGTGTGTCGCGACTTTAATTGCCAAGTTGGTATCCAATATGTGCCGTCGCCTGCAGCGTATTGCTTAGTAGTTGACTTTGGATGAATTAGAGCGGGTTGCGTTCCTTGTTTGCATACGCGAACGGTATTAAGGAAATCGTTTAATACGGCAAATATAATGCTTTGGATATTAATGTCTCAATTATATCATTCATGTAGTGAGTTTTGGAAATTAGTTGGGGTATTTTGAACATCACTACATAGTTTGAAACAAAGTCGCTTTTTCTGTCCCTATATCATTAAGTACAATTAAATCTTTAAAACTACGCAACAGATTTTGATGCGGCTTTTTTTAAACGATAGAGTGATACAAGAAGAAGGTTTTTATATGAAATAAAAAATAGAAAAGCCAATATTTCTAAGTATTTACATTACATTTGTGCAAAGCCAGGGCGGGTCGCTAGTAAATCAATAAACATTAAAATCTCAATTATGTTTTAGCAACAATGCCTGTTTGAAATATCCTAAAAAGCTTCACATCTAAAACCCACTCATCATAAACCGGTAAACTATTTTGATCTATTTTAAAGGCAACTTTATAGTATTTTCACGAATAAAAAAAGTGACACAAATAAGTTCCTTAGACTTTAAAACAGAACATTTCTTTATTCAAGTAGGTTACATATAACACTTTTGTATCGTCATGGAAAATAACGCAATATGACTCTACTGCCGATTTGAATATTATATCTACTGAAAAGATACCGGTAAGAAACTCAGTAGGTTTGTTACAATAGCAGTATTTAACTTACTGCTACACGAAGATCACTTAGGACCCAGTCATAAAGATTTGTTTTGATGAGTATAAAAACATTATGTATTTATTGCCGAGAGGTGGGCTGGAGCAGACCAGTCCCCGGCGGTGGCACCTGTTCACAAGCATGACGTATGTGCCAGCCATCGCTTCACTCAGCCATATTGAAGGGAATGTAACGACCCACATAGCGCCACCACTGACGTTTTAGTAGCATTGTATCTTTATGCAAATTTTCCGTGAATGTACGTCTATTTGTCTCCATTTAAAAAACCCAGAATCGAATCGGATATACAATAAAATAACTATTAACACTCGTATTTTATTGCGAAAACTTTATGATTTTCCATTTGCCATCGGCAGTAGTACACTGAGATGTTTATTGCTTACGGAGAAAAAAATATTCAGCGGATCATTTTCATTCTAAACGAGGTGATTAATGTCAGGTTAGTTCATTTTAACGGATTGCCGCTGTATGAAGTAAATGCGATTATAATTATTGAGAATATTAAATTTATCGAATTTCTTGAATAATTTTTGGATGGGATAACAAAACTGTTCCCAACAGAACCTCCATAACGTTTAGATTTACTTGTGTATAGCTTTAAAGCCATACACAAGTATGTGCGTCGAAATTATTTCGACGCATAATTTTGATATTCTTTTTGATTACTTTTCATTATCTCATTCTTCTACATACTTACTGGCTATCACTTAATTACATAATACATTATTATTCCATGTTTCCTTCTATGATCCCTCATAACCGCAACAGAAACCTTACTCTAATGTAACAAGTTGCAATTTTGTTTTGACTGTTATGGTCATGTGTAATGTAGGTAAATAACATATTTGAATGGTCAGTTAAACTTTACAAAAACCAGCAAGTAATTAATAATAATAATAAATGCGCCAGACAATTACACCAATCACCTGGTCTCAAAGTAAGGTTTTCCCTTGTACTATGAGTACCAGACGACGGATACTAGCTGGGGGCGTCATCCCAGCACACCCAGACTCAAGTCAATTTAGAAAAGTTCGTTTTCCAAATTGACCCGTCCGGGAATCGAACCCTGGACCTTTCGCGCTTTAGCCGCCTACCTTAGGCACTGCCCCACCGAGGTCGAATTAAATATTAGTAGACATCTATATCTATAATTTTCAAATTAAATTCATACTTGACAAACTCCGTACCAGAGAGGCTAGCGGGCCAGACTTTAGCGTAGCTCAATCTCTGAGGACCGGGTTCGTTGCCCGAGCGGGTCATAAAAAAAATGAATTTTCTTTTTTGTAACTGTCTCGGGTCTGAGCGTTCTGGTTCCGACGTTGTTTCTGGTTTCTGTAACATAAGTGCTATTGATTTTATTATAGAGTCAGGATATATAATGTCAAATATTTATTTATTTGACACGATCGATGTTTTACCGTATCATAAGATAGGTACAGGCTGGAGACAGACGTACGGACATACCATTTTGCTTGCGAATAATCCAATGTAACCGCAATATATCAGTACAAGTTACACTGCGAATACATTCCCGTATATTTTTATTTCACCTAAATACGCATTGATTAACTTCACCCCCTCAAATCAAGCCGAGTTAAGATTAACATAAAACTTAATAAACCATAATTATTTGAACGAGCCTCGTAAATTAAGACTGAACGTAGGTCACTTATTTAAGACCTTAATATAGTTCTAAGCTGAATTACCATTGGTCACGAGACGTGATTTCATTACTTATATCATGAAATCTTTTGACATGGAAACTTGCAATTTCTATTAACGTTATCCATAGTAATGTTATAAATGCAAAAGTAACTCTGTCTGTCTGTCTGTTTGTCTATCCGGCTTTCACGCCTAAACCACTGAACCGATTTTGATGAAATTGGTATAGGTTTGAATTCTAAAACGGACATAGGCTACTTTTTGTTTTGAAAATAAGGGGGGAAGGTAATACCGCCCTTGAAAGTTTATATGGGAAATTTTATTTTTTAAGTTAGTGATATTAAATTCGGCACAAATATAGCTCGAAACTTACGTGACCATACGTGAAGGTCGTAGGTTCGACACCTACACCGCAAAGGAGATTTTTTTTTTCTGTTTAATTTAAATATTAAAAGTTTGCTAGTGCGGCGTGATTCACTACAAAAAATTGTAAAGAATCATAAGTTCTTTTGTAAAACTTACATCAATAAAGATATTTTCTGTTCTATTCTATTTGACGACCACCGAAGCCGATAGGCGCGCGGCCCTGACTTTGACGGCGCGCCATCTCTAAGCTCCCGGGTTCGATCCCCGGTCGGGTCAATATGGGAAACCATCTTTTCTATATTCGGGCCTGGGAGTTGTGGTACCATCGTTGTTTCTGATTTCCGTAACACAAGTGCTTAAGCTATTTACCGCAGAATCAGATCAATAGGATTTTGCCCAATATATATTTATTATTTATTCTATTCTACTAGGTACATTTTTTATTAAAAATCACACAACTAGTCAATACTGCGACACATCCAGACGGCAACACAACTACTGTACGTGATAAAAGAAATCTTTTTCGCACAATATCAGAGTTTCGCCGAAAATGTTTTCAATAAATCATTCTGGACTACAATGGGAGACACACGAACGATATTGTGCGCCCTGTACGGGCGTAGACTTTAATTTGAAACCTATTTTATGGAAGCAAATACGATTTAGGTATAAACCATTCGTAATAATATTTTACGTTATCCGATTGAAAAGTAATGACTAGCAATTTTAATCGGCTCGAAGCTACATTTAAAGTAATATCGTAGATAGGCAAGCATTTTATGTATTTCTTGCGAAGTTTTTATTTACACAGTCATTCGTATCTCTTTCATAGCGGGGCGATTATAGAAAACGTTTTTCATCAATATTTTACAGTAAGAATATGGAAGAATATATTTACTAAAAATGCGCCGAATAATGGTTACACCGAATAAGTGAATACCGAATACTATTCGGTTTAACCTTTACTGAACCGGAAATTCGGCTAAATTATTCATTTATCTGTTTCATTGTTTTGCCGCATAAACAGGTTCTAACCAGGTTCTAACTGGCAATATGATAGGGGACCAAATAATAAGTATATCATTTTATTTCAAAACATCTTACGTTTATATATTACAATTAGCTGTGCCCGCGACTTCGTTCGCGTGGACTACATCATTTCATGGTCGGTTTTACCCCTTTCTCCCCTAATATTCGAAACAAAAAGTAGTCTATATTTTAATCCAAGTTTCGAGCTATATTTGTGCCAAATTTCATATCTCTAACTTCAAAAATAAACATTTTTCCATATAAACTTTCAAAGGTGGTATTACCCCCATCCCCCCCTTATTTTCTAATAAAAAGTAGCCTGTGTCCGTTCTTGAGATTCAACGTATACCTATATCAAATTTCATCAAAATCCGTTCAGCCGTTTAGGCGTGAAAGAGTAACAGACGGACAGACAAACAGACAGACAGACAGAGTCACTTTCGCATTTATAATATTAGTATGGATTAAAACAAAAAAAGTGATTATATATGTTTGCATTATGAGAGGGCGTAGTCACGTTCTTGGGACTTTTTTGACAAAATACGAGATGGTAAAATAAAATTAAGACATTAGGTACATTTTCGGTCAAATAGCGAAAAAAACAGAATGAATTTCGGCACCAGAGTCGAATATTTTGACCGAATAAAAATAGTGGGCAAATAGGCCGAATACAAAACGTATTTGGTGCATATTTATTGTTCACATACTTCTATTTTCTCGGCGTAAATTTCATATTTTAAACAGATAGCAAATCGATTAATGCCTGGTACCAATTTTTTACGATTCGTAATGTGTCAAAAATGACTATCCGTTAGTAGCAAGCTATTGATAAGTTTCTATTGGAACGGTTTATCTTACGCCTCGTATAACTGATAGCTACCCGTAACTAAAACGGATCGTTTTCAAATATTAGAACGGAGCATAAGAATAATTATAATATAGAATTAAAAATACTGCAAATTATAAAATAAACCTTCATCCGAACCACTTAAGCACATTCTCGTTTGGCTGCTTCTCAGACGCATTCCTGTGACGCGCCCGAATTTGCGTATATTACGCGTTCAAATTATTTGCGTATGTTACGGCGGAGTTTACGCGTTCAATTCGCGTAAGACAATTGCTTGAACAGGATAAATAGCGGGCATCGTTCAGAGCGAGACCGCATGAGAATGCGCTACCGGGCGGGGTCCCTGTGATGGCGGGTGAGTAGGAGCATTAAGTCTAAGTTTCTTACTTTCTTTTTCATCAAAGTCAAAGTCAATTAATTTATTCATGTAGGTTACAAGTAACATTAATGCATCGTCAAAATGAACACAAACCAAAATTGAAGCAACAGCCGGTTCGGAACCTACCAACATCGTCTTCTTTCTTTATTTAGTTTTTTCTTTATGACGACCTCGGTGGCGCAGTGGCTAAGGTAGGCGCCCAAAGCGCAAAAGGTCCCGGGTTCGATTCCCGGTCGGATCAATTTGGAAAACGAACTTTTCTAAATTGACTTGGGTCTGGGTGTGCTGGGATGACGCCCCCAGTTAGTATCCGTCGTCTGGTGCTCATAGTACAAGGGAAAACCTTAGTTTGAGACCAGGTGATTGGTGTAATTGTCTGGCGCATTTATTTATTTATTATTATTATTTATATTACATTTCAAGATTAACCTCATCCCACCAAAATCAAATCAAGATGATGTTAAGTGGTAATGAGGTCCTAGCTTAAGGGTGACAAGTGCAGCATAGTAAATCTGTTACTGGACTTGTAGCCCTTGCCTTGAAGTCTTGAACCCTGCTACTTATGTAGCACCCACCAAGCTCTGGAAACCTTACACGCAAGAACACAACAACACCGAAGTGATTGTTATTTAGCTGCGGTCTTCTATAAGGTTTCACCAGTCGGGCTGCTCCAGTTCGAGCGATAAATCGTTATGCCCTACCTCTCCTAAAGTTTTTATTTGACGTGCTTTCGACCGTAACAACTTAAACCTCATTTCTAAAAACCTGACTCAAACTTTGAAATATTTTCTGAGCACTTCAATAAACACGCAGAACCCTTTAAATGTGACTATTTTTAGTAGAAAAACCGTAATATTTAGATGATTGCGATTAGAATTTTGACGACCTCCGTTGCCGAGAGGCGAGCGGGCCTGACTTTGGCGAGCGCCATCTCTGAGGTTCCGGGTTCGATCCCCGGTCGGGTTAATATGGGAAACGAACTTTTCCATATTGCCTCGGGTCTGGGTGTTGTGGTACCGTCGTTGTTTCTGATTTCTGTAACACAAGTGCTTAAGCTACTTACCACAGAATCAGAGCAATGTATGTGATGTTGTCCAATATATAATAAAAAGTCAAAGTCAAAGTCAAAGAATTTTTCGACTTGTACATTTGTAATTTAGCTTAGTTCCATACTAAGCATAAGAGACGACTACACTATAAATAACAGACATCGTTCAATGTGGAGCCGCAGGCATAGGAATGTGAATTTGGAGCTTCAGTTATAGCGAGCCAAAATATTGGAACTCACCTTTGAAAAATAACCGATATTACTAATACTTTAAGTCAACTAGGCAACCATGTATTGGATTTTACCTAAAGATATCTGGTATTTTTATATCAAAATAAGTGTTTATGCATTTGGTATGAACCTCGAATTTTGAAAGTGGAATTTACTAGATTGGCTTACTCTGGTGTGCTGGGTTAAATAAATAAATAAATATTGGACAACATCACATACATTGCTCTGATTCTGTGGTAAGTAGCTAAAGCACTGGGTTACCCACAGTTAGTGTCATTTATTTGAAAAAAATCGGTATATGAGACAAATTAATTGGTGTGATTGCCTAGCACATTTATTATTATTTATTTATTATTTACAACAGGAAAAGAATACTGTGGATAGTGTAAGAAATTAGAATTTTACTAAATTTGACGACCACTGAAGCCAAGATGCCAATGTGCCAGATTTTGAATCTTTCTTTTGATTTTTTCCCAGTGTCGATTCTCGGTTTTGGCTCAATTTGGAAAACGAACTTTTAATATCGTTGTAAAAAAAATGAAACAAGGTTGCATACAAACAATTTGATCTCGCTCTCAGTTCGGGCACGCCCGTACACTTTTATTGCTAAAGTTTGGATACCCGACTGGTGGAATTCTGGCTTCAAGTGGCAACTTTACCCATTTGTACGATACAAATACCTCCTCTATGAATTGAAAAAGGCGCACTTTTAGCTGGTCATTATTAAAATTTTAGCAAGTTTGTTTCGGTTATTAGGGACCGCTGAAGCCGCATTTTTAACAATGAGCTTGTGCTTTTGTTTTAAAATGAGTTTTTAAGCGTTATTATATGGTAAACAGTGAAGTATTATGATTAAAATTATATATATTGGACCACATACATTGATCTGATTCTATGGTAAGTAGCTTAAGCACTTGTGTTACTGAAATCAGAAATAACGACGATACCACAACACCCAGACCCGAGACAATATAGAAAAGTTCGTTTTCCATATTGACCCAACCGGGAATCGAACCCGGGACATCAGAGATAGCGCGACGCCAAAGTCCGGCCCACTCGCCTCTCGGCTACAGAGGTCGTCAAGGTAGATAATAGAAGGTGATAGTTTTCTGTTTCTTTAAAATTTTAAATGTTGACTAGTGCTACGTGAAGCACTATAAAAATCTCTTCATCATCATCATCATTTCAGCCTGTTCCTGTCCACTGCTGAACATAGGCCTCTCCAACCGATTTCCAGCGCGACCGGTCCATTGCCACCTGCATCCAACGAGATCCAGCAATTTTCACTAGGTCGTTGGTCCATCTAGTAGGTGGCCATCCCACACTGCGCTTGGTGGTACGTGGTCTCCACCGAAGAACCTTTTTGCCCCATCGACCGTCCGATCTTCGTGCTATGTGGCCAGCCCATTGCCACTTCAGCTTACTAACCCTACGGGCTATGTCAGCAACTTTAGTTCGTCTACGGATCTCCTCATTCCTGATTCGGTCACGCAGAGAAAATATAAAAAATCTATTAGATTAATATTATTATACGAGTATAGAATACCTTTTAGAAGTTGTTAACAGCTAGATACAAATCCACGACTCTCTAATGGGTGCACAACTGGGGTAAACGCAAGGAAAATTGGAAAATTATAAAGGCCAGCCATTACCTATACACATTATACATCAAAATACACTTCTGACTACATTCCGACTCAGTTTCAAATCTAGGCTATCGTTGTACAACACTTTTATTAGTGCCATTTCATTTGACCTCAATAAAAGTCGGTTAAGAGTGAATTGGGTTTGTAGCAGAAGAGTTTCATGCCGAAGTAATTTATACCGAAGTAGAGGTAGTTTATTAAAAAAAATCGTATACACGAATATATCTACGGTGAGGTATATGCTTTGATACAATTATTCGCAGCTAATGATATTAGTACGATTGTATGATAGTATTTTATTGTATACCAGCGACCCGCCCTGGCTTCGAACGGATGCAATGTAAATACTGAGAAATGTTGACTTTTATTTTCTTTATTGCAAATAAAAACCTTTCTCTTAAATCACACTTTATAATTAACAAAATTTAATCAAAATCCGTTTCGTTGTTTTAAAGGTCTAAGCACACATAGGGACATACAGAAAAAGCGACTTTGTTTTATACTATGTAGTGATATGGTAGTAGATGAATTTTCATTTCCATGAATATGTCACCGTAAGATTATTAACATCGTTAGATTACAATCTATCTCGTGAGATTGTAAACTGTCGAAAGATTAACCGTAAAAAATGATTGCAATTTACCGCGTTTATCTATCGATGGGAATCGCTCAAATTATGAACTGGCGTAGAACGGAACACATCTCGCGCGATGTTTTAAATCTAACGGTGACATACATGTGACATATATATACAAATTGCTGCCAATCAAGACAGCGAATAAATCATAATATGAGTTTTTTTCTCAAAGAAGCGGAACTCTAAAACGATCCAAAGCTTAATCGCGACCCTGAAGGCATATTGTACACTCAGCTTTAGCTATTAAGACTCTTTTATAGGCTTTAATTACGTAGCTTTTGAAAAGAAAACGTTCTTCGCCACCCATTGAATGTTTTGTACAAGAAATATGGAGGTAAGTGGAATTTTATTGAAACGCTTCAGTCGTGAAATTAGAAATGAAATCTTTTGACTAGAGTTTTGGAAACATTTATTGCGAATTTGCAAGAATTAGATGACCCAGGTAAAAATAAGGTAACTTCTAGAAAAAATATATCTATTTAAATAAAACGAAACGCTATTTACCAACTCTTAAATCACTATATCTCAGAAACATACATACACATATTAAAACCTACGAACTTGAAATTGGACAGGTAAGTTCCATGTCGGGTGTAAACATCCATTGTAAATGGATTTTAGAGTATTTAAAAGTAGGAAATATTGAAAACAATTATTAAAGGCGAATGTTTATTGTCACAATAAAATAAAATAAAAGATTTCCTTTCACCCCATACCAACTGGACCCTTTTTCCTAACCAAAATGATTGGATATCGACAAAAGGTAGTAAATTTTTAATCCCTACGCCAAAAATACCAGATGTGATAAGTTTGACGTGCCAGTCTGTGACATCGTAGTTCTCAAACGGATGAACCGAATGAATTATGAATTTTATTATTATTTTTTGTTTGAACGATGTTGGGAGTGTTCTCAGCCATAGCTGATGATCCTCCATAGAGGATGGTGGTGTATTTGACACAACTCTCTCAATATAAGCATCAAATAAAACGGAAGAAATTTTTTTAAGACAGAAATATACTACAATAATACACAAAAAAATGCCCAATAATCTTACCAATGAACTAGTCCTAAGCAAAGGTTTATTCTTGTACTATGAGTACCAGGTGATGAACATAACTAGGAGCATTATGCCAGCACTCTCAAGTCTAAGCCTGTTCATTCCCCAAATTCACCTGATTGAGAATCGAATTCGGAACCTTTTGCAAAAACCCACTGCACCACCGAGCATCAAAGTAAATTAATGCGTCGATTGTATTATGCTTTAACTCAAAACACTTACGCCTCAAATTAAGTTACATGCGTTTGCGTTGCTCTGCAACCTTCAGCCCAAAAGGCCCATATCTCCTAATTGAGCTCCAAATGCCATTAATACTGGGTGAGTGAATTGCTCGCTAATTGGGTTTATTATAAGTGGCAAAGTGAAGGTTCTTGTTGGAAATTTTGAGTTAAGTGCTTCAAATGATTCGCGGGTAACGTGAGTTGCTAGTATTGAAATAAATTCCAATGAATTTGCTAGACAGCCCAGACATAGCACAGGCATTCGATCTTGTCTTGCACAGACCTCGACTATCAATGTAAATATCACCCCGAGGATATGATGCTGGTGGATTTTTATCATTTTGTCCAGCAGAAGCATAAAAATAGTTGATGACAGCTGCTTCGATAGCAAGGACATCAACGTCAGTGTTCCGCAAGGCTCAGTGCTGTGCTCGCTATTGTTTTTATCTTTGAACAGTTTTCCAATAGCAGTCATCTTATTCTTTTTCCATAACAAATAATTATTTATTTTTTGTTCTACAAGAACAAGTCCCATATAACTCGTTGCGAGTCTAGTTTATAGACACATAGATATTATAGACTAAACCACTGTACAAATCAACACCAATTCTAGATATATAAATTCAAAAATGTATAAATGACGAATAAAAACCATTAAATCTGATCAAATATACTTTACTTCTCATGATTTTTCACCAAACCAATTTTAGCCTCTTTCTTTTCAGCTGAATTGACCAGATAGACACTTCTTGGCTTCTTTTGCTGCCATAAAAATGTCCCTTACCTGAAACAAAAAAAAAAGATATTTAAAGAAAAACAAAAACACTGCTTTCATCAGGTGAATAACATTTAACTACCTCTGTGGTCTTGAGCTTATGAGATTAGGCTCGTGATCCAAAAGTTGTAGGTTCGATTTCCACGAAGGCAATATTTTCATGAGTTATTAATAGGTTAGGACACTAGGATAAATAATCCATGCTGTCGGTAGGACATGTAATAGTCAGTCCTGCGCTGATCTTTTTCAAGTCGAAGCATTCTACCGTCCCATTGGATTCTAAGAAGGAAGAAAGATAATACACTTGTGTGTTGCGCAAACGTTCGGGCAATGTAAACTAAATCCTGCGGCATTACTTAGTCTTAATGAAATAGTCTGTATTGGTGGGAACAAATTTGTAAATAACATTCAGCGTTCCCATTATGGAACGTTTAGCTAATCTAATGTACTGGGTTAGGCACTGCCACTTTATTTTCCACTCAAATCTCTGCGGTTAGCAAATTAAACCACTAGGCATTTCACTCTGCCATCTATACTTTTTCATAATGTTTAATAAATAAATCAACCTGCCTTTTAACTTGTTAATATTTCCTCTAAAAATACGACAAACTAAATAAACTCTCGCATAGAACTGATTGAAAAGGAGGAAACTTGTAGAGTCTCTACGCGTTTTGAGTGGACGAGAACGAGTTGGGAAATAGTTCGGTCGCGAGCGGAGAGCGCGTTTCCCTACGGACTCGGTATATGCACGTCCGCAAATTGCGTTTTGATAATACTTCTCGATATACTTTCTTGGAATAGAAGAGACGATTCTACATTTAAATAAATAGCAACTCAAACTTAAATACTACCTTATTCAAGTAGGTTACATGTAACACTTTTGAATCATCATTTAATACAATGCAAAGTAATTCTATTGCCGGTTCGGAACCTACATCTACCGAGAAAGTACCGGTAAGACTCAATAAATTAGTAACAGTAGCAGTATCTTACTAATTGCTATGTTTAGTTTATAATATAAAAATGTTAGTTCCAACATTTTTATTGTAAGCGTTTTTCTTGTTGGTTGTCTTAATAAAGCAAAATAAAATAATAAAGCTAAAATAAAAGTTAAGCTTCTTTGGATCAAGTCATATAGTTTTGATGGGTGATGATTTAATAATCAATTTCTCTTTAAGTATTTATTTTCGAGAGGTAAGCTAGACAAATGCAATGAAATGGCTAAAATTAATAACCTGCTCTGAGATCAAACTGATGAAGACCACACCTTTTACTCTTTCTTATTGAATAACTAGACAAGATTGAGCCATTTAATTCGTTAAACTTCTTCGTTTCTTGCAACCATCAAGGATCGTGACATTCGGTCCTCCCGTAAACTTCTCCGTTCTTCTGAATGCTACTCACAATCATTTACTGTCCAATCAATAGGCTTATAGCATGATTTACCTTTACCTATCATTTGTTCAGACTATCCCTTCCCATTTTCCAATCTAGAACCCTAAATACGACTTTCTCTCACATAATAGAAAGTTGAGATTATGTCTTCTAACCAACCTCAGCTATGCATTATGTAGTCAGTATATTTCATACATTTGTCCTATATGTTCGTTTCTCTCAAAAAATTTATGTATTATGTATACTTTATGTATTATGTATATTTTATGTATTATGTATATTTTATGTATTATGTATATTTTATGAGTTTATGCATGTTTATCTCGTTAAGGTATTTCGAACATGTTTACTAATTTGTTTGTTGGTTTAAACGTTCTTGTCTCAGGAAATGGTTCTAATAATAGAATAGTATATTTATCGAGAAGTTCCATAGGCTATATAACATTACGCTGCAACCAATTATAGGAGAAAAGAAAAGATGAAAAATGTGGAAATACGTGTAGGTGTAGTACGCGTAGGAAGCTGGTTAGTGCAGCTATATCTATTATATAAAAATGAATCGCAAAATATGTTGGTAAGCGCATAACTCGACAACGCTGGGACCAATTTTGACAATTCTTTTTTTTATAATGATCGTTGAAGTCCAAGGATGGTTTTTACGGAGAAAAAATGGAATAATTGCCGGGAAAACTCTTTTGTTTTTCCAGTACAAATGTTTTCTAATTAAAATTTAGAGTCAAGCCATTCCAAATCTTTTTGACAGGACGAAGTCTGGCGGGTCCGCTAGTAATTTTATAAAATAAAATCTCAATTGATGTGTTTGCACGATCGTACCCATTTATCTAAAATGGCTACAAGGAGGGGTCTTAGAACCAAGTGCCTGGAAACCATACTAATACTATAAATGCGAAAGTAACTCTGTCTGTCTGTTTGTCTGTCCGGCTTTCACGCCTAAACCGCTGAACAGATTTTGATGAAATTTGGTAAGAGTAAACGTTGAATCTCTAAAACGGACTTGGCTACATTTTTTTTTTCAAAACATGGAAGGGTGACTGTAATACCGTCCTTGAAAGTTTATGTATGAAAATGTTTATTTTTTAAGTTAGAGACGTGAATATTGGCACAAATACAGCTCGTAACTTGGATTAAGATAAGACCAACTTTTTGTTTCGAATATCACGGGAAATGGAGATAAAACTGATTATGAAAGTATGAAGTCCACGCGAACGAAGTCGCGGGCACAGCTAGTAAGTTAGAAATTTGAAACATTTGAAGAAAAATCTATTGCAGAATTCATTTTCCCTAACCACCACAGAGGCCAAGTTTGAAACGAATGTCGGCGTTTAGAATTTTAATAAGCTTGACATCAAGGGACAATCGCTTTTACGTGATTTCGCGGAATCTCATTGATTTCTTTGGGGCTTCGTTAGAGAGGGAAGGTAAAAGGGTGTTATTACATAGTGAATCATTTTCGAGGGGATGGGTCGGGAATTTTGATTCGAAGTTCAGAAATATCCCTGATTGGGTTATAATAAGATACTTACTGGAAATAATAATTACTAGCGGTCCCGGCGAACTTCGTTTCGCCTTAGAGAATTTTTCCCGCTTTTCTGTTAAATTTTTTCAAATTTTACCAAGGATCCCTAATTTTGTAGCCTATGTCAAATTGGAAGAATGTAGCATTCTATTGGTGAAATAATTTTTTAAATCGGCCCAGTACTTTTTGAGCCTATTCATTACAAACATACAAAAAAAGGTACAAACCCATTTCCCGTGATATTCGAAACTTTTTGTTTCGAATATCACGGGAAATGGGGACAAAACTGATTATGAAAGTATGAAGTCCACGCGAACGAAGTCGCGGACACAGCTAGTAAGTTAGAAATTTGAAACATTTGAAGAAAAATCTATTGCCGAATTCATTTTCCCTATCCACCACAGAGGCCAAGTTTAAAACGAATGTCGGCGTTTAGAATTTTAATAAGCTTGACATCAAGGGACAATCGCTTTTACGTGATTTCGCGGAATCTCATTGATTTCTTTGGGGCTTCGTTAGAGAGGGTAGGTAAAAGGGTGTTATTACATAGTGAATCATTTTCGAGGGGATGGGTCGGGAATTTTGATTCGAAGTTCAGAAATATCCCTGATTGGGTTATAATAAGATACTTACTGGAAATAATAATTACTAGCGGTCCCGGCGAACTTCGTTTCGCCTTAGAGAATTTTTCCCGCTTTTCTGTTAAAATTTTTCAAATTTTACCAAGGATCCCTAATTTTGTAGCCTATGTCAAATTGGAAGAATGTAGCATTCTATTGGTGAAATAATTTTTTAAATCGGCCCAGTACTTTTTGAGCCTATTCATTACAAACATACAAACATACAAAAAAAGGTACAAATCTTTCCTCTTTATAATATTAGTGTAGACAAAACACACATTTTGCATAATATAAGAAGAGACACACGCGGTTTGCTTTTTATTTTATTAAAGGAGTGGAATTCTCGACTGAGCTCTGATGAGGTATGATTTTAAATCATTAGCTTCGCAAAACAAGTAAATATTTCGTTAAATTAAGTATTAAATTGTCAAAAATTTACCGCATTGTATTATTTACTTAACCAAGCATAGATTCAAGGCCCAAATTAAATCAGTTTTTATCAGAAAAGACTTTAAATCCTGCCTTTTGATAAAAAAACATTTTTTTTAATAGATAAAAATAACGTAGCATGCTCATTTGATAAAGAATTCAAAACTTCAGCTACAGTTTTTGATATTGGGTAGGCCATGGGTCATTCCGACAGAATTAATTGGCATTTATCGTTTAAATACTTCTGAAGGCAGTCTTTGCTCTAATTATGTGGTAAGTAGCTAAAGCATTTATGTTGCAGACATCAAAACCGCACCGGTTCCACAACACCCACACCCGAGAGAGTATAAAAGAGTTCATTTTTGGTATTGGCCCGACCGGGAAACGAACTCGGATCCACGGAGATACACGGATAAACTCCTGAATTGGTTTGGTAAAAAGAGCCAAAATGGACAATAAAATGACAAGTATAATATGTGTTTCTCAATGTTAATACTTTCATGTTTGTGTCATAGAAGAGTTCTCTTCATTGTTTAAAGTTAACTAAAGATTAGGTACATTCGCCTTTCTGAAAATGTTTTAAAAAATATCAAACTAAAAGGATTTAAAGCCGACAAATAAATCGTGAAAGATAACTATTTCTACTCTCATAAATTTCCATTAATAACAAATCTTTAAAGCGATTTCGCTCCAATCCCCAAACGGGACAAGTCAGATTCAGTAAAATTATTCCCAAATCCAGACCTAAAAAATTCATAAAGAGTGATATTAGACGAAGGTTGGGACTTAGAAAATCATTAGCTATTTCAGGGCTAAATCCAGGTATTGAATTTAGACTTAAGGGATTACCAAGACAGGGCTAGACTTTCGTGCTAGTAATGAAAAATTCGAAGTCTTGAGCTTTTCACTTGTAATGAAATCACATTGACTTAAGTTGACTGAAGGGTTTTGAATGTAATCAACTTTGAAAGAATTCATTGGTTTAATATTTCCATTGTACTTTGTAGTACTAACAAACTGTCGTAAGGACCTCAAAGGGATGTTAATGCCATTCAAAAATAATTTTTCATTTTTGAGAGATGCAAGCATTGCAATTTATCGCTCGAACTGAAGCAGAAAACCGCAGCCAAATAACAATCATTTCGGTGTTGTTGTGTTCCTGCGTGTGAGTAAGGTTTTCAGAGCTCCTGGTGGGTTGCTACATTAGTTGCAGGGGTCAAGCCTTCAAGGTAAGGGCGACAAGTCCAGTAACAGATTTATTATGCTGTACTTGCCCTTAAGCTAGGACCTGATTACCACTTAACATGAGGTGGGATGAGGTCATAGTTTTTTGTGTCAATCTTTTTTTATAAGTGCATTATAAAAAAAGATTGACACAAAAAAAGATAAATATTTTTAAGTACAAGCTTTACTTAAACTGTGCTTACATTTAAGTATATAACACTGTTAAACACTAATAAAGATTTAATGCTCAAAGTTTCCTATAAAAAGCAGAGAAAACTCTCCCTATCGCGATTAGCAGGCGCCATTAAACGCCATCTTGATTTAATCACTGAACTAATATTACTACTTCAAAACCGCAATAAGGTTATACAAGTAACATAGGCAGGTAGGCACAAACTACCGCAGAACTACTTTAAATTCCCGACTCTTCCCACTGCTGGGATAATTAATGAGCAGCGTTTCCTAATAAGAGTTCCTGTCACTCGGAACTGGCGCCAATAACACACGCTAAATGTAAGCACAGTCCGGAGTATTTAGGACACTGAATAGTGCTCTCAAGTGTCCCGTGCTAGTAGAGTGAAATATGGAGTGTGGCTCTTGTATCCTGCATTTACAAAAAAATATTGTGATCTCTACATAGTATAAAACAAAGTCGCTTTTTCTGTATGTCCCTATGTATGCTTAGATCTTTAAAACTACACAACATATTTTTATGCGATTTTTTTATTCTTAGAGTGGGTTATGAGGGAAATATGTATGTACATTGCACATATAATCAATTTATAATAATGTACAGAAAAGCCAAAAACTTCATTTGTATTTACTTGCACGCATGCGAAGCCGGGGCGTGTAGCTACCCGCTACTAGCTAGTAAATTATAATAAAGAAAAATCGTACAACATTACACCCTCCCACATTTTTTATCTAGTAATAATCGAGTCCCTATTATATGGCTTATTTTCGATATTATAAATATTCTGAATACAAAAATTTACTATTATTTTAACCCGATTCTGACGGTTCATAAATACTTTTGTAAAAGTTCAACAACTTAGCGCAGTAAATGCATATTCTGTAAAGGTATTGCAAAATTCGCTCATTTTGGGATTGTGATAAACAAGCCTTAGACTTAATCCAGTAGGTACCTTAACTGTAGAACATTCGATATAGGAGGCGTAGGATGATTCGGATTGACTTGCTCTTTCGTGTGTTATACGCCATATCCTTTATAATTATATTCTACTTTTTATCATTTCGGAGTTTCGTCTTAGTTTCTTAGGTTCCGGACTGCAGTAACATTGAGGTTGTACTAATAAGGTTCCGAACGATACAAATTACTGTTCGCTGTAGATGGGACAGTCGCACACGAGAATTGTTTTGCTCTCAATATATCTGAAGTCGTAAGGATGAAATAGACGACATGTAATCTTTTCCAATATGTTTTAAAAGCAACATATCTATAAATATGGGATCGTCAAACATAAAAAAATAGAAAATAATTTTTAACAATAAACATCTGTTATGTCATGAAACTCCAGTAAGAACAACATGAAACGATTATGTGCTTGGTGAAAAAATCTCAATTGAAAATATTTACTTAAAATTTGTGAAAAACAAATACTAAGTAAATGATAAGTGATATGTACGGTCATTTTTGAAATATCACCGTTCTGGCAGGATTACATTGTTTACGTGGCAGTAAATAACGTAGCCGTACAGGAGAACCGCAGCCGGGACCGGAGACGCCAGGGGTGGGGTAAGCGTCCGTTACCCCGGTCTTGACGAGGTGGGCCGTATCAGATCAGGTCAGTCCAAGCCTGGAACGCTCCAGCTGCATTTTCTGCGGTCGTTTGATGGTATGCGCTGTGGGGAAGCCTATGTAGAGTCCGCAAGGGATCCCGACTCCCCTACAGCTGAGCATCGTTGGCCACCGAAGAGTCTTAGTCGATGCAAGCCCGACAGACAGTATGGTGAGCCGCAAATAATTTAGAAAAACTCAGAACACAAAAATTAAGTGTGAGTATCTTAGGTTTCCAGAGCTCCTGGGGGGCATTTAAAGCAGGGGTCAACCCTTCAAGGTAAAGACGATAAGTCTTTTTTACTATGCTGTACTTGTCGCCCTTAAGCAAGGAACTCATTACCACTTAACAACAGTTAGAGTGAGGTCAATCTTGAAGTGCGATATAAAAAAAATATTGTGAATGATGTAACAATTTAGTTTTTGAGGTTTTTAAAATAACCCGGTGTTATTTACTTTACAACAAATAACAAAGTATAACAAAATAAATTATTATAAAAACTTAAATAAAAATACCATAACGTCAGAAACATCCATAGGCTTACATGAACTTAAAATTCAGGAATGAGTAGAGAAAGTAAGAAGTACGATGTTCTGATTCTATTAAGTGTTTTTATTTAACATAAAGATGGTGTGAATTCCATCCGTCCATATACGGCCTAAACAAATAGGCGGTAAACGGTTCCACTTGTGTCCCGCGCCATCTTTTTTGTTTGGCATTTTTTGTGCCGCATACGCCTCTCCTCTTTGTGTCGCTTCCGATGGTTTGCTTACGCTCCACGCACTCCTTTTTGCGCAGTTAGCTACTAACTGCTCGTTTACAGATGCCCTTATATGTCATCTATACTTACTAATATTAAAAGGCTGAAGAGTTTGTTTGTTTCTTTTTTTATAAATTGCACTTCAAGATTGACCTCATGTTAAGGTGTAATGAGGTCCTGTCTTAAGAGCGACAAGTACAGCACAATAAAAGTGTTACTGAACTTGTCGCCTTTATGTTGAAGGCTTGACCCCTGCTAATAATGTCGCACCACCCCCTAGGAGCTCTCAAAACCTACTTACACGCAAGAACATAACAACACCGAAGCAAAGATATGCACCGAAGTAATTGTTATTTTGCTGCGGTCTTCTGTGAGGTAGAGGTTTTTACCAGTGCTCCAGTTCGAGCGATAAATCGCTATGCCCTACCTCTTGTCTTAGAAAGATAGTTAGAAAGCGCTAAGCTCAGGAACCACTGGTTTGAATTAAAAAATATTTTTGTATTGAATACTTTATTTAACGAGGAAGAACTGCAAGTGTTGACCTTGATATGCGGCCATACCATCTGATCGAGAGATAATACGGTACGGATGGTAAAGATAGAACCTATACCTACCTTGAAAGTGTTATCAATATAAATCCTACTCGACTATCATAGAATTTAGACCTATTCGATTAGAAACAACTTCTGTGACAAGAGAATAATATTGAAACTCAAACAAAAATATGAAACCTCACCAGAACAAATCGCTGCTTGGAAAAAAATGCCTTATTAAGCACAAATTTGATTACCACTTCCCAAACAGAGGATGAAAACAAAAGCTGTTGTTTTATTTGAGCGATCGAAACCATTATTGTGAATTCAATTTCGTTCACCACTCGATGTTACTGGCAATTAAGTGGTAAGAGCCACTTCATACCAGCCTTTTGTCAAGCTTAAAATAACTTTTCGTAGGGGGCGCCGCCAAGTAGTAGCTATCAAACTCCGATATCTATTCACACAATTTTAAAATAATTATAAATCGCACCTTCGATAGCTACTAATATTATAAATGCGAAAGTAACTCTGTCTGTCTGTCTGTCTGTTACGCTTTCCTGCTTAAACCTCTCAACCGATTTTGATGAAATTTGGTATAGGTATACGTTGAATCTCAAGAACGGACATAGGCTTTTTATTAGAAAATAAGGGGGGGAGGGGGGTAATACCACCTTTGAAAGTTTATATGGAAAAATATTTATTTTTGAAGTAAGAGATATGAAATTTGGCACAAATATAGCTCGAAACTTAGATTAAAATATAGACTACTTTTTGTTTCGAATATTAGGGAAGAAAGGGGTAAAACCGACCATGAAAGAATGTAGTGAAAAACGAGTGAAAAAACGCGAACGAAGTCGCGGGCACAGCTAGTTGTATATAAGGGTACAATTGCAGTTTTTGCTATTTAACAGGAGAGCCATTTTAAGATATTGTTTGCTAGTATGGTCTAGCTCTGTTATTATTACTCCAAAGTTGTCGTCCTTTGCAAGACACAATTATTTATTATTAAAAATTATTTTTAGACATGTGCTTTACAAGAATAAGAACTTTCAGTTTTTTGTTTAGTTTTTTTTGAAGACAGTTGACAATTGTGCCCTTGTTCTCCCGAAAGTATATGGTACAGTTAAATTACACAACATAAAATAATGTATATATTGCTCTGATTCTATGGTAAGTAGTGTAGAAAGAGTTTGTGTTACAGGAATCAGAAAAAACAACGGTACCACAACACCCAGGCCCAAGACAATATAGAAAAGTAGAAAATGAAGTAAAATCAGCCTTTTTTATGTCCCACTACAGGGCTGAGGATTCCATCTTTAAAATCAAGTTATATCGTTACAACTATTACCAATGTAACTCCATCTCTCGAGGTCCTGGGTTCGATATCCGATCAGCTCAAATTCAAACTCAAACTCAAATATTTCTTTATTCAAGTAGGTTATATGTAACACTTTTAAATCGTCATTGAATACAATGCAAAGTGATTCTACTTCCGGTTCGGAACCTATATCTTCCGAGAAGACACCGGTAAGAAACTCAGCAGATAAGTTACAGTAGCAGTATCTAACTTATAGATATGTGTAGAACACTTTGGACCAAGTCATATAGTTTTATTTTGATAAGTGAAAAAAGCATTAAGTATTATTTTATTTTAAGAGGTAAACTGGAGCTGGAGAGTCAATATAGAATACGAACTTTTCCATATCGTTTTGGATGTAGATGTTATGGTACTTTCGTTATTTCTGATTTTAAGTGATTTTATGTGTTACAAAAAAATAGGCATTAGTTATTTTTTTTTTATATTACTCTTCAAGATTGACCTCATCCCACCTGATGTTAAGTGGAAATGAGGTCCTTGCTTAAGGGCAACAAGTAGAGCATAATAAAGCTGTTACTGGACTTGTCGCCCTTACCTTGAAGGCTTAACCCCTTTTTTTTTTTTTTTTTTTTGTTTCCCGGGAGAAATGCCCACGCACCGTCACTCTCTGCCACGGGGAGACAGAGAGTGGTGTGTCGGACTCGAACCGACTAAAACTCCCGGGGTGGTCCTACTCTGCGCAGTGGTGGGGGGGGGCCGGGAAGCGCCATTAAAGCATTACGCAATCCCCCCCCCCTAAACGCAATTGCCGCGCGTGGCGCAGCGCGTCTCGGTGCGGCAGGTGGAATTGCCGCACCACGGGGCATGCCGGACCACCCAGCATGCCCCGTCACCTCGAGCGACGCCAGAATTCCCCGTTCGGGCGCCTTCGGGACTCACGGCCTTAAGGGCCTACTCCCCCGTCATCTGGACGTCAGGGGCGGGTCGAGCTGGTTGCGACGGCGGCTTGTCGCTATTACCAGCGGCCCGTCTCTTGGGCTTCGCGGTCTTGCAGGCCCTGCCACCTGCAATATGGTCGGCCTTCCTACCCGCCGCACTGCAAAAGGTACAGTGCGGCTCATGCCCACAGTCGCGAGCTAGGTGACCGTCTTTACCACACCTGTAGCATTGGGTGCTACGATCCACCTCAGACCCGCACTGCAGCCTGACGTGCCCCTTTTCGAGGCACCGGAAACAGCGCAGGTCCCTGGTCTCAAGAAGTAGCACCCTTGCTACAGACCAGCCAACCAGCAGTCGACCCGATGCGACTAATTGTTTTGCCACCGACGCAGGACAACGAGCCCAGCAGGCCCCCATTCCCCTGCCTGCTCGGCGTATCGGACCCAGCTTGATGTCCCCCGCCGAACACCCCCCCGCTTCTGCAATTGCGGCAGCGACCTCCCCGGTGGTGACCGAGTCGTCCAATTGAGAGATGCGCAATTCTGCGCACCTCTCAGGCCGGGCGAATCTCACGCCATCCACCGGGACGGCCTCACGCAACTTTTCTACTAGCTGGTCCGCCTTACTGCGGTTCTCAGCTTCGGAGCCGCCGCTAAGCTCCAGAAGTCGCCCCCCCGTCAACGCTGGACGAAAACTCAACTTTTCGATCCCCAGATCTCGTATGGAGAACCGCTCTTTGGCCCTGGTGAGGACCTCCATATACGTCAGGCCCCGCTCAGCGGCCTCCGGCAGTATCGTGATTGATACTGCCGCCGTCTGAGTGGGGCGGAGGTTCGGCAGGTTTGGCCGTCTCTTCTTCTTCGCCGCCTGTGGTTTGGGCGGAGGCGGTGGGGCTTCCGTAGCCCTTGCTGCCCTTCTCGTCCCCCTCTTAGTCACCGTTGACCATGCCGCATCCATAGACGCGGGTGGAGGTGGCAGGGGGCGGGACTCCCTAGGAGGGAGGGGTTGTGTAGCTCCCCCCTTTTTCCCCTTGTGGGGTTTCGACGCAGGCGCTGGGGCGACGGGGTTTCGCATCGCAGAAGTGCTGCTAGCGGGAGTCCGTGGTTTGGGCCCAGCGGCCGGGCCCTTCTCTGTCATCGGACGCGACGACAGTTGTGCCCCACTCTGCTGCTCAGCAACTGGTGGCAGCCTCTTCTCAAACTCCCGGAATCGGGAGTCGAGGTAATTGAGCAGCTTGTCCTTCTCGGGGACTCCCTGCGCCACCATTTTGTCCCTCAGCTCTGCGATCTCCGCTCGCATTTCCACCAATTCTTTGTCTTGGCGGGTCAGACGCTCCTTCAGCCGTTCGTTCTCGTCTGTGACCCGCCTGGCCGTCACCTCTAGCGCTCTCATCTCCTGAGTAGCGTTGCGCTCATACATTTTGGCAGCCACCTTCTCCCACTCGTCGGCTGCCAATTTAAGGGCCTTGATGTATGTGCCCTTAAGATTGCCGGATCCCTTCGCTATGTTCCGAACAAGGTCCGCTGTCCGCATTGACTGGGCGACGAGGAGGAATGAAGGCCGGTCTTCGAGATTCTTCGATGCCTCCTGCCGCGCTAATGTTTTTGGCGAGAGAGTCCTCTCGACATAAACGATCTCCTCTGCCGTACGCTGCACCTTCTCAATGTGTGTGGAGATGTTCTGGTCCCAGGTCTCTGCGGCCTTCTTTTTCTCCAACTCCTCCATCTTTTTGCGGTATTCCCTTTTGGCTTCCGCCACACCAACATATTCCCCGGTGGTGGGCGGGCGTCCGCGGCCCCTCTTCGCTTGTTGCCCTTTTCGAAGGACAACATCACCTTCCTTCCCTTCTTGACTGGGCCGTTTCCTCCCAGCCAAAGATCCCGCTCCGTCTATAGACGCGCAGCTGCTGCTGCGGCTTCGAACAACGGTGCGACCAGAGCGCCGTGGTGTTGAACATGTTGTTTCCACGTCCGACACACTCATTCCGGACACGTCCGAAACGTCGTCGTCAGAATCGACTACACTATCCACTCTTTCCCCCCCCCCAATTGGTTGTTTTTTAGTAGAACTCATAATTGTTCCCACGAGCAATGCTGGAAACATTTGGTCACCCCGTACAGAGCCAGTTGTACGGGGAAGCCTAATACTCGCCCGGGGTCGGCCGGTGCCGGGCGGTGGGGTCGATAGGAGGAGCTTTGACCCATCTCCTCACCATCCCTCCGAGGGAGAGATGGCCCCGACGTCTCGTGCCACTCCCAACGTCGGGCTTAGGGGGTTTTTTAATGAGGTATCCTTCCTCTTGGGCCGGCCAATGAAGGCAAGCCCCCTACCCCTCCCCCCTCCCCAGGCCTACCTGGGCTACAAGGAGGAGAAGCAGGTTTGCCGGTGGTGGTCCTGAAAAGGACCGCGTTTCCCCAGCCACTTTGGCCAGTTCGACCCACCGAGCCCTAACACCTACGCGCCTCGTCCTCAACTGCTCTTCTCAAACCGAGAATAGCAGAGAGGACGGTATTCCCCACCCCCCCAAATTCCCCACCCCCCCATCCCCCATCCCCAAACCCGCCTACCCCACCCCCCCAGTGTGTTTGGTCCGCGGGAGCTAATCTCCGACCGCCGACCGCCGTCCGCAGGGCATCCCTGTAAGCGGGAGTACCCTCCGGGCGGCGGCCGACGGCTTCCCCTATCCGCCACCGGGGGACGCGCCAGGTAGGGGTATCACCTCCCCCCCTGGAAGGCTTAACCCCTACTACTAATGTAGCAACCCCCAGGAGCTCTGGAAACCTTACTCACACGCAGGAACACAACAACACAGAAGTGATTGTTATTTGGCTGCGGTCTTCTGTAAGGTGGAGGTATTTCACCAGTCGGGCTGCTCCAGTTCGAGCGATAAATCGCTATGCCCCACCTCTCTTATCACCACGCCTATAATAATGGGATGGTGACCAAAACCGATACATATTTTGCCCAACCTGGGAATCAAACTCAGGATCCGTTTAAAATTACAAGATAAATATCAGCGTTGTTAGTTTATTAAATGAATAAATAAAACTTTGTTTGTATGTTCACTTGAAGGTTAAAAACCTCAAGCTTATTGAATACAAATTAGTATGAACTGGCTCTTACAATTATATAATTGAACACATGCTCAATTGTCAAGAGCAAATCATTGCATCTATTAATTTATGTAAATAAACGATTTCATGTTCGAAAGGAATTATTGGCAAATTAACAACGTAAATTAACATTTGCAAACCTTAATTTGTATAAAATATACATTTTACAAAATACATGACGACCTCCATAGCCGAGTGGCAAATGGGCCGGTTTTTGACGTCGCTTCATCACTGATATCACAGGTTCGATTTCCGGTGGATCAATATGAGAAACGGACTTATCTATATTGTCCCGGGTCTGGGTGTTGTAATTTGTCAATTGCTGAAAAATTATTTTATTTATCTACTACTACTACTATGTATATGTTTTTATACTATAAATAATATATATATTATGTAAATAAAAGTATACCTCCATATTTTAAACATATATTTAATTTAATTATGTGTGTGTATAAATATTGGACAACATCGCATACATTGCTTTGATTCTGTGGTAAGTAGCTAAAGCATAAAGTATAATGCTTAATTGATTGTTGTTCGTTGTGATTTCTTTTTTTTATACTAGTACCTAGTACCTACCAGTTATTTACGCACTTCTTCACTATTACCGCACCTATATACAAACTATCTGCGTGACCCAAGGGTTGACTGGTGGAGAATGCCCCAAGCATTAAGTCTACCTGTTGTACTTATTTGTGCAATAAAGTTTTTAAATTAATAAATACCGTCGTAGTTTCTGGTTGCTTTAACACACCACAGTATCAGAGCAATGTATATGAGAACTAGGAAAAACAGATTAAGCAATACATTTATTGCTTACTAGCTGTGCCTGCGACTTCGTTCGCGTGGACTACATATTTTCATGGTCGGTTTTACCCCTTTCTCCCCTAATATTCGAAACAAAAAGTAGTCTATATTTTAATCCAAGTTTCGAGCTATATTTGTGCCAAATTTCATATCTCTAACTTCAAAAAAATCATTTTTCCATATAAACTTTCAAAGGTGGTATTACCCCCCTCCCCCCCTTATTTTTTAATGAAAAGTAGCCTATGTCCGTTCTTGAGATTGAACGTATACCTACCTATACCAAATTTCATCAAAATCGGTTGAGAGGTTTAAGCAGGAAAGCGTAACAGACACACAGACAGACAGACAGAGTTACTTTCGCATTTATAATATTAGTAGGGATTTTGCACCAAGACATACAGTTTGCCAATAGTAAAAAATATATGTAGTGGAATGGGAAATGAAAGAAGCAAATAGGAAATAATCGAAATATATTAGCCAAACAAATTAAATTAAAACACACATCGTCGTCGTTCGTCCGTCGTTCAAATCTAACTCTGACATTCTCACCATTCGGATATTCAAACGTACAGGCATCGCTCATGCACAACGTTCGGATACATCCGCTATCCCACACTCGGCCATCCTGCAAACATGTCTGTCCTCAGACATTCATCATCGAACACATCTTTCATATACTCGTACTAACTCTCTTGCCATCACGTCACAAACATCTTTTAACTAAAATATTACACGTCATAAAAAACTAAATATTAAACATCTTACAACCGAAATAAACTTCATCATGAAACATCTTTATAAAACAATACACAACTTAACACCGTAACAACTAAACATAAAATCAAACTAAATATCTTCTTCAAATACAAAACAAACAAAACTCATTTTCATCTTTCTTAAACAAATAAAACCAACAAAAAAACATCTAAAACTCCTCCCTTTTCCTCTTTTTAAAATTTCTCTCTAATTCTTTCTTAAAATCCAAATCATACATATATTCTGATCTTTTATACAATACATAATTACGCAGGTGTAGTGTGTAGCCATGGTGCATTAAGACCTCATCGTTATGAACATTTCGTAAATCTACACTATTCGTCATTGCATCGTCATAGTATTCTGCTTTTTGAACAAAATCATCTTTAGGTAATTGTTTCACTACTTCTTCCACTTCTAGAGGGTATCGCAATGTATTGGTAAATGGAACATTATTTTCTCTAGGTGCCTCCTTCACTGTGAATAAAAACAATGTCATACTTTCCTTCACAACCAATTTCATATAATCCTCTTTTTCATGGTTTTCTCTGGAATTGTCCTCCAAACTTTCGTAATGCTCTTCTTCCCTAATTTCATTTGAATCCGTCGTGCAAAATTTTATTGGTTTGTTATCGTCTTTGTTTATATCAGTCAAGATTATTGACAATCTGTCATCGTCGCTATGACACTGTGTCATGTCTTCACTGTCAAGTTTTTCATCATATTCCATTGTCAACCTTATTTTATCTTCCACTACGGTGGCGCCATCTATTTTGTAGTCGTCGTTTTTGATCTTCTCGTCGTAATGCACTGTCTCTTTCACATTATATGTTTTATTTGTAGCTGCGGCGCGCCCTGGGACATTACACTTGCTTTGCGTAAAGTCTCTAAAAGTCATGGCGTCCAAATACACTTCTGCCATCTCCTGAATCTTATCTTTATAATCCTCCTCCTCGGTAAATTCGTCATAAACAGCAGTCTTAAACTCATCCCAACTCTCATGTCTTTCTTCTCCACGTAACCATAACGCCGCTAAACCTGTTAGAGAGCGCCTTGCTCTTAACAGTTTTTGACGTGAGCACCATCCAAAATATTCGGCTTGTTCCTCAACGTCTTCTAACCATTCGGATACAGGATAGGATTTATCCCGCCCGCTAAACTCTGGTACCTGATATATAGTCAACATTTTCAACACCTTCGCTATTCGTCTTTATCTTTTTCACATTCGTCTGTATTTACTCCACAATCGTCTTTACTTTTTCATCAACATCACAATCGTCATTTCGTGAAAAATTTTTACGTCTTCAAAATTTTTTATTTCGTCGTCGTAATGGCGACCGTCGTTCCTCGTAAAAAATTTAAAAATTTAGAATTTTGAATGCTTTTTCATTCCCATCCCGGACGAGCCCCCAAATTTGTAGTGGAATGGGAAATGAAAGAAGCAAATAGGAAATAATCGAAATATATTAGCCAAACAAATTAAATTAAAACACACATCGTCGTCGTTCGTCCGTCGTTCAAATCTAACTCTGACATTCTCACCATTCGGATATTCAAACGTACAGGCATCGCTCATGCACAACGTTCGGATACATCCGCTATCCCACATATATGTTAAAAAAATAAATAGGAGATTAAATTAGGTATAGGGCTTGTCATTAATATATTTCATCTCAAAGAATGGAACCCTAAAAATGAAAGGAAGTCAAGTAAAAACGGGAATCATTCGGTAATTTCCACGGCCGGCCGAAAAAGGGTTCCCGTGAATAACATTAACCCTTTCGCTGAAAGCTGTCTGCTTTTGAAAAATAATACTTCTGTCCGGTAAGGGTGGCTTTGATATTTTTATTTGTGTATGAATCTTTCATGTGACCAGGGGAGGAGCCACTTTCAGGAGAGATTTAGAATTTTAGATGTGTGAAAAAATCGTAATGCAACAGTACATTACGACTGAATTGACTCTGGTTGTTTTTTCATTTACATATAAAAAATATATAAATTTAAATCTGTTTTAGACAGACACCTTATTTCACGCTTTGGGTGTAGGGGGAAGTCCCCCAGTGGCGGACACTTAAGGTTTTTAGGAAAAAAATACAAAACTTTTCTAAATAACGTATTTTTATTAATAAGAAAGCTAACTCAATAAATGTCAAAATCAAAATAAACAAACAAAAATGCAACTTCTGCATCAACATAATTAAAAACATAAATTAAACTTTGGTAAGAATAAATGCAATCTCTGCAAGTGGCACCTAGTACCGGACGAACTTCACTCCAAACCCCTAGCATCGGATAGTTTTAAAACATCCGACACCGATCACATAAATAGGTGTCTGAACATTGTCGAATGTCAGCACAAGCTTCATGAGCCCACTCATAGCAACTGGTACACTGTATCCAGTCCTCTTCATTATCCTCTAAGCATACTACGCAAGTGGTTTTTTGTGATTGCGATAATTGAATTAATGGCTGCCTTTTCTTACTTTCTGCTCTGTGTTTGGCTTTATTCCTTTAGATTGTTTTCCTTTTTCCTTTGTACCTTTGCTTTCTAGTCTTTCCTCTTTCATTGATGTATTAAAGTTAGTTTTTCAACTTTTTGACGCTTGTGCACACAGCTTACTCCTGTTTCATCGCATTTGTAAATGTTGGATGGTTGGAATTTCTGCAATTTTATCAGTTGATTTTTGGTTGCAACGTCACTTCTTCCCCACGACGCAATGCTGCTGTTTTATCAAACAAAGTACTTTTTGGAATGTTGTGGCGCAACAAAGCTTCCATTAAAGAAAGTTCTTTAGTCAAAACCTTAGTAATTGCAGTTTGTAACCCTACTAGGTCCCAGTTTCCTTTATTTTTCTTTTCTCCCATTTTGATCTAGCTTCGTTCCTATAATACCTGGAAAAAAATATAATAATTACAATAAAAAGTATAAATAGTGCCATGAAAAAATTGAATGTTGACTGTCCGGCGTTAAGAAACCATTTTGTGTCCAGTAATAGGGGACAGAGAATCATCAGAGTTATTACATTTCATTTTAAAACTATGTTAGAAATCTTAAAAAAAGTTGGTTAATTACTAACACCAATGGAACACCTTGATTTAGAAAAATAAACAAAAACAACTAGTAACAAATTCTCAGTTGTAACACTCACCTGAATATTACGTGACGCAGAGTCTTCCCGCCAAAAACGGCAACGAACCGCTCCCACTGTTGTCACACGCGTCACTGGCTCACCGCATCTCGTCGCATGCTTTCGCCACGTCCCCCCGCGCTCTTTCCCACAGCACTTGAATCGTTCGCTTTCAGAACGGCCGTAATAATACGAGTGTCCGACTCTAGGTGCCGTCCGGCGTTACGGGACTTCCCCCTATATTTAGGTACTATGTAATTAAGGTTGTCCAAATTCTAATCAACATGCTGTTCCCGCCACTCCGTTAACACGGTATAATTATTGATATTAATTTGAAAAAATAAAAATTAAGAAAATCAAGCCTAATTTATTTCTCATTACAAAAGCTATCTACCAGTAAAAGTTGCGTCGAAATCGGTCCAGCTTTTTCAGAGGTTTTTCCGGAACAAACAGACAGACAAAAATGGTAAAAAATTATACTGTTTTTACCATTTATGGTTTCATTTATTATCATTTGTTCCATTTAAACATCCATATGAATTTAATAAAAATATATTACCAGAACATATGTAAGATTGTTTTCCCGTACGAAGTATTCTGTAAATTAAATATAAAAAAACGGTTGAACAAACAGACAAATACGACGGAACTATAAGGGTTCTTCGTACCACGGAACCCAAAATACGTCATCAGATACATGCGCATGTAAAATGCAAAAGCTCATCCCTAGGCCGGCACAATGAATAGAGATACGACGACGATCGCATAGGTGCGATCATGTCGGATTCCTACGGTTCGTAGGGATGGGACTAGTGTATATAATACACGACCTTCGTAACCGAATACCGAGAGAAGTTCCCGGTCAAGACAATCACCAATTAAGCTGGTGTAACTCCAAAACTGTTTTTAATGGACATAAACCGATGTTAACGTACACAAAAGAGTTACAATGAATCTTAGAATTTCTGTTATCAAACACTAGTTTTGGGACAAACACTCAAAAGCAATAAACCGTATACTTTGTCACATTACCGTGGTAAAGGGCAATCAAAAGCACATTAGACTAATAATTTTGGACTTTGCATCACTTTTATGTCGTTGGCATAAGAACTTATATCGAACCGCAAGTCCGACACAATTGATTTTCTGTTGTGTTAAGATTTTTAGGACTTACGACTGTAGGTTAACTGTTTATCTGCCTTACTTGCACGCGAAGATAATGGGACAAAGTACTGTATATCTTGTTTTTCTAACACTTTGTTTTGCACGGAATATAAATAATTGATCTAAGCCCCAGATACTCATTTACCCCCCCCCCCCCCCTTTTACCCATCGTTCGTATTTTAAAATTCTATACCGACATTATAAACTTCAGATGGTCATTCATTGACATGAACCTCCCGGGAATACGATCAAACAAACGGTCTAGTGCTATTTGCTGTTTTTTATACGATTAGGGGAGAATAAATCAGTGGACTAGCCTTTCGAAACTTCAGTGCCTGTGGCCAGCATTTACCTAGTTAACTTTAATGTTAAATTGTGGATTCGTCTGCCTAGTTACAATTTGCCACCATAGGCATGTGCCCCATTTGCCCCCCTATTAATACAGTGCTGATCGATCCCAAACATCCGAATAACCGTACCCGCACGCACAACATCACTACACTCGCAATTTTCGACTCGGGTCTGATATTTTCCCCGACGGGTGGGATAAAATATAAATTACATTTTCATACCCTCCCCGTGTTTTAATAAAGAACAGCGGCGTGGAATAATTTGAATATTACCAGCTTTCGATACCACAGTGCCGGTTGTGATAACCGGTTCGCATTAGACCTCTGGAGCTGATAGGCGATGATTTTAGAGGACGTGGAAAAAAAAATCTATTGGACTAAGAGCCCCTGCTAGTCATAAGATATTTTTGACGATTATTCCCAGTAGTCCCCTATAGCACTACCCACCATGGGGACAACTAAGAATTTTCTACCCAATGGGTTCCAATTTTTATCAACTGTTCCCTGATTCGTAATCGAATCGAATTCGAGACAGCCGGAAGTTTTTTCTCAATTGTCCCCCGTTTCTTTAACGAGGTGACTATCGCTACGATTTCTTCCTAGTTTTCCACTCCGACAGTCAAGATTAAGGATCTTCTTTCTTTTCTAAAACATATAACTATAATCAAAAAGTAAAGCAATATTAATTTGAGACAGGCTCTGTTTAATTGTATAGGGGGCAGATATGATGTGGCAAAGGTAAATAAAATGGGAATTTTCTTGTTTCCTAAATGTTGATTTCCATATGAGTATAAAATCGATACTCAGAGCGAATAGCGGGTTCGGAAATAATATCATAGCTTAAGCTATTCACGTCATGATCTTGTATTGGATGGGTAACCATTCCGACCATATTAAAGGAGCATTAGGAAGATATGTTAAGCTGTTAATCCCAGCTGATATGATATTAAATAGGTTGATAATTTACTTGATTTTTATGTTTGCTGGACATTACCTGATTTCGTCTAATGAAGTCGTACCTAATTACCAAAATGTCCCCAAATTTTGTTTCTTAAAAAATTTTGCAAATAAAACCAATCGTAGAATGTCCAATTGTATTTTAAGTTAAAAACTAGATCTTGAGTATTATTGTTAGAAAGTTATTTTAGTTACGAAATAGTGGACCTCTGGAACCATGTTTTTGTTACATAAAGTAGGTAGCCAATTATTTTGGTTTTCTTGTAAGTCCTAGCCCGATGACATTGTTTTGCCAATTTGTCTAATGGATAGATACATCAGAGCAATCATTGATTGACCAAACTATTACGTTGACTATACACACCTAACGTTACAATTACGCCATTTTGTTAAGGTAGCCATCTTGGATTTGGTATATTTGCCTCTGATAGCACAAGGGCAAAATTGCAGTTTTTGCTATTTTTTAAATTTTAAAATATTTTTTGCATTGAATTTGGTCTAGTTCTGTTATCATTACTCTAAAGTTATCCTCCTTTCTTTATTCGATTAGGTTACATATAACTCTTTTGAATCGTCGTTAAATACAATGCAAAGTGATTCTACTTCCGGTTCGGAACATATATCTACCTAGAAGACAAAGGTAAGAAACTCGGCAAATCAGTTACAGTAGCAGTATCTAACTTATTGCGGTGTATAGCTCACTTTGGACCGAGTCATATAGTTTTGTTTTGATAAGTGATGAAACAATTAAGTACTCAAGTAAGTATTTACTTTCGAGAGGTAAGCTGGAGCAGACACGGTTCCGTAGGTGGCACCTGTTCACAAGCATGACGTATGTGCCAGCCATCGCTTCACTCAATTTAATGCGGCATGAAGCGCTGTAAACATTGTAAAAGTATGTATTATACTGTTCTGTTCGTATTACAATACTTAGAAGAGCCATTGAAGCAATTCATTTAATTAGCAAGTTACCCAGTTCAGTTCTAATCGTACATTCTGCTTCTGGAGTTGGAGAATGGAAGGCTAATCTTCGCAAACAACTAAATTAGAATAGTTCTAGGAATTCTCAGAAGGCTTTTCATGTGTTTATGTATTAACGCCTCGGTGGAAAATTCTAACTTGACCTTGCTGTGTATTTAGGAAACAGTGCATTACTTGCTTTCACTAATTTGAATGTCTTGACTAAATGAACCAGGCGTTTATGAGTTGGGTTCGAATGTTTTTTGCCCTTCCTCCATTTCGTGTCCAAACAACTCCCTGGTTACAACAATTAGTTGTGCTTGACGGCAGTTACTTAATTAGTTAGGTACTAGATTCAGTTTAAATCGTCTGTTTCGAGGAGTTAGCGTGAAGGTCGCTTTGAAATAGTCTGGCTTCATTAAACTAGGAAAACATTTGTGTGTTAAAATGTTTAATAAGTTGCCAAAATATATTGTAGACTAGCTGTCCCGGCGAACTATGTAACGCCTTTTTTTTTAATTTCTAACCTAACTAAGGTTTAAAACCTTCCCTGGACCTCTACAATTATTTAAAAACCAACATTAGCCAAATCTAGCTTTGTCGAGTTTTAGCGAAATTAACGAACAGCGATTCAATTTGATATATAAGAATAAGATTATACAATGTAAAATTACCACTCATCATTATCATACATCATATTAAATGGTGCATATTAAGAAACTAAAAACATGTCACTAATTCATTTTTCCTTTTCTTTACTTCAATAAAATAACCTACTACTCAAAATAAAGCTACTGTGTAAGAATGTTCAAATGTTATGTTTCTCTATCACTTCACCTCATTAATCTACAGAAGAATCATATGTATGGATCATACATATAAACCTTACACATACATCATTATATATATCAAAAAATCGCATAAACATCCGTTGCGTAGTTTTCAAGATCTAAGCATATAGAAAAAGCGACTTTGTTTTATACCATGTAGTGACTAAGGATAACACAAGGCACAATTTAAGCCAACGCCCCTCCAGTGTTCATACAAAAAGCGTTACAAGCAGTAGTCAGTAGAGCTTTCTTCAACCCTGCATAAATGCAACATAACAGGGTGTTTGCACTGAAACCCTCTTTGGGTAAGAACAGATGTACTTGTAATAGAGCCACACAAAAACATGATTCTGCTGACTGTACGGCGCTACATTTACCCAGAGAGTGTGAGTCAGCAAAACTGAGGGCGGGGCGCCGTTGAAAGCGATGATATTTTCATTCAATTTTCTGATATTTTAGAACTAGCGGACCGTCGCGGCATCCAATGCGTACTCTCGTTGTTTTTTTCCACATTCCCCTCTGATTCTTTGCTTCTACTGGTCGCATTGTGATGTTTTATAGCCTAAAACCTTCCTCGATTAATGGGATAACCAACACAAAATAATGATTTAATTCGAACCAGTTGTTTTTGTGATAAGTGCGTTAAATCAAACAAACAAACAAACTCTTCAGCTTTATATTATTAGTATAGATTCCTATGCACAGACTTATACTGGCTTGCTGTGGCGTACAATATGAACACCATTCATTTATAATTTTGAGGTATTCTATAAAATACGAATTTATGTTACATCGGTCATTTTAATTTTGTTCAAATTATCTTTAAAGTGCTATTTTAAAATGCACTAAAATTTAACAGTGTATTAATAAGTAAAATCGTAACGTCACTGATTGCTTTTTCTATAGAAGACGCTAACGCCAGCTATGAAGACGCCAAATTAATGAAAGAATATTATTTGTTAGATTTTGTCGTAAGTTACTCAAGCACTTCACATACATCACATTTTTTCTTTCATACAATCGTCTGTGTATGTTCGAAACATACACAGACGATTGTTTGAATGAAAAAAGAAAAAGAACACCTTAATGTTTCAAACATATATTCAAAATCGAAGATCTCCGCTGTAACTGCGACCCCAACTTGCCCCCAAACGCACTTTAGTAAACAAGCCAGGCGATTAGCGTACGCTGGACAAAAACCCTGGAGGGGCACTATCTGCCCTCATCTCCTGGGGGGAGGGGGGAGGAAAGGGAGGGTGTAGAGAGGCCCGATAACGTCGGAGATACTGTTTCTGTTATTTGGAGCTTTGCACAGGGACTTAGGCGTTTATTTGGACCTTGTAGTAGGAATATCCCAGATTTGAAATCCCCTATACTAAATAAGGTAGACGCCTAAAGTTTATGTTTGGCTCAATAAAAGATTTTCAAAAAAAATTAAGCTCATATTTTTTTTATCATGTAAACAAATATTAACAACAATAAATTGCGTTGAAAATTTGCGCGATATCACTTTTTAACTTCATAAAAAAGGAGGAGGTTCTCAATTCGAACGTTTAATATTTTTCAAACAGTTTCTAGAAATAGTGACGTAAACACGTGGTATGTTCTACTGAACGTTGGTGTCTGGCTGTTGAACCAAGGGTTGTGGGTTCGGTGCCCACTCAGGACAAACATTCGTGTTATGAACATTTGTGTTGTTTTTTTTTTACATTTGTGTTGTTTTTTTTTATTTATTTAAAAAACTTTATTGCACAAATAAGTACAACAGGTGGACTTAATGCTAGGGGCATTACCTACCAGTCAACCCTTTGGTTATGCAGATAGTTTATATATGGATGCGATAATAGTGGAGAATAGAAAAAGAAATCATTATAAACAACAATAAAATAAGCATTAAAAATAACATTACGGTATCTTTTATTTAAGTATACAATGATGATACACATACTATTTAAATTATATTTAATATATGAAGGTATAACTTAGATTAACACGTTAAGAGCGCGATAAAATTTTGTCGCATGGCGCATGCTAGGCCTGCTGGAGAAGAAGTCACTTTGATGTCCAGGAATGTTTGGTTCTGTCTTCATAAATGTATTTTACTTTAATCATGGGATTTCCATAAAACTAACGCTTAAGCAACTTATTTTAGGATTAGGTTTATTATATGTGATGTTGTCTGTCATTATTTGCTTGATTCAAATTATTATCAAGCAAATGCATTTATGTTTAGAATTTTAAATCAGATTACCTACTACAATATATTATTCATAGTAAAACATCATTCCGGACTGTTTTGTGTTTTCGCTGCATTGTATTTGTTTATTCAGAATATAGGAAACAGATACAACGACGGTACCACAATACCCAGACCCGAGACAATATAGAAAAGTTCGTTCTCCTTATTGACCCAACAGGGATCGAACCTGGGTCTTCAGAGATGATGCTACGTCAAATTCCAGCCCACTCGCCTCTTCGCTATGGAGGTAGTCAAAACAAATTTAATAACACCATATGAAAATCCGATGCGCCCGCTCCGAGTTGTAAAGGTCTAACATTACTTGTGAAGTAAGGATCGACATTCTTGCATTTTCTTCTCGACATTCTCAACTTTCCAAGAGCACCGGTAGTAGCTTACTTATACTGACGATTCAAAGTAGTTTTATAAAGCTTACAGTAAAGTTATTTTCTGGAACTGCTGCACACGAGTCTCAGAAGAACAAAAGAATAGAAAAGCGAGAGATATTTTATTTAAACATATATATTTAATAATTACTGTAATGCTTATTTTTAGATTACTCACGCACTTTTACTATTACCGCACCTATATACTAACTGTCTGCATGACCCAAGGCTTGACTGGCCCCTAGCATCAAATCCATCTGTTGTAGGTAATTTTTTGTTGAAAAAATCTATACTAATACAATATAATAAAGCCGAAGAGTTTGTTTGTTTGTTTTTAACACGCTTTTATTACCTTCCCTTGTAACTATGTAAGAAAATCTTGGAATATTATTTTGACCCACTTCCCGATCTATGATTAGGTAGATATTTTGCTCACGCTCTGAATTCTGATGACAATACATGACTAGCTAAGAAACGTCATTACAAATCTAATATGGCGGCCTCCCCAAGATGGCGAACTGGCTGTTTGAAATGCAATTCCATGTTATGGGTATCAAATGAAAGGGTTTGCTGTCAGGAATACGTAAAAAATAGTCACGTGACTCAAATCTAATATGGCGGGTGTTCAAGCTGGCGGACAGGCTATTTGAAATGCACCCCTATGATATAGGTATTAAATGAAAGGGTTTGTTGAATGGGATACGAAAAAGAATTAGATAATAATTGATACATGAGAAAACTAAAAAGTGTAAAATAAAAATAATAGTTTAAAATAAGCGTTTTGTCCAAAAAGAGTAAAGTTAACATAAACGCTCCACGCTTTCTTTCTTAAATGTCTGAATTATTTTGTTATTTTAATTGCGTGCTAAAAGCGTGTTTTTTAGATTTTTTAACATTTTTTTTTAAATGCGCTTATGTCAGGAGCTATTGTGAAAGCCATTAAAAAAAAATTTTTTTTTCTGATTTCAATTGAATAATATTGTTTGTGTTGGATAGCATATTTATCGCGGAAGACTTTAGGCTTTATAACATTATAGGTACTTTCACCAATAGAAGCGAAGAATTGATGTGAAAAAAACGGGAATAGTACGGGCTACGGGCCGCTAGTAAATAAATAAAATAAATCTCTGGATACCTGATTTCACACTCTCATTCTACAGGTACGAAAACCCGAACCGCAATTCGTGACAGTTCACCTTAATAAACATCTACAATAGACTAATATTACCGGTCCCTCCAGAGGGCATCCTCCCTTTGAACGAGAAAAGGTTTCCACTATCAGGATTAATATTTAAAGCCTTTAGTATTCCAATAAATCTACGCGAATGAATCTTTGGCATCCAATCACCTTTCAACGAGATTTACACAACGCGATTATGAACGTGCTGATGAAACTAAGAAACGTAAGCAAGATAAGTAAGTCCCATAAATGGGCTCATCAGCTCGTGATCCTTAATTCAAAGTCAAATACTTCTTTATAGAATATATTCTTAAGTAGAGTTAGGTTAGTGGAATACAGTGAACTTATTTGTAAAAGACCGGTGCCTGAGATAGGTTTCAGAGAGAACCTGTTATTACAGGACACCAGGCCCCTAATATAAACCAGGATAGACCAATTTTAGTTACATGAACAGTATAGGTACAAAAAAAAACAAAACATTTAACAAACTAAGTAGATAATGTTAGTAATGACTGGTGTGTGTGTTGAGTAATTTGTGAGAGTTATGGGAAAAATTAATGTAAGTGTGTGTGTCTGTGTGTAAATGTGTACAGTAGTGTATGTTTGTGCCTGTAGGAGTGTTTATCCAAGTAGGTTACATATAACACTTTTGAATCGTCTTTGAATACAATGCAAAGTGGATTCGGAACCTATATCTATACCGAGAAGGCACAGGTAAGATTCAGTAGATAGCAGTAGCAGTATTTTACTTATTGCTCTGAAATTCGCTTTGGACCAAGTCTATCGTCTAAGTTGGAACTATCACCGCTACCACACCACAAGAATCTACCATTGCAAAATAGGAGCAACCAATCAAGCCTAGAACCTTAAAAAAAATGAATATGAAAAAGTAACAGAACAAATTTGCTAAGTCCTCTACATAAATCGTCTCATGTAAACTTTGGTCTTCGAGGGCCGAAAGGGCTTCGTTTTGTAGTAAATGGCGTTGGTAACGTCCAAGAGCTGTGCCGCGGAACAAAGGTCGATCTGAATACGTCTTTGGCACCCTATTAGCGGCCCTTGGAGGGTCAGGCACAACCTATGTGCTATTCAGTCTGGAAGTACGAAAGATAGGACTATAATGCAAAAACTAACGATGTCATCGCTTCACTGTGGAAAATATTCCATCGCGAACCAAATAGTTTGGTAACTCCTATCTTTGCTGCACCATTAAGAAGTGGAACTCGTTGCCGGCTCATGTGTTTCCTCCTTCCTTTGATATGGATTCCTTATATGCGATAGTAACGGAGAGTAGGTATATTATGGTATCATATCCGTTGTCATCGCGATGTGAGTTTCTCTTTTGCTTACCATCAGGCTGGGAGGAGCCAATATACTATGCTTCTATAAAGAAAAACCATGAATATTTAAAAGAAGTAAAATTGTTCAGTAGTGAATACGAACTACTTACTGCCTGACGTTTCGGTTGCACTAACCGTGTTAAGTATACAAATAAATATAATTATGATTACGTCGTAGCGAGCAGACTAGTCTTGCTCATCTTCGTCTGTTCATTATATAAATATCTACAATGGGGATGTTGACACCTTTCACAAATAATTGTAAGAAAGAAATTATAAAAAACGACGTTTCCACAACACCGAGAACCATAACAATATAGAAAAGTTCGTTTACCATGACCCGGGAATCGAACCCGGGACCTTAGAGATGGTGCGGTGCCAAAATCCGGCTAGCTTGCCTCTCGGCTACCGAGGTTGTCAATGAGTTGATACAAATACCATTAAGTACTACAACTGTCTTATGCTAGTACATCAAGTAGCTCGTTAAAATCTCGCGACTGTCGCGCGCTTTTACATCACAATGTGTAAAAACTAAGTGTTCTACGGAAAATCATCGACAAAATACCGCCATATTTTCCTTGAACCCTCACAATGGTGACAAAGCGCGCGAAATTCCTCCGCCTTAGTAGTTTTATCGCACAAAACATGAGTAAGGTAGATATCGCTGTCTCATCGTGCATCAATAATTCAGCACACTGAACATTCTCATGGCATCGATGTCGGATAATTTTGGGTGACAGTTTCCTCTATCCGTAACTGCCAATCACATTGATTCTTTGTACCCCCTACCATGAATTTTAGATAAGGTTTCCAAGTATGCCGCCGCTGCAATGGGGTTATAGTATTATCCCTAGTAATATTATAAATGCGAAAGTAACTCTGTCTGTCTGTTACGCTTTCCCGCTTAAACCTCTCAACCGATTTTGATGAAATTTGGCATAGGTATGTATATGGGGTAATGCCACCTTTGAAAGTTTATATGGCAAAATGATTATTTTTTAAGTTAGAGATATGAAAGTTGGCACAAATATAGCTTTATAGACTACTTTTTGTTTCGAATATTAGGGGAGATAGGGGTAAAACCGACCATGGATGTAGTCCACGCGAACGAAGTTGCGGGCACAGCTAGTGTATACTATAAACTTAGTGTATACATACTATAACGATGCATAGTGACTTTGGATAGCATTTTTATTATTTAGGCAACAATTCTTCGCTCCTAATTAATAAAAATAATGTTATTTAGTTAAAGTCTCCGTGTTAAATGGACTATTCAATACAAACATATTTTTTAAAGTCAAACTTGTAGTTCTTGAGCGCATTCAAACCACCAAACAAATTAAACGTATGCTCATAGATAATGTAGAGATTTAATAATAAAGAGAGGCAGGGCATAGCGATTTATAACTTGAACTGGAGCAGCCCGACTGGTGAAATACCTTACAGAAGACCGCAGCCAAATAACAATCACTTCTGTGTTGTTGTGTTCCTGCGTGTGAGTAAGGTTTCCAGAGCTCCTGGGGGGTGCTAGATTAGTAGCAGGGGGCAAGACTTCAAGGTAAGGGCGACAAGTCCAGTAACATATGTATTTATTATGCTGTACTTGTCACCCTTAAGCTAGGACCTCATTACCACTTAACATCAGGTGGGATGAGGTCAATCTTGAAGTGCAATATTAAAAAAAAAATGCATCTTTAGAAAAAAAACCCTGTTGGAGTTAAGAAAACATACAAGACTAGCGGCTGCGTGTGACTTTGTACAGTCAGTAGCTTTAGTTCATGAACAACTATGTACCTTGTCACATTAAGGCACTGTCTATCGGACTTGCTTAGTTACGCGGAGATTTGGTATGACAAAGTACCGAGATGTATACGAACTAATGATGCTGGCTGTACATGTGCAACAAATTCATACGCAGCCACTAGTCTTGTAGGTATGTACTACAAATATAGATGGATATTACCATCTCACAACTAGTTTATATTTCAACTAAACTAGTCTTCGAGTAACAGCAGTTATTCCTGGAATGGAATCGATAGCCACTAAACGGAACAAAACTTCGACAGATTGAGGATATTGTGGGGGGTAATAACGGCAGCCATCGCACGGGGGGGGGAGCTTTACGGTAATAATCGGCGCTTAGAGTAAAATATAAATATAACTAGCCGCTCCCTACAACTTCATTCGCGTTTAGAAAATGAAAATATATGGTAATATGGGAAACTTGGTTCAGCTAGAACTGTGACATATATTACCTAGATGAAGATACAGGAATTAAAAACGTATGCCCTTCGACTAAGTCTCATTTATGAAGTCCTTTCTCGAATGCCTGCACTTAAACATCTAAAGCACTTGTGTTACAGAAATCAGAAACAAAGACCACATCACCCAGACCCGGAACAACCGGGACCCGACCGGGGATCGAACCCGGAACCTCAGAGATGGCGCGACGCCTAAGTCTGGCACGTTCGGCTCTCGGCTACGGAGGTCGTCATGACATGATTGTACAAATAGGTAAATAAATAAATAAATATTGGACAACATCACATGCATTGCTCTGATTCTGTGGTAAGTAGCTAAAGCACTTGTGTTACAGAAATCAGAAACAACGACGGTACCACAACACCCAGACCCGAGACAATACAGAAAAATTAGTTTCCCATATGGACCCGACCGGGGATCGAACCCGGAACCTCTGAGATGGCGCGACGCCAAAGTCCGGCACGCTCGCCTCTCGGCCACGGAGGTCGTCAAAAGGTAAAGGTTAAATGTAGGCATTCGAAAATAAGACTAAATCCATATGCCTACGTTTTGAGATCCTGAAGTTTTCATCTAGAGGTGCGATACGTGTCCTGCTAGGGGGTTTTAAATATCCTCAAAATAACCCTTCATACACGCTCAGCATTTATAACAAAATGATGCGACACTGGGTCAGTTGAACCGCAGCGTAATAATCGCCACTGCCTGCTCTCAGGGGGCCGACCACCTACCCTAACTGGCCGGGTTGTATCTATTTATATTTTTTTATTAGCAGTTGCTTCGTTCACGTTACATAATATTCAAAAAATTACCCCTTTTTCTCCTCCTTTACCAAATAATTTTGGATAATCCATCCATAATAATACTTCAAGCAAGGTTTGTTGGTATTTCGCTTAATATCATACTTATACGTTAACGTCTGGTTGTACTCATGTATTTATATTGTATGTTGTATGTACTATCATTTGCCTGCGACTTCGTTCGCGTTTTTTGGGTAAAAATATTAGTTTCAAATGTTAGTTATCTCGATGGCATATGTCTTTCTATCTATGTTGTAATAAAATACCAGGTTTTACTAATATTTGCCCCCGACTTTGTAAGAGTTTTTCTTCGATAAAAATATTAGTTTAAAATGTCATCTGCCTAAATGGTACCGGTCTCTTTTTCTACAAATATTTTAAAAAATACCAGCTCCTCAGGGATATAATTTCGGGAAATTATCCTACTAAATTTCTAAACATGAAAGTATGTATGTATGTATGTATCGATTGAATGGTCCCCTTTCACGCAAAAACTACTGAATGTATTAGGATAAAATTAAATAGATTTATAGATATAAGATCAACACAGAGAATGACTGCAACTTTGCGTCATCCCTACTAATATTATAAATGCGAAAGTAACTCTGTCTGTCTGTCTGTCTGTGTGTCTGTTACGCTTTCCTGCTTAAACCTCTCAACTGATTTTGATGAAATTTGGTGTAGGTATACGTTGAATCTCAAGAACGGACATAGATAGATAGATAGATAGATATACTTTATTGCACAAAAACTTTACAGAAATAGATTTTACAGATTGATTATAGTACAATTTAGGCGGTCTTATCGCTAGAAAGCGATCTCTTCCAGACAACCTTAAGGTAGAGGAAATAGTAGATGGCAAGAAATGGGTACGGCCGTGCAACATTAATAAAGTATTATTTCTTGAATTATATTCATAGTATAGCATTATAAACATACATAAACTCATAGATATATAACATAATATATATTTATATATATATATATATATATATATATATATACACAAATAAACATGCTTATCAAATATAAAATTAAGTAAAGTATTTCGACTAAAAAAAAAAAATAATAATAATAATAATAAGTTAATATGGATAAGTGTATGAAACTTACTAATAACCAATATGCCCAGCTAAAATTATAGATAGAGGACATAAATTAACATTAATCAAGTGAGAGGAAGTACGATTTAACCCTGGCTTTGAAAATAGGAAGAGTCTCAGATAATCTGATAGATGACATAGGCTACTTTTTATTAGAAAATAAGGGGGGGAGGGGGGTAATATCACCTTTGGAAGTTTATATGGAAAAATGTTTATTTTTGAAGTTAGAGATATGAAATTTGGCACAAATATAGCTCGAAACTTGGAATTTTAATCCATTATAGACTACTTTTTGTTTCGAATATTAGGTGAGAAAGGGGTAAAACCGACCATGGAAGGATGTAGTCCACGCGAACGAAGTCACGGGCACAGCTAGTTTTAAAATAAAACCCTAAAATATCGATGGCAGCTTGGCCGAAATCGATCACTATATTATTAAACTCACACAATTTTGTCACAGTAGTGACCTCTTTCACAGGACCACAAGCTCGTTGATTAAAACAAACATCTAACGACAGCACACGGGGTGGTGTTTGTAGCGAAACAACCCGTCGCCTGCTGCGGGGTCGAATGGGCCCCGCGAGAGAGCGGACATGTCGGGGAGTATTGCGACCAACGGACAATATTTGACTTAGTTGCAAAGTCAACAGTGTTGTTTGCTATCCGTGCCGGATAAAATCTATAAATATAATATTTGGTACATATAAAGATATATTTTATTGCACAGAAAATTTGTTTTACAGATTGATTGAACCGCATTTCACGGAATTATTGGTCGATGGACACACGTCTCAGATTGGTAGAAGACCTTACTTTTTGAAATTCGATTAACTAAATCACTTAGGATTAGGATTAGATTAGCTAAAATTTGTACTGTAAATCATAAGAACTGATTTAATAAAATATATACTATAGTGTGATAATAGAAATATGAAAGATATACTATGTTTGTGATATGGTGTACCACTTTCGAATTTATTTTTGCATTATTTTATATGCAGTTACCAATTAATAGTATAAGTTACAACTAGAAAAAGGTAGATTGAGATTTAAATACTTTTCCAAGTTTTATTGGAAAAATTGTTGACCAAATTTAAAACCGTTACATTCATACTGGAAATCACAAGATCTTTAATTACTAGAAGATTACAAATAAAAGGATATAGTCGTTTAGATCCTTAGTGTTAAATATGTATTTATCACTTGTATTATTTCAGAATTCAAACTAAAAATCACTGTCATAAACAGTACAGCAATCCTATCCAATCATAAAAAAAAACTCTCTATTTGAACGGAACACGGAAACTCTTTTAAAAATACGCTCTTCAAGTCAACAATAATCTTTAATATTAGAATCAAAGATATCTTTCAGACGGAAAACTCACAGCCATGCATCCTGTCTGTAGATATGATGACTGATAAGGTTGGAATTTTCAGAAGAACAGTCTTAAAAAAAGGACTTGACGCAATACATAAGCTGTAGCGATAAGTAATTGATAATAAAGTAAAAAATATTGTTTACCCCATTTGTTAGATTATGTAAAAATTGAGACACATATTTTTGCATTTCCGGAAAATTAAGTACAAGCTTGTAAAAAAGGTAGTCAGTACATTACGTTAAATAATTTCCATTGCTTTTTATTTTGTTTTTTTGTTTATTAATTAAGATAAATTTTTTTCGACCTTGTATAGGGAAAAAATTCACAACAACATTTGTGTGGTCATTTAAATAAAATGTAGGTATGCTATCCTTATGTTTGTGATCAATTTAAAATGATAAATTTATTATTAAGATGTCTCTTTTTGATTTAAATGGAAAATGCCCCCTTCCCAGTCTATTGCCCGGCTTGCGTGGGCACAGCCCAACAACTGGTCTGTTTTTATTTATTTAAAAAACATAAATGCTAACCACCCCAGTAAATCAAATTGTATTAAATAGAGACATTGCGAGACCGTTCTTATGGGTTATTTCTTATTTTACCTAATAATACATTTTTAAATATAAACCGCAGCCAAATAACGATCACGTCGGTTTTCTTGTGTTCCTGCTTGTGAGTAAAGTTTCCAGAGCTCCTGGGGGATGCTACATTAGTAGCAGAGGTCAAGCTTTCAAGGTAAGGGTGACAAGTGCTGTAACAGCAATTATTATGCTGAACTTATCTTAAGCTAAGACTTCATTAATAATATTTTTTAATAATTTATTTAATAATATTTTTTAATAATTTATTTAATAATATTTTTTAATAATTTAATAATATTTTTATTAAATTATTATTAAAAAAATAAATTATTATTATTATTATTAAGGGTGACAAGTGCTGTAACAGCCATTATTATGCTGAACTTATCTTAAGCTAAGACTTCATTACCACTTAACATTAGGTCAATCTTGAAGTACAATATCAAAAAAGAAAAATCAGTATTTTTTCTCATATTTTGCGCCAACCCCCCAGCGACGCGGGTAAATTGTCAACATAAACACGTTCCTTCGGATTCCAGTAAAGGGATAATGTAATTTTCGGGCGCCCGGGTCGTTAGTACCCCTTCGGTTCGGGTTAAGACGTACAATATTCATCATTCTTAGTCACCAAACATACGAGTAGATATAGTCACTGTATGTACGAGTATCATAAATAGATAGGACGTGTGGTGAATTAATAATTTTGCTAAGGGAAACTAAGCGTTAGAATGTATCAATATTTTATTGTAATTTAATTTCAACGTTAAGCCGCAATCATATGATCTGTAATTGCAAATGTCTTGCAAAAATCATTACCGAACGATAAAACTATCTGGAATTCAATTATTGCTGTTTCACTTCTCGGATATGTACATATTTGCTTACATTGATCTAAGGGCTTCATTAACCACACAGGATTATTAAAATGTGTAAACAAATATTATCATAATATTTAAATAAATGACCCGATTCAACCAATTTTTCTTGCTATCGAACCAATGATTGTGGGTTAGATTCCCAGTCAGAACACACATTTGTGTTTGTTTTGTCTGGGTGTTTGTAAATGTATTTAAAATTTTATTACAGACCAGAACCAACAGTGGTACCACTTTTGGTTCCGTTTTCCATAACATACTTATGTAGCTTCAGCAGCTACATACTTAGAGTTTATATATACAGTATGTGATGTATATTTATTCTTTTTTTTCACAAATTTACAAAGTGCGACTCCAAAAATCATCTAAGGTAAGGTATCATTTGTATGTGTACCATTCAAAGGTATTTTTCGGATTATAATAAACAAGAAAAAAATTAAAGTATAAGTTTAATTTCTTTCACATTTTAAATTAAACTGAAGATATAATGGAGAATATTTTTTGTACTAACCTTTTTATTAATTTGGGCGACAGAAATACTGACTGAGCCACAAGTCGACCAAGCCTCAGTGGCTCACTTATTGAATTTGTGCCCAACCTATTATTTATGTTAGTATTATTTTATGTTCAATTTATTTATTTATTTCAAATAGGTATGCAGACAGATTACAGTCAATGAGATACACAATAAGACGCAAAAAAAAATAACTTAACTAGACGGCAATCTAATAAAGCATACACATCATGATTAAACATTTTTAGTTTACATTTAGAAATTAAATATAAAAAAGACTTAAAACTAGTAAACAAAACAGATAAAATTATTAATTAATTATTAGAATCCGATATAATTTGCAACATTTTCAATGCAACCGGTTTTCAAAATGTAAACCACTACAAACAACAAACACTAAAAAATTAAATGTAATTTAAGCAACGCAGTTTTACGTTGCTTTTTTTGATTTTTTTTCTTCAAATAAATAACTTTCTAGAATATTGGTTGGACACGCCTTAATTTTTTGTGGCTTTTTATTACAAAGAAAAATACATTTTTAAAACCAACGCCTGCTTACATTAGTTTCTAACAATGAATCTTGAAACAGCGCTAAACTCTAGCAATTCACAAAATTCGGAGTGCCATCGACAAAAAGAATGGGCAAACAACGAAAAACATCTCCATTTTAACATTACAAGGAGTGTGAGCTGCGAATGGATGTTTGGAGAAAAAAAAATGGCCTTTCTTGCTCACGCTCCCGAATTCGGTTGAACAAATAAGTTGGGAATATAAAGCGTCGTCTCGCAGATAATGGATTGTATTGCTGGAAGACGGGAAAACTCCGATGTAAAAGTTCGTACAATTATATCACGTTCGCAGAGTATAAACGGGAATTGGGCAAGGGGGAGTCCCGCTCATTTTATTGGTCCCGTAGCGTTACCAAGGCTTTTACTGCAAGCGTTTTTTATACGGCGGTAGTCGACTTAATTTGACGATTCATAAATGCTTTTGTTTACATGAATAAACACATTTTCTATTCTATTCTATACATATAAGTTTTATTTATTAATACAATTTTATGGACAAATAAAAAAGGTGGACTTAATGCTAGAAGCAGTCTCTATTTAAGAGCGCATGGAATCAGTATTTTCTAGCAATAAATATAGCCTGTTACTTAGAATGTAACTTTCCAATGTTGAAAGAATTTTTGAAATCCCACCTGATGTTAAGTGGTAATAAGGTCCTTAATAAATCTGTTACTGGACTTGTCGCCCTTACCTTGAAGACTTGACCCCTGCCACTAATGTAGCACCCCCAGGAGCTCTGGCAACCTTACTCGGACGCAGTAACACAACAACACTGAAGTGATTGTTATTTGGCTGTGGTCTTCTGTAAGGTGAAGGTGTTGCACCAGCCGAGCTGCTCCAATTCGAGCGATAAAGAAATCACATACATTGCTCTGATTCTGTGGTAAGTAGCTAAAACACTTGTGTTACAGAAATCAGTAACAACGACGGTACCACAACACCCAGACCCGAGACAATACAGAAAAATTCGTTTCCCATATTGACCCGACCGGGGATCGAACCCGGGACCTCTGAGATGGCGCGAAGCCAAAGTCCAGCACGCTCGCCTCTCGGCCACGGAGGTGGTCAAAGCGATAAATCGCTATACCCTACCCCTCTTAATCTCTGCAGTTTTTGTGTTTATTCGTAACAAACATACACATAAATACACAATTCATTTCTCTTTGTAGTATTAGTACATAAACGATTTAATGAAAGTGATTTTTGTACAAAAAAATACCTAAACAAAATTGTAATTTCATCTGTTTCTAGATTGTATCTCAATGGTTTCAAACCTTATCGCTCGAATGGGGCGATGGAGTTTCCCGGTGGGGATTAGTGGGAAAGCTTGCACGTCATAGAGCTTACCATTTTACTTCACCTCAAAAAGGGTTAATGTATGATATCGATTAATGCTTAATTCCATTATTCGAAAAAAGATCAGTTCTTGTTACGGTTAGTAATAAATTATACGAGGCGTAAGCTAAGAAAGACCGACGGACGACTGATGACAGCTGGTATAGAAAGTAAATTCAAAATTTGAATTACAGGCTCGTAATCATAATCATTTTTTTATTATTCGTAACGTCATTACGAATAGTAAAATATTGGAGCCGGGCTTAGATATTTTCTATTAAAGATTTATTATTTTCCAAATAACATGGTCCCAAAATTATAGATAATACTAGGCAAAAAGTTTTTACACTTTTTAAGACATTTCTAAGAGAAAAACAAATTTTGTTCGGCCCACGGACCCCTAACTTGGTCCCTTTTTAAAATATAGCGTTCTGATGTCTCATTTATCTTGTATTACAACTGGGGATTGCTTTATAGCAAATTTTTATTGGTTTCGCTTTTTAGTATGATCAGGCGTACCTTTTCGCAACTCCGGGGGTAAATTAGCAGAGAAATGTTTTCCATTTTGCATGAAATATTTTAATAGGAGCAGGTGGTGGATCGCGGTATCGGGAATTAAGGCTCTCTGCCACATAGGGTTTATTGCTGTAATAGCGTTGACGGTCGCCAGGGATTACAGATTAGGAATTACCTGCAAATAATTACAGTTCGGTGTAACATGAGCGTACAAGTGACACGCGCACGCATTAGCATTTTACATCAATCGATTAGTTAGTACAGATGTAGGCACAGATGTAGGCACAGACATTTAATAATAAAGCTGACGGAACATTAGGTACCAAGCAGCGTGACATATCACACATTGAAACCCATCAAAGCATTGGCCGAATTTGGGATACTAAAAAAATTTACGTTGTGTCTATTTTTTTCTTGTGACTCTCAGGTGGCATAGCTCAATAAGAAAATGACAGCGATAGCCACGCGCTGACATTTGATCATGTCGCACCCCTAGATGAAAACTCAAGGAACTCAATTATGAATTAAGAAATTTGGTTCTTGTTTACAAATGGTACGCATATTTTTTTTTGTGACTAGTTATCTTAGGGTATTATACTAATTTGGAATCTTGATTAGTTGTGTCATCTTTGAAAATAACTTGCCATAGCGGTGTTTATACTTTTTTTTTGCAAAACCATGATTCAAAGTAGACTGAAAGTAAAATCTTTAAAAAATTGAGACAGGAATTCTTAAATGCCACATAATGGAAATGCATAATTTTTTATTTCCTGGAGTTTTCATCTAGAGGTGCGGTGTGAGCGAGTGTAAGAATAGGTGAAAGAATGAGATGTCAATAACGAGTTGTAGCCGAGTAGAAAAAGGACAATAGATCATAGCTAGATTAAAAATGTAACTTGGTTTTACCGTTCCGTCTCATTATTATTATATGTTTTTTTTTTATATTACACTTCAAGATTGACGTCATCCCACCTGATGTTAAGTGGTAATGAGGTCCTAGCTTAAGGGCGACCAGTACAGCAAAATAAATCGGTTACTGTAGGTACTTGTAGCCCTTACCTTGAAGGCTTGACCCCTGCTACTAATGTAGCACCCTCCAGGAGCTCTGGAAACCTTACTCGCACGCAGGAAGACAAGTGTAAGGTGGAGGTATTTCACCAGTCGAGCTGCTCCAGTTCGAGCAATACCTCGCTATGGCCTACCTCTCTTATTTTTCGATTAGTATTAATTTGTGAAAAAACAATAGCATTTTTCAATCAAATTTTTTTTATGCAATTGTAACCGTAAAAAAGAACTGCAAAGTTGAATATCAGTTCTTATGACAACGGCATAAGGACCATACAAATCCAAAGTATGTCTTTAAGCTCTTTCGACCGTACACGGGTCACACTGGACTTGTCCGGATTTTATTAGACAAGGTCGCCAAATTTGTCATTATTAGGAAATCCCTTCGGACCCGAAAGCCCTCATTTTTCTCCCCGATCGTAATGAACAGGTGTAAACGTGGCCTTGGGTGTAAACCCAGCCTTAACGTCCAGATCCTAGAGGATGCTGACAAACTAAAGCCTTCATTACAGCTATTTTTCAATAAAGCTGCAAAAAAATATCGAAGACAAAATCAATTTTCTGTCTTAGTGCAAAATTAGTAATAAGTTTAGCTTTCATTTGTAAAAAAAACTACTGAGTTTCTTGCCGGTATCTTCTCTTTAGTTATAGGTTGCGAACCCGAGGTAGCTTCATTTGCTTTATATAGTAACTATTCATAAGTATTACTCATGTAATCTATGTAAATAAAATAATTTTGACTTTGACTTTGAATTAGATTTGTCTTAAAAACTAACGTCATATTTTAATTATACTCTATTTCTTAACCTGTGCTAGCCTGTCCTAGCTTAAGGGCGACAAGTACAGCATAATAAATCTATTACTGGACTTGTTGCCCTTACCTTGAAGGCTTGACCCCTGCTACTAATGTAGCACCCCCCCCCCCCCCCGGAGCTCTGGAAACCTTACTCCCACGCAGGACGTTATGTCTTTTGTAATAATAAATAAATAAATAATTTAATATTAGACAACATCACATACATTGTTGTGATTCTATGGTAAGTAGCTTAAGCACTTGTGTTACAGAAATCAGAAACAACGACGGTACCACAACACCCAGACCCGAGGCAATACTGAAAAGTTCGTTTCCCGTATTGACCCGACCGGGGATCGAACCCGGACCTCAGAGATGGCGCGTCGCCAAAGACCGGCCCGGTCACCTCTCGGCTTCGTAAATCGTCAAATAAAATAAAAAGACATTTATAAAAAAGTATATTGCTACAACTGAAATGTGTTTTTGTTTATTTAGGTACTGATGCTAGTTTTTATGAATCAAATAGGCATTTTATTATTTTTCTTCAGCAAACAAAGTATTGCTTTAATATAGGTATTTGTACGATTTTTAAAAGTCACAAAATGTTTTTTTAAGATATATCTTTAACGACCTCCATGGCTGAGAGGCGAACGCGATTGGCGTCGTGCCATCTCTTAGTTACCGGGTTCGATTGTCGGTCGGGAAAATGAACTTTCTATATCTTCGCGGATCTGGATGTAGTGGTGCCGTCGATGGTTTTTTTTATAATGCACTTCAAGATTGACCTCATCCCACCTGTTGTTAAGTGGTGGACTACATACTTTCATGATCGGTTTTACCCCTCTCTCCCCATATATTCAAAAACAAAGGTAGTGTATATTATAATCCAAATTTCTTGCTATATCGTGGCAAATTTATTATCTCTAACTTAAACAGTATACATTTTTCTAAATAATCTTACAATGGTGGTATTACTCCCCCCCCCCTATTTAAAAAATATACATATTTAAAAAAAAAGGAGCCTATGTCCTTTTTAAAGGCTCAATGTATGCCTGTTCCAAGTTTCATAAAAATCGGTTCAGTGGTTTAGGCGTGAAATCTAAACAAACAGACAGACAGACAGAGTTACTTTCGCATTCAAAATATTATTAGTATTTTAGTATTAGTATTTATAAGAGCCTAGAGAAAAAGAAATATAGCAAGTGAACGCTCAGCTTTACAACTGTAACGCAATTTACGAGCGGTCGAGTCGGCGCCGAAATAAAATCGATTCTAACACCCTACCCGAACGAGGGTTATCCGCGACCCGATGCGAATCATAACTCGATGTTGTCATCGAATCGAATAACAGTAATAGACAAACTAATGGGCGTGAGAACGAAATTATTTTCGGATAATATTGCGGTTTTTCTCTTTGCCATTTTTTGTATTAATACGAATATACTTATCTACAAATAAATAACTGTATGTTATTCTTAACTATAGAAGAGCGGGCTCTCCTGGCACAAGTATTATCGATACTTAAGTTCTCTGACATCTGGATATATTTTTGTCGAATGTAGTTGCTGAAGAAACATTTTTTTAATTGTTTTTTTTTTCTTAATAAAATTGGAGTGTCTGTTTTTAAAATAACCGCTTTTTTATTACATGCAAATGAATATATATACGGTATATATATCAAAATATATATTTTTTTTTTTATCTGTTTGTGCCGGTTAGTCTCTGAAATGAGGCACCGATTTTGACGGGGACTTTTACTGGTAGATAGTTGATGCAGACAAGAAGTAACTAAGGCTAATTTTATTTTAGAAAAATAATTTAATATTATAAAAAAAACGAAATCCTGTAGTCCACGCGAATGAAGTCGCGGGCACAGCTTGTTATAATAATAGCAGTGCGAGCTTTTTTATTTTATATCAATTGGAATATTTATATCTTTTTTGAATAAAATAAATGTTTTTTTCTTCAGTCGTCACTCAGCTTAAGGTTCCGCCAGAATACCAGCGCTCCTGCGGCATCCAATGTCGTAGCCGCTTATGCTGAGGCTGGGACCTTGTTAGCTGTGCAATCACTATGTTTTTTCTTTTTTTTTTTTGTTGATTTACTTTTACTGTACCTATTTTTTCGTGTCATGTTTATGTCTGTGTACTGTGTATTGAGTGTGTGTGCTAATAAATAAACTCTTATTCTAATTTTTATTCTTCACTAGTGGGCCCAACAGACTTCGTCCTGTCTCGCCGTGAACCATCCTTGGACTTCAACGAACATTTTACAAAAATATTTGTCAAAATTAGTCTAAGCGTTGTCGAGCTTTGCGCTTACCAACACATTTTGCTATTCTTTTTTTTTATAGTATCGCAGTATATTGGCTCCTCCCAGCCTGATGGTAAGCAAGAGAGGAACCCACATCGCGATGACAACGGATTTGATATCAAAATATCCTATTCTTTAGCATCGCCATACTGGCCCGCAAGATGTTTCTTCACGCTCCTTTTGGAGGAATCCATGTCAAAGGAAGGAACACATGAGCCGGCAACGAGTTCCACTTCTTTATGGTCCGGCAAAGATAAGAGTTACCGAACGTTTTATATAATAGAATTATATTTCTATATAATAGAAGATAAATGACCTATATAAAGTCTACATTGAAGTCTTAAAACTACTCTGCACCAAAACCTTTGTCACCTTTGGGAGCTGGTCTGCTCCAGCTTACCTACCTCTCTAAAGTAAATACTTACTTGAGTACTTAATTGTTTCATCACTCATCAAAACAAAACTATATGACTTGGTTTACAGTGGTCTACACATAGCTTTAAGTTCGATACTGTAACTAATTTGCTAAGTTTCTTACCAGTGTCTTCTCGGTAGATATAGGCTCCAAAACGGCAGTAAAATCACTTTGCATTGTATTCAATGACGATTCAAAAGGGTTGTATTATAACCTACTTGAATAAAGAAATATTGGAGTTTGAGAATTTGGATAGATATTTGCGTTTATTATATTAGATAAATAAAATAAATAAATAAATGCGCCAGTCAATCACACCAATCATCTGGTCTCAAACTAAGGTTTTCCCTTGTACTATGAGTACCAGACGACGGATACCAACTGAGGGCGTCATCCCAGCACACCCAGACCCAAGTCAATTTAGAAAAGTTCGTTTTTCAAATTGACCTGACCGGGAATTGAACCCGGAACCTTACGCGCTTTGGCCGCCTACCTTAGCCACTGCGCCACCGAGGTCGTCAAAGATAAGAAAAAAGATGATTTTATTAGATTGCTTGTCTGCTTAATAATGCAGTTATGAGAGTAATATCTTCAGTCAGTATAATTTTGACCTGATTCAATTACTTAAACGGTTAGTCTTGAACTGTAAGTTAGGCAAGTGGACCGGACTTTTGCGTTGCGCTATCTCTGAGAGTCCCGAGTTCGATCACCGGTCGGATCAATATGGAATACGAACTTTTCTAAATTGTCTCGGGTCTGGGTGTTGTGGTATCGTTGTTGTTTCTGATTTATGTAACACAAGTGCTTGAACTACTTACCATAGAACCAGAGCAAGGTATGTGATGTTGTTCAATATATGTATTCAACGACTTTATATAAGGGCAATTCACAAAATGGACTGTTTGTGTTTTTTTGAATAAACGATTTTTTATTAATTTATTATTTATATAAATATAAACATATACCTATAATCTATATATATATTGTAGAATTTGATCAAGATTGTTTTTCTCACAGGCAACTGTAGTCAATTTAAACAACAAACTTTGTCATTTACACCAAAATTCCTTCAGATTTTTTTTATTAGTAGATATGTAAATATGTGCGCCTGAACTTCAATAGCGTTTAATCTGCACATGTCAATTCACGTCACCATTTACACGGCATTATCATAGCACAAAAGCAGTGTGAATACAAGTGAATACGATGTGCAAATGACGTCATCAATTTATAGTAAGTCAGTTTGACAAGTAGGATAAGGAATATAACATATCTATGATGAACGTAATATAACATGACACGACAGGAGGTACATGACCTACGGAACCTATTTTAATGAAATTTGATATAGCTATTCGTTGAACCTCTAGAACAGATATACAGGCCTAGCATACGCAATATGTCAAATTTATCGCATGAGACGACAAAAGTTTCGATACTGTTCATTGGCTAATAGCACACCACACTTGTATTTTAAGCCAATCAGCAGCTGACGCACTGACTTCAATCGATTTTGACGTTTGTTAAGAGCGCGATAAAATTTAGTCGCGTTGCGTATGCTAGGCCTGATAGGCTACTTTTTGTTTTGAAAATAACAGGGATGGGGGTAATACCGCCCTTGAAAGTTTATGTGGGAATATATTTATTTTTTAAGTTAGAGATATGACATCTGACACAAATATAGCTCGAAACTTTGATTAAAATATGGACTACTTTTTGTTTAGAATATTAGGGGAGATAGGGGTAAAACAAATCTTGAAAATAGGTATACATTTTCGGAAAAAGCCTGTAGTCCACGCAAACGAAGTCACGGGCATAGCTAGTGAAGAAATAAAATACGCTTGCGACAATGATTCCGAAGCTCCACACCTAACAAATAAAGACAAGCGAAGGTACAAAACTTTTTCGCGCCTAATTTTCACACAAAATGTTTCCGCCTGTTCGTAAATAATGCGAACGATACACTCTGAGTTGTAAACAGATAAAAATGTCCTTGTTTGCCGCTCGCGAGCGCTCTGGAGAAAAAATAACGAGAAGAGCAGCAACGCTGTCATGTTTTCAGCGGGATGGGTGGCCAGGCGGTGTGGATTTTGCGGGACATTCGTTTAAAAAACAAGCCGTAGATATAACGAATTTGTAAAAAACATTGATTCTAGGCGGTGAGGATTTTGCGGGATATTTGTTTAAAAAAGCAATCCTAGAGATGATGAATCTTTAACAAAACAATTATGCTCATTAGTCAGTCAGTTAGAAAACATATATTTTGCTTTATAGATAGATAGATACACTTTACTGCACAGAAAAATTTATAGAAATTGGTTTTACAGACATACTCTAGTACAATTTAGGTGGTCTTATTGCTAGAAAGCAATCTCTTCCATTACCAAATAAATCAAAATTGACGGTAATACAGCGCAACAAAGTTCAGTGCAGGGATGTTATTATGTCACTACTTCGTAGAGAATCGAAAAAACCGAAAATGGAGTCCAAATTAGCCCTCGCCACAAATGTAAGCGGATTAGATATTTTGACACAACTCTAGGTATTACTATAAAAGCACTTCGAATCCAAGACCTGTATGTTTTAAATTGTTTTTTTCTGAATGCTTAATTGTATTCTATTTAAATTTATTGTTTTTCCTTGTTTGTAAAACAAATGTTTGATTAAATTAAACTATATAAAAGCCATATTTCTTGGCACAGGAATGTTTCTTTCCTAAAAGGATGTTGTGGTCAATAAGTAAATGTAACTGTGTTAAGTGAAAATAAATGATTAATCAACTTATATCTTTTTTATATAGCTTTTCAAGATACACCTCATCCGACCTGATGTTAAGTGGTAAGGAGGCTTCACTGCGACATATACAGCATAATAAATCTGTTCCTGGACTTGTCGCCCTTACCTTGTAGGCTTGACCCCTGCTACTAATGCAGCACCGCCCAGGAGCTCTGGAAACTTACTCACACGCATGAACACAACATCGAAGTGTTATTTGGCTGCGGTCTTCTGTACGGTGGAGGTATATCACCAGTCGAGCTGTTCGAACGATAAATCGCTATGCCGTACCTCTCTCATTTATATGATGCTAGTATCGAACTGTTGGATGTTTTAAAAATTATATTTTTTCCGTGTATAATTATATCTAAATTTTAGCAACAATCTCCTTTAAAACTATTATTTGTTGGTCACCGTACATTACGAGTGTCCGACTCGACACTCGTCGCGAACGTTTTTGCCGTTTGTTTGTGTCTGTTTGGGGTCCGTTTACGGCCCGTTATTATTATTAGCTGCCATGTTTGTTAACTAAAATTGTTAATTAAATTGTTAAGAATATTAGAGTTTTCCTTTGTTATTTGAATACCGACTCAAAAGTCTCAACAGTAATACTTATGAATCGTCTCTATACATATAAACCAAATGATGCTACCTCCCGGTTCGGAACCTTTATAACTAGAGAAGGTCAGCAAGAAACTCAGTAGTTTTTTTACAAATTAAGCTAAACTTATAACTATTTTCGCAGACAAACAGTTAGTTTGTCCATTTTAAAGACATATATATATAATCATATATGTAAGTAAAAACATTGTATATTAAATTAACTGTAGGACATAATGTACAATATTAAATGATTGCAATTGGTCGTGGTGTTATATAGCCTTGTTCAATAAATGAAATACACAAAGCAAAAATATTCATTTTTAAGACTTTCGCGTTCCATTTTAAACATTTAAAATAATTTAACTGGTCAAAACGCGACACCATTTTTATTTAGTAGTTAATACGAAATTCTTACTGCCCAACGTTTCGGTTAGGGTGCACCAACCGTGCTTATGAGCTGACTGGCCTTGCTCGCCTTCGTCTGTTCGGGGAGCTTGCAAATCTTCATCCACCCGCACATTGTCACATAACAAAATGGTGTCGCGTTTTGACCCGTTAAATTATTTGAAATGTACAAAATATTCTTTCAATTCTTACAGTGAGGGGACCTTCATACCTCTCATCACTTGTTTAGTTCTCTCTTTTCATTTTTAGTTGGTAGTCCCCGCTATTTTCAGAGCGAGGGAATCCCGCATACGCCGCTGTCTTTTCACAGGCAACAGTACTGTGCACCAAGGTATTTCCCCCCTTAAAAAAATAAAATGGTAACTCAACCCTATAGTGCAAAACTAGTTAAAAGTTCAGCTTTATTTGTAATGTGAAGTACAGAGTTTCTTGCCAGGTTTTTAGCTTACAGAGAAGCTTTGGTTCCGAACCGGAGGTAGCATCATTTGCATTATATAGACGTTTCATATTACTGATGTAATTTACATAAATAAAAGAATCTTAAACTTTGAACATCAGTATATTTAATATCATCGAGAAATATCTTTTGCGTGCGCTTTTTATACATCTCACCAATAACAATAATACATAAAACTCCTCAGTAATGTGAGTACCTATTTCTCGTTTCGTGAGAACAATTAGACAGAGAGATACTTAAGAGTATTAATAAAACAAAAACAACTGTTCAATTAGGAAGGCACTTACAATAATTCGGGAGAGGTTCGCCCCTACCAAGGGTCTCCTTTGTATTACGAAACTCGACTCGGAAAAACCCACTTCAGTTTTATTAGAGCGTCCGTTTTTATGTTAAATGCCACCTAGACTTCGATTAAATTTTTCGCTAGTATCAAGCAGTAATGGGAGCTATCGCACATGATAAGGCGCCTAAACGGCAACACGCAGTATGGTCTATCTCATTGTAATAAACGGTCAATCACATAAATAATTTTTAACAAAAAATACCGAAAATATTTGATTTGTGTTAACACTACCGCTCTTATGTCTGCATAAGAACTAATTTAATTACCTTTATCTCAAAATAAAGCTGGCAGAGTCGCAGGCTACAGGTAGTAGGATTGTCCATCCCTTTTCCCCCCCGAACATCCCAGGGGAAGAGACGGTACTGCGTAATAGCGGTCATTCCGCCGGTGGTGTTGTGGTGGTTCTGGCTGAACGGAGTTCCCACAGCACCATCATTAAAAGGCGATGAAGTCCAAGGGGGTTTTAGAGGGTAGTCTCTGCCTTTCGCAAAGTTGAGGAGTCTCACACACGCCGTATTCTTCCCTCATATGGCGGTACGGTTAGTCAAAGGTAGGTAGAAATAAAACCTTTACTAGTAAAGATACTTCTATAAATTTGCGAACGAGCGGTAATTCTAAGACTTATTTTATGAAAGCTAATCTTGAGTGATCAGCGATTCTCTCTAACGCAGCGTAACGTTTCACCGGGATGGTGGTTTCCCTGACTTTATGTACAGATACTTTACCGGGAGCTAACAAAGAAACTCGTAAAATTGCTTGGCAAGACTTCTTAGAGACGATATTCCTTTGGGAACTCAGCCTAAGTACCAATACCACAGCCAATATCCTTCTTTATTCGCGGTTCTGAAGTCACGGTTTTCTCACTCGATTTGCAGCCTAAATGCATTTAAAACTAGATTTTTTTACTAGAAGTGGCTCGAGACTTCATCCGCGTTATTTTAGGATGAAAGATAAGATTCACATATTATGTCATCTGTTATATCGGCATTGTATCATTACAAGGTACGCATTGTAATGCTCGTTTCTCCTCCTTCATTATTATACATATATGTATATTGGACAACATCCCATACATTGCTCCGATTCTGCGGTAAGTAGCTTAAGCACTTGTGTTACAGAAATTAGAAACAACGACGGTAGCACAACACCCAGACCCGTGATAATATAGAAAAGTTCGTTTCCCATATTGACACGACCAGGGATGGAACCCAGAGATGGCGTGACGCCAAAGCCGGGCCCGCTTGCCTCTCGGCTACAGAGGTCGTCACTATGATAAACTCCTTACATTACACACGAAGGTAGTTCCTAAGATAAACGCATACAAACAAACAAATACTTCAGCTCTTTATTATTAGTATAGTTTTCTAAGCACATTTTGAAACAGTCAGCTCTGCCACCATTTTCCTCCTAATCCATTAATGTTATCATCCTAATGATTGAATCAGTCATGAACTTCTGCTTGAAATTGGCTTTAACAACTTGCAGAATAACGGATGGTAATTTTTTACACATTCCAAATCGTAGAATATTGGAATCGGGCATAAGAAATTACGTGAATTAAAATTAAACCCCCATCGAGCGATGCTTCGAGCTATTTCTACGTTCTGACCTGCAGACAAAACATCGATTAGGTACATCGTAATATTTACGAGTACTTAATAGGTAGCGATTAATTTAATTAACTGGCTAGACCACATCTGCTAGTTTCCAAGCATATTATTCAATGAAACAAGGATAAGTATAGCATTTTACATTTTAATGACTTCGTCACTAAGTATAGATTCCGAAATCTACCTTTTTCTTTAATTTTATTTTAGTACTAGCGAACTTTAAATATTTTAAAGATCTAAGGAGGCTAAGAGGTCAATATAACAGAAAAATGTATCAACTAAGATAACTTGCGGTTAGCTCAGTTAGTGGAAGAGCGGCACCTTCGGCCGTTCCCGCCAGTCCCCCAACCACCCAGGGGGGACCTGGTGACGCCGCCCCGTAGGGACAGCAATTCCGCCGACGGCGCTGTGGCAGTTATGGGTCGCCCGGTATCTCATAGCGCCGTCAATAGGCGATGAGAAGGTGGGGGGAGTTGTTAGTTAGGGTAGTCCCCGCCCCTTCTGGGCGGGGGAGTCCCACACACGTTGCTGCCGTCCCCACGACAGCGATATGGTGCAGAAATGCATTTTCTCCCCCTTAAAAAAAAAAAAAAAGAGCGGCACGCGCGATACGTGAAGGTCGTGGGTTCGAGATCCTAACCGTAAGGTGAGTTGAAGTTTTTCTGTTTCTATAAAACATCCTTTTTTTTTCTACTACTGTCAGTGATGTCTGCGAAGCCTTATCATCTTCACCGAACTTTCAGGAGAGCACAAATGGCTCTCAACGTTATGTGATTTATGCACTCTTCCAATTATATGTTTACAAATCGTAATGTGTCAAAAATGACTTTCCGTTTTTCAAAAAATTGTTAATTCTAATTGCAAATTTACTTTCCATATCACCTGTCGACTGTCTGTCGGTCGTTTTTAGCTTATGCCTCGTTATTTTCTCGTTATTCGTTTTTCAAATATTTAAACCGGGCATTTAGCGACAACCGAAGGACGTCCCCTAACGGGGTTCTAACCTCGGCTGGAGCCACTACCTTTGGTGATAAAAGCGTGCCGGTAACTAAAGCTTTGTTAGTTTGTGTGTATATTTGTAATGAATCAAATCAAAAACTACCGTGCTGATTTCAATAATTCTTTTTTTTTTTATATTACACTTCAGGATTGACCTCATCCCACCTGATGTTAAGTGGTAATGAGGTCCTAGCTTAAGGGTGAGAAGTACAGCATAATAAATCTGTTACTGGACTTGTCGCTCTTACCTTGAAAGCTTGAACCCTGCTACTAATGTAGCACCCCCCAGGAGCTATGGAAACCTTACTCACACGCAGAAACACAACAACACAGAAGTGATTGTTATTTTGGCTGCGGTCTTCTGTAAGGTGGAGGTATTTCACCAGTCGGGCTGCTCCAGTTCGAGCGATAAATCGCTATGCCCTACCTCTCTTAAACCATTCTTTAACCATTGGAAAGCTACATTTACCCTGAGTAACATAGGTGTTAGCGACGCATTCCTTATTGTATTAATATTTTGTATTTGAGGGTAACTCGGTGTTACTTTTGACGGGCGCATAGGTTCGCCCACTCAGTCTGCAGCTGAATGTCCTTAGAGCGACACCGCGTTACTCCTCCCTCCGAGTAAAACACGTGTTTGTGCGAAACTGTACTATTTAACAAAAATATACTTAATCAGTACCATAAACGGCGTTATTTTATTTCGAAACGAACCAGAACCTCCACATTCTGGTCATTCGGCCGGATCGTTTCGATGCATCGTACGCCGCCACCGTCGCGAAATATGGTACTGCGTAGTGGAAAAATAGTATCCGCGATTAATGTGAATACCGCGACAGTTAGCACAACTCATCATCCTAACAACAGTGTGAAATCCGAGCCAGTGAAAAAATTTGTGCTGTCTCCGCAAGAAGAGCCGCCATTTTGTCCGCCGGGAACCGACGGGCCGCAACCGACGCCGCAGTTATTGCGTCAGCCGATCACGCCACAAGCGAGTGTGCAGGCGGGAGTCTCGCAGCTACCAGCACCGAATAAGCCCGAAATGTCACAACAACATGATGTACAGTCAACATTAAAAACTGTACAACGAAGTCGCACGTCCAGAGCATCGACATCGTCTTCTGCCAAAGCGAGGCGAAAAAGGTTGGAACTCGAGGCAGCGGAAGCAAAAGCTAGGATACAAATGGATTTGATCGATAAAAAGCTAGCAGCAGACCTAGCTGACATAGAAGATGAATACAGTACACCAGAAGGAGATCGCGAGAGCATTCATACTCGCACCGATGTTGAGAAGTGGTTGGAGCATAGCCAGCATGAGATGGAGAAGGAGAAGGAATGGCGAAACCCACAGAATGGTAAAAATCAGGGCGAGCTAAATCCGCAAAATGGATCTATCGAGGTGCTGAACGCAGTAAAGCAGTTAATAGCCACCACTTCCACCCATCAAGGACAAAACCCTCAACTACTTAGCCGTATGAGCGTACCTAAAGATTTACCGGAATATTATGGTGATCCGATGGAATGGCTTCAATTTAAGCAAGCCTACGACGAGTCTACACAGATATGTGGCTTCAGCGATAAGGAGAACGTCTGGAGGTTAAGAAAGTGCCTTCGAGGACCTGCAAAAGAAGCCGTATCAGCCCTATTGATTTCCACCTCGTCACCCGATCAGCTGATGTCTACGCTGGAGCTGAGATTCGGTAACCCAGATTTTATATTAAATAAAATCACATATGATATAAAAAAGATGCAATCGTTACCGTTAGATTATCATAGTGAGATAGTGCCATTTGCAATTAAAATAAAGAATTACGTAACAACCGTACGTGAAGTGGGATGCGACGAATACCTACGAGGCGTTCACCTATCCAATATTATTCTGGCCAAGCTCCCCACTGTGCTGTTATCTAAATGGTCCGATTACAGTTACCCGATATTGCAAAAAGGAACTAATAAATCTAGAACAGATATAATTTCTGATTTCCTTCATGAAGAGGCACTAAAAATATCTAAAACCGCTAATATTAACATAGCGGTTTCACGCAGTTATAATCAAAACAAATATAAACTGCACGACGGTAACGCTAAGCATCATACAGTTTTGATTCAATACCCTGAGAGTGATAACGAACATGTAAATGATAATTGCAAGTATTGCAATAAGAGTAAACACGAATTAACAAGTTGTAAACAATTCCTCAAAGCATTACGTAAAGATCGATGGCGTCACATCAAACGGTACGGCATATGTTTCAAATGCCTACTGTCCCGTCATAACAGAGAAACCTGTTCCGCGCCCGCCTGCGATAAGGATAATTGCGGCGGGGCGCATCATCGACTGCTGCATAATCCACCGCGCCGAGAGAACGGCGAAGCGACCGCCGATAAGAAGCCTTCGACGACGTCGACACCTACGGAAACCGTCGCGCATATGAGTGTAACCGCGAAAGTCAGTGTAACCGATAAAAAAGTGTTGCTAAAAGTGGTGCCGGTTAAAGTTCACGGGCCTAAGGGCGTTATAAGTGCGTGTGCGTTATTAGACGACGGGTCTACGGTATCGCTGATAAGCGCCGGGCTCGCGGCCCGCGCGGGGCTGCACGGCCGCGCTGAGTGCATGCGTGTGCGCGGCGCCTGGAGCGACGATGCGCTTGTGTGCGCGTCGACTGCCATCACTCTGGACTTGTCTAGTAAGGAATGTAATAACAAATTGTTTACGATTTACGTAAAAAGTGTAAATAACCTAAATTTGCCTATTCAAGATTTTTCTATAACTAAATGTAAAGAATACGATCATTTGAAAAATGTAGAAATAAACACTAATGATTTATGCAAACCAGAAATATTGTTGGGTCAGGATAATTATCATTTATTAATGCCTTTAGAAGTGTGTTGTGGTAAAATTAATGAGCCGTCCGCTACTCGCACACCCCTAGGCTGGTGTGTGCACGGAGTTATGCACTTACCGCGCGCTGCCTCAGCCTCCCCGTACACCACCTTGTTCATTACGGAAGTGACTTCCACAGATGACTCAGATCTCGTTCTGCGGAACCTCGATGACGAGGTGCGCCGCTCTTTCGCCATAGACGCCTTAGGAGTATCTGGTAAGCCACGACAGAACAAGGACGAGGTGCGTGCTGTTGCCATGCTGGAGAGCAGTGCCCAGCTCACTAACGGCAGGTGGTATGTTGGTTTGCCGTGGAAGGACCCAAACTGTAAGTTACCTAATAGTTACCCTAATGCGCTTTCTCGTTTGCACAGCGTGGAGAGAAAGATGTCGGCCAGCCAGGAGTATCAGAGTAAGTACAAAGAACGTATCAACCACTTACTGAAGAATGACTTCGCCGAGGAGTTGGGGACTACTGAGCGGTCGCTTAAGTCATGGTACTTACCCCACTTTGGGGTAAGTAATCCTAATAAAAAAAAGCTGCGTTTAGTATTTGACGCAGCAGCTAAAGTTAATGGTGAGTCATTAAATGACTACCTACTCACAGGTCCAGACCTACTTAATTCTTTGTTTGGAATTATGCTTCGTTTTAGAAAAAACAAAGTTGGGGTCACAGGGGACATCAAAGACATGTTCCTACGAATTAAAATAATACCTGAAGACCAAAACGCTTTAAGGTTTTAATGGAGGGACCAACATACAGGTATCATAAAGACGTTCGTCATGACGTCACTTATATTTGGTGCCAACTGCTCACCTTTCATTGCGCAATTTATTAAAAACAAAAACGCACAGGCGCATGAGTCTACCCGGCCGGCCGCTGTAGCCGCGATATGTAAGCAGCACTATATGGATGACTATATAGATAGTCTACCGGACGACGCCACAGCTATAGATATGGTTAAGAATATCACTGATATTCACAAACAAGGTGGTTTCGAAATCCGCAACTGGACTAGTAATAGCTTACAGGTATTAGACAGCGTGCCAAAAGAGACCTTAGGTGACGCAGCAGTAAAGTTCAAAATTGATCAACAATATCAAGGTGAGCGAACACTTGGCATGATATGGTACCCGGCGCAAGATGAACTCGGGTTTGACGTTTCATTAAAACGTATTCCAGATAGCATTGTGATAGGTAAACAAAGACCGACTAAACGTTTAATGCTCGCAGTGGTTATGTCAATCTTTGATATATTTGGTTTTCTTACACCTTTCACCATACAGGGAAGAATAATGCTCCAGGACACTTGGAGAAATAAAATCACCTGGGATGAAACCATACCAGATGATATTTACCAAAAATGGTGCAACTGGATCGATTTATTAAAAGAAATACCAAATATTCGTATTCCGCGTTGGTATGTACGCGCGGGATTGAAAGAGACAGACGTGCTAACCCCGAGTGCGAGCGAAACGGAGAGTGCATCGCCTGCGCAGCTACTACGTCATCCGTCTACGAAGCGAGTACACGTCACACAATGCGCTACGACACCGGAGTGTGCTACGGCGACGAAATCTGCTACGACTGGTAATAATTGTTATGATAATTTACAATTGCATGTTTTTTGCGACGCTTCTTCCAAGGCGATGTGTGCTGTAGCCTTCTTGCGATGGGAATGCAACCATGTTGTACACGTTGCATTTGTAGCAAGCAAAGGTCGCGTTACATCACTAAAATATTTAAGCATACCCAGGTCAGAACTTCAATCAGCGTTGATAGCATCTAGACTCGCAGATACCATAGCTAAGGAACACGAACTCCCGATCAATAAAAGATACTTTTGGTGCGACTCCACCACAGTGCTACAGTGGATAAACAATGACGCGCGGAGTTATAAAACGTTCGTAGCAAACCGGTTGGGCGAGATAGATGAACTGACGCAAGCCGCTGAGTGGAGATACATACCTACGAAGTTAAACATCGCAGATGTCGGTACCAGGGAAACTTATGACGTCACGGTTTTCCAAAATGAATGGTTTAATGGACCTTCGTTTTTATACGAAGATGAAACCACTTGGCCGCGTCATGTTAACCCTGTTGCATGTGATGAAGACCTGGAAATGGTAAATATAATACGCGAAATCAGTCACTTACCTGTTCCCGACGCGAGTAGATTTTCATCGTGGCTGAGACTGCTGAGGGTGACAGCTACAGTCTTACGTTTCATAAATAAATGTAGGAAACTTACCTCGACGAGCACGCTGATGGAAATGGAGCAAGCTGAACGTCTGTTGATAAAACAGGCGCAAATGGATAGCTTCGCCGGCGAGATAACTGCAACAAAAAATGGAAAATGTATTGAACGTAACAGTAGACTACTTACCTTGTCACCAGTCCTCGATGAACACGATGTACTGCGTTGTGGTGGCCGCATCGATGCTGCGTCTGGAGTCTCATCTGAAACTAAACATCCTATTATTTTAGATGGTAAACATCACGTCGCTCGTCTGATAGTGAAACACTACCACGAAAGGGCCGCCCACGGGAACCAGGAGTCTATTGTAAATAACCTGAAACAAAAATATTGGTTATTAAAATTAAGACCAACAGTTAAATACATAGCATCGCGATGTATGCTATGCAGAATAAGGAAGGCGAAACCAGAGGTGCCCAGAATGGGTGACTTACCCGCAGCGCGCGTGGCACATCACCAACGAGCTTTTTCTCATTGTGGAATTGACCTATTTGGACCGATGAGTGTGACAGTTAGTCGTCGTCATGAGAAAAGATATGGGGTGATCTTTACTTGTCTCACCGTGCGTGCTGTACATTTAGAGATAGTTCACTCGGTTACTACCGATTCTATGATTATGGCACTGCGACGTATGGCGGCGCGGCGCGGCTGGCCACGCCATCTGATGTCAGATAACGGCACTAATCTCCGTGGAGCTGACACAGAACTAAAGCGGTCAGTCAAAGAACTGGACGAAGAAGTGCTTAGACTTGAAGCTGCCAATAATGCGACGGAATGGACGTTTATACCTCCGGCGAGTCCACACTGGGGTGGGGCGTGGGAGCGACTTATAAGAAGCATAAAAACGTCACTCAAAGTCATCCTGAAGGAACGTGCACCTAAGGACGAAGTCTTGTCTACGCTACTTACAGAAGTAGAAAATATAGTGAACAGTCGTCCTCTATCTCACGTCTCTGTGGAACCTGGAAGCAACGAAACTTTAACTCCTAATCATTTTCTTATAGGTACCTCGTCGAATCTTCCTACACCCGGATACTTCGACGATTCGGATCTTTACCTACGAAAGCAGTGGCGGAAATCTCAGAGGCTCGCAGACATGTTTTGGAAGCGCTGGGTAAACGAGATCTTGCCTGACTTGGTGCCAAGACGTAAGTGGAATCACGAGCAGCAACCGTTGAAGGTAGGTGACTTGGTCATAGTTGTGGATCCAGCTGCCCCACGTAATGTGTAGCCAAAGGCGATAGTCCAGCAGGTGTTTCCGGGCGCAGACGGCCGGGTAAGAGTGGTCGAGGTGAGAACCAAGACGGGCACGCTTAAGAGGTCTGTAGCGCGCGTCGCTAGAATCCCTTTGGTTGATGAGTGCTGAGCCAGCACTGGGGTGGGGCGTGTTAGCGACGCATTCCTTATTGTATTAATATTTTGTATTTGAGGGTAACTCGGTGTTACTTTTGACGGGCGCATAGGTTCGCCCACTCAGTCTGCAGCTGAATGTCCTTAGAGCGACACCGCGTTACTCCTCCCTCCGAGTAAAACACGTGTTTGTGCGAAACTGTACTATTTAACAAAAATATACTTAATCAGTACCATAAACGGCGTTATTTTATTTCGAAACGAACCAGAACCTCCACAATAGGGTATATTTATAACTTTAGAAGACTAGCCGCTAGTGTTATATTTTAATGTTGCACGTACCAATTCCTCGCCATCTACTATTTCCTCTACCTTAAGTTATTGGTTCCTAGCGATAATACCGCCTAAATCGTACTATAATTAATCTTTAAAAACTATTTTTTTTGAAATAAAGTGTATCTATCTATTTATTTTTAAAATTGTTCTTTGGAACTACTAAATATTCTATATTAGCGTGGTTAGAAGCCCATTTCACCCAGAAATAGGCTATTACCAAATAATGAAGATACGAAGGGCGCAAGGCACCAGGCTCGTGTACGTAGGTACTCCTCATTCTCAATTTGTTCAAGACAATTGGTATAGATCGGGAGCTGATGAAGTTAGGGTGCGACATTCGCTATATGATGGAACTGCCCTACAAAAACACCTATTCATATTTGGAGCACGATGTGGCTGCCTTCAAAAGATTTTTACGTTTTGTATGTGTCACTGCGTTATTTATAAGTATTACTAGCTGTGCCCGCGACATCGTTCGCGTGGACTACATCCATTTCATAGTCGGTTTTACCCTTATTTCCGCTAATATTCGAAACAAAAAGTCTAGTCTAGTCTAGTCTTCATTTCAATCCAACTTTCGAGCTATATTTGTGCCAAATTTCATATCTCTAACTACTTTTTTTTATTTTCCCATATAAACTTTCAAAGGTGGTATTACATTTATTAGCGTCTAAGGAAAACTCTTACCATAGCTCAGTAACCCTCCTTAAATCGGCGGTCTCCAGTATCAGATGCGCCCCAAACTCAGTACCTCTTATTCTAGTAGCTCCTAAGTAAATAGCCAGTAATAAATTCCCTCCGGGCGATCACTCTTGAATACTTAAGTAATTGTACTACAATAGAACGGTTGGGGAAATAATTTGTTCAACAATATATCAGAAGAAAGGCAAGTTACTCTTACGCCAGGTTCTCACTGGATTACGAAAACTGTAGAATTGAACAGGTTAAATGTATTTATGAACCAAATAAACGATTTTATTTATATTGATTTTTATGCGTTGTCTGAGATTGCTTTCTAGCGATAATGCCGCTAAAATTATACTTCACTATGTATGTATACCCAATTTCTGTAAATTTTCTGTCCAATAAAGCTAATCCATCTATCTAAGTGTTAGTTAACGAAAGACTTGTAGAACCAAATCTATAATGTAGTGAGTTTGTATTACTAGTTAAAACTAGTAAACTCGCAACGTACGCAACGTACTTACTTTAGTACTCGAGTAGTTACATTTATCTATTTATGAAAACTTTATTGTTCGTATTTAACTAGTACTTTTAAAAGTACACAAACTTTTTCACAAAATTATAAAAGGACGTTTGCATAAAACCGGCCTGGCCCTACCGTCGACATTAATGGATATAACGAATACCTAGCTTAATCACTCGCTTGCCAATTGCAGATTTAAGTAACAGCTATTTACCATGAACAATACATCTAAGTTAGCACTTACAGTTAGATTTTAGATCTTACAATTGTGACATAAGAGCTATACAATGTTCAACGTGTTTTCGAAAATTTGTAACATACTTTTCTCGACCTAGAAATTAAACATATGTCCATATACAGTACTCAAATCAAAGCATGTTTTTTGTCTTTTGAGATAAAAAATTAATTTTAAATAGAAGACAAATGTCAGTTTAGTAGGCTTTACGCATCAAACGTTTTAATCTATTTTGTGTCAACTGAATACCTCCAATTATACTAATGACCGGATTATAATGCTAAACTTAATCGAGCTTTGAATTGGTACAGTAGGTTACACAACTGTTGGCATAGAATATTTTATTATGATACCGATAAAATTCATTTCAAAGTTACATATTTCATTTACATTTCACATTAATATTTAAGATAAAAATAAATAAAGGATTTGTTTATTTAAATCGCTGAAATTTACTTTTTATTACATATATTTTATTTCCCGTTCAAATCTGCGCTTGACTGGTGGAGAATGCCAATTGGAATAAATTCAACCTTTTTGTACTTTTTTATATTCGTGCAATAAAGTTTTAATAAATTAACAAACTGACCTAGAAACCTTTTTTAATTAATCTAGTCGGTTACAATAACACTTTCCTGTGGTCACCTAAGTCAGCCATTGCAAATAGTGACTCTCACTCTAGAATCTATATTCGTTACCGAAAAATGCCGGAAAAAACAAAGTGGATGATGTAACAGCGTGATAGGTCTTTTCTCTGCACATTCAGTATAAGACTCTTGTAGAGTCATGAAACAATAGCCAAGAGGACACTGTCACATCATCCAGTGATTGATGTGACAGTATGATAGTGTCTTATAGACTATCAGATCCCCACGCCAAAATAAAAACCAATATACCTAGCAACTATAGTTTCAGATGAAATAGGTCGCAGGGAAATCTGGACATCAAAGATTTCATGACTTCCCTAGGGGCATCACGATCACCCTGTAAATTTCGAATATTTTTAATACCCTTACTAATAAACAAGACTGCAAACCTATTGGGATTTCGTGAAATACCAGACTTCCACATTTCGACATATAATTTAGGACTCTTGTAGCGTCATATAATGGTAGCTGATGGAGCAAAGAGGTTTTAGAACGACAACTATGTACCAATAAATGCAGCGTAGAGTGTGCCTACTAGACAGATAGACGACCTTGTCACAGTGGTAGACTAGCAATGGATGAAAGCGACACAAAGCCGAAAGTGGTGTAAGTCATGGGCTGAAATTATGGTCATGAGCCATAATACATTGAACGTCATGTTTTGACGACCTCCGTAGCCGAGAGGCGAGCGTGCCGGCCTTTGGCGTCGCGCAATCTCTGAGGTCCCGGGTTCGATCCCCGGTCGGGTCAATATGGGATACGAACTTTTCTGTATTGTCTCGGGTCTGGGTGTTATGGTACCGTCGTTGTTTCTGATTTCTGTAACACAAGTGCTTTAGCTACTTACCATAGAATCAGAGCAATGTATGTTATGTTGTCCAATATTTATTTATTTATGACTCATGTTACATAAACCCTACTACACTTCTTAACCAACCTCTGTAGGTGAAGAAGATTGCATAAAAAGTTTCAATAATTTCCAAAAGATTTTTCTATCCAATTTTAGATACAAGTTTTTCTACGACTCATTAACATTTACCTCATCTGCCGTAGTGATTACTTGAAATAAGTAAACGAACTCCAAATTACCTGAAAATAAATTAAACTCTATTAATTAACTCAGAAGTACATAACAATTATAATTTAAATCAATTATAATACAGTAATAACATGGTGAAAAGTTTAAATAAGGTAAAATTGCCTCTTGATTGAAAATGCTTTAGCACTAAGCAAATATTGTTGCTTTCGGCGTCGTCTAAGTATTACTAGAGTTTGTTTATTTTTTAATATTTTCAAACTATTTTTCTCTGGTTTTGCGTAAAAGTTTATCATCAAGAAGTTGAAAACTTAGTTAAATTCCAAAACAAACATGCGCACAAACAAATAATATTAATCGATTTTATTATTTTTATAGTACTATACGCCGTACTAGCAAATAATTTAATTTTAACAAACTTGTCATTTGCCTGTGATAGTTTTCTGTTTTACAAAATATTTTGATAGCAAATTCAATAAATTATTCAATGTGGAACATTATAGTACAACGTGTGATTAAAATCAAGGCCAATTTAATAATTTATTACCATAAAAATGATTTGCTATTAAAATACGATTTTCTGATAACGAAAAATATTTTCTATATTTTCTCAACCACTTCTTATAAAAAGTGTGTAATAAACTTATTTCCTTGAAACTATTTTCTTCACAGCCCATATATTACTTCCAAAAATGCGCAATACCAAGAAAATAGCCCAACGCAACGCCGAACCAAAAATTACTCTTCAAATTCTGAGAAACAGTTCTGCGCTCGCCTGTACATCTTTAATTTGTAGGTAAGTTACAAGTTTGTCTTTCTCCGGAACTTGGTAATTCCCGGAATGACTTATAAAGCCCCGGAAATAAAACGGAAGGGTAGCGCAGATTCCGGTGGGGTAATCAAGACTTTTAGTTCAGGAATTGCCCGGATACCGGAGAATGCGGAGAATTTGAGTTATGATGGCCAGATCGAGATATTGTGTACATATGACGAGATAAATAAACCTTTTATAAAAAGAAATCTTTACTAGGCTTTTTGTGTTGTGAATAATTTTCATTCACAGGTTTATATCTGAGTTTTTATTATGTACAGATGTAATTGGTATGTTGACACTATTTACAAATAATAGAGAAGCAGACTGGGTCAATAACAGATTGTTAAATGTTCGTCAAATAGTTAAAATTGTTATTATTAGGTATTATATATTATTGTATCTAAAAGAGAGATATATATAGGCCTAGCATTCGCAACACGTTAAATAAAAAAAGCTCGTTAAAAAGGATTACTACCAAAGTGACAAAAAATGTACGGGTCTAGAATAACATTTTTATATTTTTAGTAACAGTTACATTGAAAAGAGTAAGTGTCGAGTGTTCTTGCCGGTTCTTCTCGACATGATCAACATTCCGAACACGGCGGTAGAATACTTCATTTGTACTGACGATTCATAAGTGCTTTTTAGGGTTCCGTACCTCAAAAAGAAAAAACGGAACCCTTATAGGATTACTTTGTTGTCCGTCTGTCCGTCCGTCCGTCTGTCAAGACCCTTTTTCTCAGGAACGCGTGGAGGTATGAAGCTGAAATTTATATCAATTACTCAGGTCTACTGTCCCTTGAAGCTGTGAAAAAATCAAACTTCTAAGCCAACGCAATCAAAAGATACAGCCGTTTATGCCGCAAATTTTCGACACTTGCAAGGGAATCAAAACCTACAGGGTGCTTCCCGTGAACTCAGAACCTTCAAATTTGGTACGAAGCAACGTCTTATAGCATAGATAAAGGAAAAATTACGAAAACCATACATTTTTAGTTACATCACATAATATATATTTTTTTAATAATTTTAAACTTACTACCCATTTCCTCATAAACGCGTAGAGGTATTAAATTGAAATTCATACCAAATACTCAGGTCTATAATACCTTTAAGCTGTAACAAAATCAAACTTCTATGTCAACGCAATCAAAAGAAACAGCAATTTAAGCTGCATATTTTGAAACTCGCAAGTACTTGCAAGGGAATCAAAACCTAAAGGGTACTTCCAGTTGACCTAGAATCTTGAAATTTGGCATGAAGCAACGTTTATAGCACACATAAAGGAAAAATTCCGAAAACCTTAAATTTTTAGTAACATTACAAAATATTTATGCTCCTCCATCTTTCCCCATTGTAATGTTATGAATTTCATTTTGCAATAAAAATACCATAGTTATGACTTGATTGTCGTAATGAACGAACTTTGTAAACCTTGCAGGTTTGTACGGAACCCTCGGTGCGCGAGTCCGACTCGCACTTGGCCGGTTTTTTAAAGCTGTCATGTGTTTCTATTGTGAAAGTTAATTTTAATTTTTTTTTAATTATCTCTGACAATCCATATAAATAAATAAATAAATTAGCCGCAAGCATAAAAATTGAGATCACGATGCTTCAATAATCTCCAAATCCTCATCCAATTAATAACCGCAAGGTCTTCTGCGAAAACTATGATTACAAGGCGCACAAAAAGAATTACTATTATCATCTGACAAACGAGATAAGCTTAGAAGGTCGCCAGGGACATAATCCCCCCCCCCCCCGGGTGAGGACTGCGGTAAACATCTTGTCAAGTTGGCACGATTTGCCTTGTTTTTACACTTGGCGGCGTTTTAGCAAACTACTGTTACACTACTATCTTAAGCTGGAAACTAGTGGCTTCTTGATTGTTCCCTGTTTTTACTATTTTAAGGAGAATTATAATTAAAACTATACAAAACTACGCTACAGCTTAACGCATATGAATTTGTTACAAAAAGCTTAAACATTTGGTTTAGAAATGTGAGTCCGTTCTCGAGTTACACTATTACTAAAATGTTAAATTAATTAATAAAATGGCATACTAACATCTTAAATTTAACACTAAAATATATTGCATGAAATACTATCACGAATAATGCTGCGCATGAAGTTGGTAGCAATATTTCTCATTAAGCCTTTATTATTGTTTTTTTATATAATACCTGCTACTGAAGCTAATTGTACAAATATACAACAACCATCTTTTTTGACACGCTTAAGTAAATGTAAATTGCTTATCGCTTGCAATAATGGCTCATCCAACAGGATACTAACAATCAACTGGGATGTATGCTTTATTGCTACCATAGGCGTATAAACAATTTAAATTAAACCTCTAGATATTGTAATAACGCCGCCGCACATTGCTTACGTACAATGCTGTAACTTCTGAGCAGTGGCTTTGAAATGAGTTTGGAAAGAGTTCATACCAGCATAGCAAGCGGTTACACATCCTATTCCCTATGCTACCCTGGTAGTGTGAAAAATTTAACTCGTATATCAAGCAAGAAAACCAGTGTTCAGATTTTTACTAGACAAAATTGTTCACAACTTTTTAATTAATTATGATGATATGCTATTTTTTAATATTACCCTTCAATATTGACCTCATCGCACCTGATGTTAAGTGGTAATGACGTCCTAGCTTAAGGGCGACAAGTACAGCATAATAAATCTGTTACTGGACATGTCGCCTTTACCTTGAAGGCTTGAAACCTACTACTAATGCGGCACCCCTCAAGAGCTCTGGAAACCTTACTCACATGCAGAAACACAACAATACAGAAGTAATTGTTATTTGGCTGCGGTCTTCTGTAAGGTGGAGGTGTTTCACCAGTCGGGCTGCTCCAGATCGCTATGCCCTACCTCTCTTAAACAATACAATAGGTTTACTGTATAAAACCGTACTAAGAAATTGATTTTAGTCCTTAGCATTCTAGCTATAAGGCTTCCCTTTTAGGCTATATCTATCTGACAATCAACATATAGACGATTAAGTAAATAATGAGATAGGAAAACAATTTGTGAGCCCATCTCAGATTTTACCAAATCATACAAAAGTACCTTAAATAAGAGTGTTTCTTATTTCAACTCATTTTTTAAGAAAGTAATCAGAAGCCTTACTAGAAAACGTAGATTTATATCTACTTACTTATTGTCATTTTAGTAAAGGAATTTTATGATGATAGTTACTAGAAAACGACTGATTTTATGTGCTACCAACATTTTGACATTTTACAGTAGATTTTAAGAAAATAAATCACAGAGTACAAAGGATAAACCCTAGACAGAAACTGATCCCGCATTTGTTCAACCTCTAGTGGTCTCAACATTTTCTACTGAAAATCATATTTCAAATACAAGAATTTGAGGTATGTTTACATTAGGATATTTGCAACTAAAACGGGCGCTTTGTTCCCGTCCCACAATCTCCACTATTGACTTTTCAAACACAAATAAAATTATGTTCACTATCTTGAACCAAGAGCTGGGGGTTGGTGAACTCAGAATGGTAGTATATCGAGTTCATAACACAATCTACAAGGCTTTCCAGTCCGGAAACAAAGAAGAATTAAAACCTGTGTTTTATTTTATGCTAACGTTTTTTTAGTTGACCATCAAAGATACGTAGATTTTCAAGTTAGAGCGAATTGATGACAGCAAAAGTAGCTAAAATGGAACGCTAAGCCGATTTCCCAGAAAACCACCACTAAGGCGATGAGGTCCGCCAGGGAGTTTAAGTGAGTAGGCCTGCTCACTAAAACAATACATTCTTATATGCCAGACTTGGGCGTCGCGTCATCTCTGAGGTCACGGGTTCGATCCCCGGACGGGTCAATATAGGAAACGAACTTTTCTATATTGTCTCGAGTCTGGGTGTTGTGGTACCGTCATTGTTTCTGATTTCTGTTCCACAAGTGCTTTAGCTACTTGCCACAGAATCAGAGCAATGTAGGTGATGGTGTCCAATATTTATTTATTTATTATTATTATACATACTATATTATACATTTATAAAAACTATGATACGGAACAAACACAAATGTTTGTACTAAGAAAGAATTGAATCCACGTCTCTTGGTTCAAAAACTAGAACGCTAACCCTAATTCCATCAGGTCAGTTAAGTACTAAGATTTTAAGCCAGTCTTCAAAGAATTCTGTAAGTGAATAAGCCAATGAACAGGCATAGGTAAATCAAAAACTTACTTAACTTTAGCACGCTAAATGGTTAAAGTTTTTGTCTTCGTGAGAAGTTCAAGAAAAAAGGTTTTATTCGGGAAGTTGGAGGAATGCGGCATCCATGTGTAAGAGGCTTTATGAAATAGTGTGAACTGGCTTTATTTATTTTTGGGCTAGAAGTTTTTGAGAATTTATCTTGATTTGTATAAAAGGTACAGTCGATAGCACATACATATAATCACATGCACTTTGAAATTACTACGATACAAGTAGTTAATAAACCCAATAAAATATAATAATGATTTTTTTTAAACTGAATCGCTGAAATTAAACATCAAATATTATTGATGGTAGACAACATCACATACATTGCTCCGATCTGTAGAAGGTAGCTAAAGCACTTGTGTTACAGAAATCAAAAACAACGACGGTATCAAAATACCCAGACCCGAGACAATATTGACCCGACCGGGAATCAAACCCGGAACGTCAGAGATGGCGCGACACCAAAGACAGGCCCGCCCGTCTCTCAGCTACGGAGGTCGTCAAATGTATATTGCACGCACAACCCAAATAAATGTAATATTCAACCAAATTGTATAGTTATTGTTATGCTCCTTATAGTCAGGAGAAAGATTGTAAGAACTTTGATCTTGATCTTTATATATTAATCAGAACATTAAGCGTACGAAGCTGGGGCAGGCCGCCAGTATATAATAAAAAATAATATTATGAGATTCCTGATTCCCCAGACAAACTGTGGGAACACTTTTGTGGATGACTGTCAATTTGTACATTTACGATTTATTTAACAAAAAATATAGCTGTTTATTTTTAAAAATATATTGCACGGCCGCACCCGTTTCCCGACGTCTACTATTTCCTTTTCTGTAAGGATAGTTTTAAGTTTTTGTAAGTATATAAATAAATAAATGTTGTCTGGAAGAGATTGCTTTTTAACAATAAGACCGCCTAAATTGTACTTGATTATGTCTGTAAAACCAATGTCTGTAAATTTTTCTGTGCAATAAAGTGTATCTAGCTATCTAACTATCTAAAAATAAAAATCGGACTCTTTGCCAACACCAAGACTCGCTAAACGCAAAACAAAACTCATTACCACGTCCGTCAACACATTAAGTTACTTACTTATCAACCAAACACCTCCATTCCGTTATAATACCACGTCAAATTTTAATCTCACAGCCAGTGAAAATACCCGCGACGCAAACAAAAACAATCGAATACATTTTAATTAATAACTCCTAATCCTGTATTTACAATGGGGGCTTAAGGAATTGTTCGGAACAAAATCAGAACGGTACGGAGTTTCCTTCATAATTCCGCCGAGCATGCTCGCGACCGCGTGATAAACGCTTCTGTGGCGCTACAGCGAGTTTGTGGCGATGTGGTGCGACTGATAGCGAGTTTGACAAAAAATAATTACAGAAAAAAGAAACCTTTTTGTTGCTCTTAACAAAATGCTACAATGTTTCCTTCATATTTTTTTTGATAAAAACACAGTATGTTGGCTCCTCACAGCCTGATGGTAAGCAAGAGAGGAGCCCACATCGTGATGACAACGGATTTGATAACTTAACATCCTGTCCGTTAGCATCGCCATACTGGCCCGCAAGATGTTTCTTCACGCTCTTTTTGAAGGAATCCTCGTCAAGAAAGGAAACACATGAGCGAGTACCGCGCGTCAAACGCTTCTGTAGCGCTACAGCGAGTTTGTGGTGACGTGGTGCGATTGATAGCGAGTTTGACAAAAAATATTGAAAGAAAGAAGGAAATATAAAAATAAATATATTATTAACCTTAAAAATACAACATTTACAAGATGAACTTATGCAGTTAGGTTCCCACATTTCATACTCTATTGTATATGTAAATTAAATCCCATTTGCTTGAAAAAGAACTTAAAACCAGGGCCTTTATCATTTCCCCACGCAAGCTAGTGGCGACTGAAAATCAAAGGAAAAAAGATCCTATAAGGAAAAAAAGTAGGAAATCATCACAGACATTGCTCTGGTCCTAAATTCAATAGGTAAAGTACTTGCGTTACAGAAATTAATAACAACTACAGTACCACATCCTCCAGACCAGGAATCTAATACGGAACCGTGGATTCTGCTTTTCTTTTGAAGCAAAGGAGAAATCCTTGAAATTGAATCATCGCCACAGTAATAGGTGCTGAAAATATACACTAGATGCTATTTTTAAAAATCCGTAAAATACTTTTCTCAACCCGGGTATTTCATCTAGGACCCCGAAATTAACAACATCACATACATTGCTCTGATTTTGTGGTAAGTAGCTTGAGCACTTGTGTTAGAGATTTTTTCACATATGACACCTTTCAAAGGCTATGCAATTAAAAGCGCTAATTTCACACTTTATACTCTTACATAAAGGATGCCAAAATAATAAACCGTTATCAGTAAAAGTAACAGAATTACATATTATCATTTCAAATAAACATAAAACGAAAGCCAATGTGATGAACAAGCCTTTCATTATTATTTTAATTGCGTTAGCGCTACGGAGTTTTCTCGGTAATTTTGCGAAGACAAACCTCTGTACATGAGCGCGACCGCGGGATAAACGCTTGTGCCAAGTTACAATAAGTTTGCAGAGAGGTGTGGTCCCAGTGTTAGCGACAACTGAGAAGAATATTATTGTTTGTTTTCCAAGAATTAATTAAAATGCAAAAGTTTATAACAAAGAATTGCTTAATGGATGTATGTTTGTCACACCTTAATTTTAAATTTAAATGAAATGTGAGATAAAGAGATATTATATTTTCTTATTTCATTGTTAAATTTATTGAAAAAAAATACAATTTTTCCCTAGCCCTAGAGATTACACAGACAATATAATTTTTTTTATTATATTTGATATTCTGAAAACTTTTCAGACACATATTTTACTTATTACTTTGAATCAGTTAGTTAGTCGAGTTATCTAATGTTGCAAAATACAATTTCAAGGAAGAAAATTATAAATTTTGAATGAAACGTAAAAACGTTTGTGTATTTCCAACAGTCTTAGAACATTAGTCGTTTATTTTTAACGCAGTTTATAATTGAGAGGTTTAGTGTCAAGTATAAATAGCCAGAAATGTAAATCAACTACATAAGTAAATACAAATAAAAAGTTGTACCGAAAAATGTACACAACAACAATGTACCAAGACACAAGAAAGTTGGTACATTCACTGAAACAGTTTTTTTTAAGCAAAGACATAGAATTTGTGATAAATGTACGCAATACTTTTATTTCATTAGCAAAAATATCCTATTGGGCGCACTAACATTAAAACTCCCAGAAATGTGAAGCAAATTTGAGTGAAACAAAATTTTAATTAAACTTAACATAATTATTTTACACTTTCGTGAATCTCAACGTGTTTACATAAAGATGGAGCCTACGTAGACGTTTATGAATTATTTAAATTCATTTGAGTTAAGTGATCTGGAGAAACTTCAAGATCACATTACTTGTTGTCTGCTAACAACCACAGACTCTTTTCGTAATATAAGAAGGCTTTGTATAACTTAGCTTAGAAGCCTAACATTAAAATAAAGACCTCAATTCAAATTGTTCTTTAACCACTTTTCAGCCATTCTGCAAATTATATGGCAGTTATTGAAATATTCCGTGCAATAAACTTTGTATAAGAACAATTCTTTATTTTTAGGAATGCTTACTTTTGTTGTTACCCATCATTGACATTTATATTCCTAAGCATATGATGAACTAAATATGGGATTAAACCTATTGTTAAATTTGCCTATATAACAAATGTTGCTACGGGGTCCCAGCGAGAATAGTCACGTATACACGTTTTATAATAGCATTTACTGGTGAAATACCTTTCAAGTCCTTATTATGCATGTTTTCAAGGATTCCATCTTTAGTGACGTAAAGCAATTTGAAAACTTCACTGTCTGTTTTAAAAAGGACTTCATAAAGATTCGTTTTAAAGCGTACTCATCAGCATTACTTGTACAAGAAATACCTTTCTTAACTTTCGCTGCTGTTTCTTCGCGAGCAATCCAATAAAATAAATAAATATCCCCAACAACCGACTGCTCCGTCGTAAGTACCAATTCGAGGGAACGAAGGTATGAAGGCAGCATGATGAATGCACGCAATACTTATATTTCAGCCGCGCACAGCATCGCGTGAACACTTTCGCTAACCCCGATGCTTGGGTAAAGTTTTTGCGGTGGGGTGTGGTCGCAGTGTTAGCGTTTTATGATTTTTTTCTTTTTGTTTTTGTTGCTGTTTAATTTGGTGTGGTTTTAGGAAATATGGATTCGGTTGATATAGGCTAAGGCTCAAGAATTACAGTTCTTGATGGTAAGTGAGATCAAGTGCTATAAAGAATAAAAAAGACATGAATACATGACTAATTCTTATGTATTATGTTGTTTTAATCGAGAAAAAAACACAAGAGTTCAATTGTCTTATGGTAATTATTCAAAATTCAAATTGATGATAATACAGCGCACTGAAGTTCAGTGGAGGGGTAAGTTTACGATACCATTGGGAAAAACCTGTACGAAAATATGACGTCGCGCTAACTGTAACACCATGCATCTTAAAAAATGTTTGTTTATATGATAAAAGAACAAATATGTGTCCAACATATTTTTCTAATCTAACTGTTGGATTAAACAAAATGTTTTAGTCATCTATGCAATTCATTTGAGTTAACATCAAGCTGTTTTCGCTCGCACAACGACCGCACGAAATCCATCGGAGTTTCCAACTTGGCTCATATAAAAGGCTTTCTTCAGGAAATTTTCATATTACTTTAGCAGCAATAAGTGTAGAGCGGTTCTTTGGATACGAAAGCAATCTCGAAGAAGATTTTGTTATGGGCTTGGAAAATAAACGGTGATTTTATTAGAGCCTCATAGTAAAGGACGAGGTTAATTTCGGCCAGGATGCGAAGCTTGTACCGTTTTCAGAATGTCTTTGAGAGGAGATAAAATTTGCCTAAAAGTCGTCTTAATAATCATCATAATGAAAACAGGAGAGTTTCTTGCCGGTATCTTCTCTGTGGTTATAGGTTCTGAACTGGAGTTAGTTTCTCATCTGACTAGCGACCTTCGGCGGCTTCAAATACGAACTACCCTTATTTTTAGGGTTCCGTACCTCAAAAAGAAAAAACGGAACCCTTATAGGATCACTTTGTTGTCCGTCTGTCCGTCCGTCCGTCCGTCTGTCAAGACCCTTTTTCTCAGGAACGCGTGGAGGTATGAAGCTGAAATTTATATCAATTACTCAGGTCTACTCAGGTCCCTTGAAGCTGTGAAAAAATCAAACTTCTAAGCCAACGCAATCAAAAGATACAGCCATTTATGCCGCAAATTTTCGACACTTGCAAGGGAATCAAAACCTACAGGGTGCTTCCCGTGAACTCAGAATCTTGAAATTTGGTACGAAGCAACGTCTTATAGCATAAATAAAGGAAAAATTACGAAAACCATACATTTTTAGTTACATTACAAAATATTTATGCTCCTCCATCTTTCCCCATTGTAATGATATGAATTTCATTCTGCAATAAAAATACTATAGTTATGACTCGATTGTCGTAATGAACGAACTTTGTAAACCTTGCAGGTTTGTACGGAACCCTCGGTGCGCGAGTCCGACTCGCACTTGGCCGGTTTTTTCTACATATTCCCCTAATACTTCGCTACTATCGGTCGTATCGTGATGTTATATATCCTAAGGCTTTCCTCATTAAATACTAACAATCGAATGCATCGATGGTCTAGTATTACTACTACGGTACTTACGTACTGGATCATAATAAAAAGGGTCCTGGGTTCGATTCACGGGTCGAGCAAAGTACGAGTATGTTTTGGATTGATCAAACATTGCTCGGGTTTTTTATTCTTAACACACATTTACATAGGGTTGTTATTAAGTCAGTGTTGTACCAATTATTTGATTTCCTTTAATATAGGCTTCGACATTGTAATAAAACAATATGTATATATAATCGTATATATAGGCTGATACTTAAACAACGATCTGAAGACATATTTCTCGGCTCAAAATGTATCTCTTAGCGTTTGCCTCGAGCGAGCGTCTAGCACAAGTTAGGTTTATCTATAGTTAGTTAATCAAAACCGAAGTTCCGTCGCTTCGTAACAATGTAACTGTTTCGGAAGGGTCAAAGCGATGCGGGTAGGGCTGTCAAAATTGATGAGTGTTCAAAGATTGTTTAATAAAGTGTTTCCACATAGCAGTTCATTTGTGCTTTTTTGTCACTAGCACCGCCGCGTTTTCATATTCGTACTGTCCCCGTTTTTTTCACCACTGAGTCTTCGCTCCTGTTGCAGGGTGATTTTGCATAGTTTAGACTTTAAGCTATGGGTTAGACCATCCTGGATAAATGAACACAAAAATATTGTTCTAATACGAACCAGTATTTCCTAAGATTAGCACGTTCAAACAAACTCTTCAGCTTTATAATTAGTACAGATTATGTTCAACGCATCATCTCGATTTTATGAGTAATGAAATTATACACATGTCTGGTATGACAAAAAAGGATCTAACTTTAAACTTTTCAAAGTACCACGTTTCTAGGCGATGAAGATACCTGGGTTTCCAAAAAGATTCTTGTAAATTTAACAATTGTCCATCAGATACGGAAACATACTTTTTTCCGTATCCGATGGGCATATCGATTTTTGACTAGATTTTTAACGACTTGTAAATAAGAGTAAATATCTATTTTTTTTACTTACACATATATACGCATAATTTAAATACTGTATCCAGAATCTGTTTATGACATCCTAGAGAAATCGGGGGGCAGTCGGATTTCTAAAAAATATTCTTGTAACATAACCCGTCAGACCTTTGAACAGTTTTTAGCTCCGGGTTTTTCTAAAAAAATACATTGAAGCACTTTCCCTTAAAGTGTCCTTCATAATTTTACCATTAGGAAAAAACCGGTCAAGTACGAGTCGGACACACGATCTCAGGTATCCATACAATTTTTTTTTTAATTTAATGGCAGGGTAGACGGCGAGAGAGCCACCTAGCGGCGACTATTGGACTGTTGACACCAGAGACAAATAATTGTAAGATATCAATGCCCGTAAAGAAGACATAATGTTATATCGGCCGTATTTTTTGCAAATTATCTTTAAAGTGCTTGGAAATTATTTGGGAGTTAGTGTGCTTATAAGTAAAATCGTGACGTCACAATGTGCAATTTTCATAGAAAATCTATAAAGGAATCGAGTTTTAACATTTATTTAAAAGTTGACTCGCCTTTTACGTCAGACTTGAAATGTTCAATAGCTAACTATCAGTACGAAGAATAAATAAACAAACGAATACTTTTAACGTAATGTGATCCTTTAAGGGTCCTATGTTTAAGGTATAGAATCCTAAAATTAAAAATGTATGTATTATAATCATCAGAACCGGGTTAAAGTGATTTTAACCACCTGCCCCAAGACAAACCCTTGCGTTACCCCACAAACCATTATGAAAATTTCCAAATCTGTTTAATGGTCCCGGATTACTTTGCGGAAGACCACGGTCAAATTTGAATAAAATTAATTTGTATTAGCATAAAATTAGTGTTAATATAGATTCAATATTGGCAAGTTGGATCAGGTTAGGTCAATATCGTTGAGTTTGGGATACTGTGGAATAAGCCTGGAACATGTAAGTTCACCCATCCAATATCGGATTGCAGAATGAGTAGGCTAAGGCTAGGCTTAAGATATCGGTTGATAACCATTTTCTGTATCGTTCTACCCATATGACAGTGGTAGCTATTTTTGTCGAGGGTCGAGGGGAAATGCTCACCGTCACACTCTGCGGGGAACAGAGAGTGCTGTGTTGGGCTCGCACCGACTAAAACCTCCTTTGATGGCCAACTCTGTGTAGACCGTAGAGGGTAGGTGGCTCTCTGCGCTCCGTCTTGGGATCCGTCTTGGTTTCACCTCGTGTGATATCGGAAGCTGGATGACCATGCCAGCAACAAACCATTGGACCACAGTGTTACTGAGCTCCCCCCATCCCCCCATCGCTCCCCCCATAACTAAGTTCATAATATAGCAAATCTCAAGTAATTCGTATCTTGTACGCTGATAACCCTATTCGAAGACTATAACTCTGGAACTTTACATTAATATGGAACTATTGTAGGTACTTTATGTTGATTTAGAGATAAGACATCGATTGTGAAGACCTGCTGTTATTTGAATAATTATATGTATATCGTCGCTCCATTATTTAGGCGGTTACGACATAAGGGGTGACGTAATTAATTCATTTATGAATTCAAATAAAAACGCAAATCGCGCACTACTAGAAACAACATCTGTTGAAAGATGTACGTTTAAGTATTTTATTCTTTAGTGTTTTGAACCCAAAGGGCTTCGCTATATGTCTGTCCGTCGGTCTGTCTGTCACCACGCTGTATCTCAAAAACCGTGATAGCTAGAGAGTTGAAATTTTCACAGATTATGTATTTTTGTTGCTGTTATATCAACAAATACGAAAAACAAAATATGTTTTTTTGGGAAACTAAAAAAAAGGTTACAATATTGTGTCTAATGTTGAAAAGATAATGGTGCGGAACCCTTAGTGCGCAAGTCTGACTCGCACTTGGCCGGTTTTTTTTTACTTTCTTAAACAGTTTTTTTGGACTTTAATGTAACTTGGACTACTGCTATTTCTGCCAATGCAGCGTTTAACATAATTTCATGATAGAACACGCGTTTTATAGAGATTTCCTATAGCTATATGTAAGCAAACTTTAAGGCTTTAAGAAACTTTACCACGGGATTGCTCGACACTTATTTAAGCTCATGCTTTTGAATACAGTTCATTTTACAACATAATTATACAAATAAATAAGCGTTACCATCTCAAACATTGCTCTGATTCCGTAGTAAGTACAAGCACAAATGAATTTCTGTAACACAAGTGCTGAAGCAGCACTTGTGTTACAGAAATTAGAAACAACGATGGTACCACAATACCCAGATACGAGACAATATAGAAAAGTTAGTTTTCTATATTGACCCGACCAGGGATCGAACCCGGGAGCTCAGAGATGGCGCGACGCCAAAGTCCGGCCCGCTCGCCTCTCGGCTACGGAGATGTTTTAAACAGTTATTTAAAACATCTTGGTCCGAATAACGTGCCCTATGATTGATAAGAATATTAAATTATTATATTTTTTTAATTATTCGGTGAATGATATGTATCAAATAGGAAATAACTGATTTGTCGTGTATGACATACCTAAATCATTTAGGCTCTTTCAGTAAGAACATGTACATAAATCATCAGAATCTTAATTGTACTGTTATTGAGAAATATAATTGAAACTGTAGCCTGAGAGACAAAAAACCATCTGATAAGAAAGGTTTTAATCGGAATCTTTAGTGAAACTTCGGAAGTTTAACCAGCAATCCAATACAATTTATTTAATATGTCTATTCCGGACACAACTTGCGAATTGAGATTTTCCGGACTCAGAATAAGTCGCAAATTTCATTACACTACCCTGATCAAATTACTTGCCTATTCTAGTCAAAGATGGCGGGCGGCGCAAAGTTCCTCGACCTTCCAAATTAATTTAAAATCACAGTTCAAACAAGTGCGGTTTGTCGTGCTAAGGCTGGAAAGCCTTGAAATAGTATTAATGCGAAGAATCCCAAAGTAAAGTTTCAGTCGATTTGATGTTCCACTGCAGGGTAGAAGCTTTCATCGTTGAAATCAAGTCATATTTACAACAATGGGTAACTATTTCTACATAATAAATCCTATGTTGTTAATACGGAATTTAACGTGAATATTTTTTTTAATTATTTTGCACTTCAAGATTGAACTCATTCCACCTGATCTTAAGTGGCAACGAGGTTCTAGCTTAAGGGCGACAAGTACAGCATAAGCATAATAAATCTATTACTGGCCTTATCGACTTACCTTGAAGGCCGCCTGCTACTAATGTAACATTCCCCCCAGGAGCTCCGGAAACCTTGCACGCACGCAGAAACCCAACAACATCTAAGTGATTGTTATTTGGCTGCGGTCTTCTGTAAGGTGGAGGTATTTCGCCAGTCGAGCTGCTCCAGTTGGAGCGATAAATCGCTATGACCTACCTCTCTTAAATATAAAGTATTATTGATGGTACATTGACATGAAATGAAAATAACTATCACGTAGCTAAGTCTCAAACGTACCGACTATTTTTGTTTCTTTTTAAGTATAGCAAAAGTTTGACACACTTTACAAAAATATCATGTCATTCGGCAGCAATTGGACGTCATACCTACGCGGTTTCCACTCGCTACATAATATGCCTCATTGAAAATTTTGTATTTACCCGTGCGAAGCCGGGGCTTTTCTGTGCATTACTAACTAATATGTATGAATTTTACTTAAAACCTTCCTCATAAATGACTCTATCTATAAAAAACGCATAAAAATCCGTTGCGTAGTTTTAAACATACATATGTCTCTGACACTACTGCCAATGTAACTTTTTATTCACTGAGTAGTTAAATTTATTTATTTATCATATCAAGATGAAAATATCTGTGCAAATATAATCCGATTTTGATGTTCACCGCGAGCGACCCGAAAGGACAACGCCAATAATAATTATTCTCTGATTAATCCTCCAAAATCCTAATCCATAATTTCTGCGAACCGTCGTTTGTACCCTAAATGTAACAGTAGATATTTATAATAACCTCTGCTTTATAACAATTGATATTATAACGATAAAGGTTGATTTACACCTTTATGGCATTTAATCCTTTCGCAAAGCCCAGTTTTACCCAAATTGTTTCGGTGAACAAACGAACAGAAATATTATAATACGACGGATTGTTAATACCATTATGTTTGATATTTAGCTGTTAATTGTGAAAAGCTGTTTGTTGAGGTGATTTCATTTTCCCAGTGTTAATTCGTCTGAATTGAAAAAAGTAATTTAATCTATGTCGTAAAAGGAAATGTTAACTATCAAATAAAATTTATAGTAGCACAGTATATTGGTTCCGTTAATGCCCTATCCGTTAGCATCGCCATACTGGCCCGCAAGATATTTCTTCACGCTCCTTTTGAATGAATCCATGTCAAAGGAAGGAGGAAACACATGAGCAGGCAACGAGTTCCACATCTTGATGGTGCTATGGTACTATTTTAAAATTAAACCATTGATGGTTTTTAAAAATCGGACATCACTAAGTTTTTTTTGATTATATTATGTTTTGAAGTTTTTTTATTATATTACACTTGAAGTTTGACCTCATCCCACCTGATCTTAAGTGGTAATGAGGTCCTAGCTTAAAGGCGACAAGAACAGCATAACACATCTGTTACTGGACTTGTCACCCTTACCTTGAAGGCTTGACCCCTGCTCCTAATGGCTGCGGTCTTTTGTAAGCTGGAGGTATTTCACCAGTCGGGCTGCTCCAGTTCGAGCGATATATCGCTATGCTCTACCTATCTAAAAGTAAGTCCGCGTTGTTCCTAGAAAGGTACTCCTGAAAGTGTATTTGAAATCTGACATCACTGAGCTTATTTCGATATTATGTTTTGAAGTATAAAGTAACGCGCGTTGTTCGTACAAAGGTACTCCACCGAGTCCTGTTATGACAATAATTATGTACGCAAATAAATTTTAACGTCCTACTCCTACCTCGCTTTCTGGTCATCACCGTTAATGGAAATGCTACACGTAGAGAAAGCTATAGTCATAAAGTTAGATGGTCTCCAAGTAATACGATGGCTTATTTAAACGCAAATGGCGCCTCCTTGCCGTTTCGCGAATAAATGGTAATTACTAATTTATTTTCCATAATATTTCCGACAAGTCCTGTTTAATATACTATGGAGAGCGGAGAGGTACTTTAAATGAGGGGCTAAATATAAACTTGACCTTTTCTTAAAATGCTACATTAATTACCTGGATTTGAAAATGTAAATAGAGATTTTTCAACGTATCGTATCTTATCTTTTTAACGTTTTTATTTAACGAAGGATAATTAATTAGTTCTCAAGCAAAGAAGGATATTGCGGATTTTAAAATTCGCTTAATATCTATACTTTGGCGCCCATAGTTAAGTAATTTATTAATTTTGAAAGCAGTTGATTGGCAATTTGACGATTTTAATTTAAAAATCGCTTATAAATCAGATCATCTGTATGAAAGCTGCATGCCTTTATGATGATTTTCGAAAAAATATTTACTCATGTTTTATCACATTCGATGAAGAAACTGCATGCAAACTTCTATTCGAATAACTAAAACTTTCATACAAAATTCCAAACCCCTTACTCCCTTAGGGGAGGATTTTTGAAAAATAATTTTACATGACATTCAATAAAAACTTTTATACTAAATTTCATTTGAATCACTTCAAAATCGTCAAAGTTTCATACTAAATTTGAACCCCCATTTTACCCCCTTTGGAGGGTCAATTTACAAAATTCCTTTCTTAGTGCTCCGCTACGCTTTAAAATAATCCTAACGCACTAATTTTGCTTAAGGACTATATAAAACTAATTAATCCAATGCTTTTCAAATCAAATCCTTGGGTCTACGTCTACAAATTAAGCATGATAAGTAGCATCAGTATACCTAGCATCAAATTACAACTTAACTGTAAAACCTTTTCTTTTACATATTCCATCTCACTCCGTCCGAAGAGGGTGCTAAAATAAAATCTAATGAAGGAACTTTTTATTAGTACCACAGAGAATAGAAAGTTATAAACTATTCTCAATCTCTACGAGATAATAAAGTTGTTAGTAATTTTTTGAAAAATGCATGTAAACTTTAGAACTACGACTGTGATTTCCCTCTACTCTTGGTTTAATGACAAAATAAATTTTGATTAACTAATTATCAGGTGACAATATTTTAAACAGGATTAGTGTTAAGGCGAGGCAAATGAGAAAGGTGAGGTTAGGGTTTCCAACTTTACAAGAAAAAGTAAAATACGAATAAGAAATAAAATATAGCATATAAGATTGCTCTCTAGCAATAAGACCGCCTATATTGTACTTAAATATGTCTGTAAAACCAATTTCTGTAAATTTTCTGTGCAATAAAGTGTATCTATCTATCTATCATACCTATTTAGCTCCGAGAATAATTAATAAACAGTATTAAAAAACACATAAATTATACAAATAAAAGTGATCTATTATATTTTTGATTTAGTTTAACAGTAAAATGTGCTATGTACCAACAATTATCAATACTGTATTTAAAACTATAGTCGACCACCTACAACTTACAGTTAAAGTAAGCGTGTGCTCATAGTGAAACGTAAATAGCTAAATTTTATTAGGATGATTTAATTTTTATTGATTGTAATCTACCACGTCAATGATGCATTATTTTTATCGATAAATAACCTGTATTTTCACCACCTAGTTTTTGAATCTTGGCGTAGAAACCGCGTTATGATAAACCCAAACCTTGGAAGAACTGCTGGCAGGGACTAGATGAGGAAAGCCCTGTCTTTTTTTCTTCATGTCCCTGTCTTCTTTAAGGTAGAGGTATTTTAACAGTCAGGCTGCTCCATCTCGAGCTATAAAAAGCTATGCGTACCTCTCTTTTCACGCTCCTTTTGAAATAATCCATGTTAAAGTAAGGAGGAAACACATGAGGCGGCAACGAGTTTCACGTCTCTTTCTTTCGTTGTTCGGTGATAGAAAGAAAAAGGGGTATCAGGTTATGCAAATCTCCCCACATTAAATGAAATGTAATCGAAAACAAACCGAGTTTTCACCATGCATGACGCTCATAGACTACGAGACACCCTTTTGTGAACAGGCACATTTAATTAACAAACGATTATCTCCGTTACTTCAACACATTGCTTATTTTACTGTCGGCAGACGCTAGAAGTAACACGTGTGCAAGGAATTTGGCAACTATCTCCGCGACTCGGAGTAATGGCGGAAAATTAAAAATTAATTACTTGTTTAGTGAGTTGCTTTCTTGGCGTTTCGTTAAAGGTATTGCGTTGCTTTGAAAGTTATAAGCTGCCGTAAAGTAGAAGATATAGAAAGTGTCTGTTAACGAATTTACTAAATTTATATGCTAGTGTTTAAAAATACGCTACGTTGAATTTGGCATGACGTCATTGGTGGGTAAATTTTTGGCACAACAGTGACGTAATGAGCCCCACTCCACAACATTGCATCGTTTTATCTACTTTTTTTTAATAATAAGGAAAATTAAAAAAAAATGCGTGTAATGTATTTTTTTAACTATTTAACTTATTAAAAATAATATGGTGGTTTTGTCCCAGTCCACTTCCGTATTATAAATACCGTCCAAAATGGCGTCTACATTTTATTTCAAAACTGCAACGCCATTTCGCACGCAACCATATTCATAAAACCTTATTGTCTGTACGCCCTGTAATTCGTTCGTGTAATTGAAACGGTAACAAACACAGCCGCCATTTTGGGTTTACTGCAAATGCGAGCCGATAGTTCAAATTCTGGACCGTAAACAATTCCGAAAGGACGTTCTCGTTACAATTCAAAACGTGGGTTTTGGTTTGTAAATTGGGCACACAAACCAAGTCTAATTAGTACTTTCGCATGTAAACCTATTGCTGATATCGCTAGTTTAACCGATTCGCAGACAGAACAACAGACACAATAGTTAAATAATCAGATGTGAATAATGGGCCTCTGGAATCTGTTAAGATTAAAAAAGAGCGCAACTTTTTTTTTTTGCTAAGTATGTACCATACCTTATTCACACTTACACTAAAATATGTCTTAAATTACATTTTTTATTGTGTTACTTTTAGTTTTTTATTTGTTGGCTTTACCTGGTCAATTAACTGTTTTTCTTTCTGTCTTTTGTTGTAATTGTAAAGAATAAAGGCAAATATTTCTTTCTGATATTATTGTAAGAAACATCAATACAAATTTATCATAATTATTTCTCTTTAGATTTCTTTGTGATCAAATCCTATACTCAATCATGGTATCATCATTGAAATACCTACCTCTTTTTGACTTTTCTTAAAATAAAAAAAACATAGCTAAAAAACATTTAATTACAATAATTTATTAAGTCGATTAAAACATACATCATTCCTCAGCATGTCATGGCCTTAAGGATTTTATTTTCTTCTTACAACAGTCTTGCCACTGAGTTATGAGTAAATAATACAAAACGATTGAATAAGTGATCGATTTGGACTATTTATTTTACGAAATCGAGTCACATGATATAAAATATCCGACCGAATTCGACACTTTAAATTATAAATACCAATTGAACCATCAGGATAACGAGGCTGCAATTTATCATATCTAAATAGTTACTTTGCTGTGACTTATAAATAATAATAATAAATGCGCCAAAACTTATTTTACTTATTTATTTTACAAATTAAAGATTAATACTTAATACAGACATAATGATTTAATAAATTGTTATGGTCGTTATAACAGTCCATCAGGTGAACCAAACATGTTATAGTCAACAAAACTTTTATAAGCGTACCCTTCAGTTAGCGAAATAATAAAACCTTTCCTTTCTCTTAACCGCCAAACTTTATCCCAAGCTTCGAGACTTCAACCAAAATGTATTTTTAGATAACCCTTCACATCACCAACCCCTCCCTCCCCCCCCCCCAAGTTGCACTGTTATCCTAGCCCGCGACCCACACTCAAGTTAATCCGTCTAGGTCCGCAAAATTCAATTTCATATTATTTTGTAACTCAAATAGCCGCGGGTAGGATAAAATGAGGCTTAGTAACTCATATTTCAACCATGGGGTTTAGGAAATTTTTCAGAGGGGCTTACGTCAAACACTAGAAGGATTATGCGATGAAATTATAAATTTACATTAGGACTCTGCATCCGGGAGATTTGGCCGGCTACTCCGTAATGGCAGCGGAATTTTGGGCCGAATTTGTATGCTGATGTGCGTTGGTGTATAATTTTTGAGATAGATTAACTGCGGCATTAAATACGTAGCCTTTAGTACTCCTTTGCACAGTTGTGCGTAAACCATCTGCGGTATGAGGTTTGCGGGGGGTGCGGTAGTTAAGAAGATGCCTGTGGGGAATACGCAGGGGTGACAGGAAAGTCGTAAACACATAAAAATAAATTATCGCATGCTGTATGTAACTTTGATATATCATTGTAAAAAGATTTGCCAAAGTAACACTATAGAGGTACAATCAATTGCGATGAAAAAATGTAGTAGGTACATACATTTAAAATGAGATAATTGCAAATTTTCTTCAATTACCTACGTTTAATCTGTCGATATTTTAAAGAAACAGAAAAACTTTGTCTCCCCTTGCGATGCGTGAATCGGTTCACGACCTGGGTTTCTTTAAAATATTTCAAGTTCCCTTGTGCGGCGTAAAGCATTAAAAAAATAAAAAATCGATTTAATCTGTCGATCCTGATTGCACATAAGATACAACTTGTTGACAAGAAAATATTTTATGTTTCTTCATGATAGAGTTAGACCGTACAAACAAAATTGCATTACCATGCCACGAGATTTATTTTCATTTTCAAGCGAATCTTATTAATTACCAACAAGTAGAAGCCGTTTCGCGCGATCGCTCAAAGAAACTCCACACCCGGCGACTCCATTAATCCACGGAATAAAAGCACAAAGCAGCCTGCAACACGCCCGGGATGAATTTTAAGCGGCCATATAAAATATTAACCCTTCGACCCCCGGGAGCGGCTGCCCAGCGGGGAGATAAGAGTTTTATTTCACCTTATTTCTACTCTTCAAGTTCGAGCGACAGAAATTCGCTTGTAAAAGATTCGGCGCGATTGTCGAACTGAATTATTTTTGACGAAAACTTTTGGTGGTGAGTTTGAGAGGGAATCTTTTGAGAAGTTACTGGGTTCGGTTAAAAGTAAATCGATGATATTCTCCTCGGGACACGCCAGGTGAAGGATGAGTGGGGAAAGTATTACGCAATTATAGAAAGCTGTTGGAATCGATAGCAGGTTAAATTAACATTTTTTTAGTACGTAAATGGGTTGGCTACAGCAGTAACGTATAAAACAATTATGTGATTACTTCAAACAACAAACGAGCCAGGTTAATGATAAAGTATGATTGTAATGAACCAATTACACTGAAAACATTTAAGCAATATAAATCGCAACCACAAAGCATTATTGAAAATTGCTACACATTATTCCTTTATGTTTTAAAGTATTCTGCACTTTGATAAAGTGTGTTTTAGCCTTGTTAACATTCAGTAATACGAGCGGTATGTATATCGACCAGTAGCTATACGTCTCTTAAAACAAGCTTACTCAAAGGCAAAAACAACAAATATAATTAACAAATTTCAAAGATTCCAAATTCACTCGGCTCTGTCTGGCTCACAATTGTAATTATGAGAAAACAAACTTGATTATCTAAGTGCTTAGACTTCTCAATTAGAGATAATGCGTTGAAAGAGATAGTATTTCGCAGGTGGACAAAAGAAATGACAAAACAGAAAATCAAGTGCACATTTTTAGCTTAGAAGTTTTCCCTCGCCATCTTGAATGGTACGTAAAAGATTCATTACTTTAAGTAACCTCACGGCTAAATTAAAAACAAACAGACATTTACTTAAGATAATAATATATCGATTGCGGTCTAAGGTTCTTATTATTCCAGTAACATTTCTAATGTGAAAACTTGTGAATAGATGGATTTTTAACCAACTTCAAAAAAAAGGAGGAGGTTCTCAAAAAACTACTGAATATATTTAGACGAAATTAACATAGCTGAGAATCATAGCTAGGCATTAACTCGTTAATCCGTTAATCGTTAATTAACGAAGTTAACATTTTGAGTAACGGATTAACTTTTAAGTTAACTTGAAAAACTGTTAACGGACTCATTAACTTCCGTTAATAATATTGAAGTCCGTTAATCGTTAATCCAATGTCTACTATCCACCGCATGGCACCGCGAGTGAAATACTAGTGCGAGTGAGAAAGCTGCGAATAGATTCATTTTTACCCACAACGGAACGGAGCAGATGTATGCGTTTAGATTGAGCTATGTTTGTGTGTGCGTTTGTGCAAATTAATGTTGCCACCTATCTTCTAAACTAGTGAATGAATGATCCGATTTTGATGCGGTTTTCAATAACGGGTTTGTGTTTGGTGAGTTCATGTTCTTAGATAGGTGTCATGGCTGTAACTCACTAGGGGGCACCGCCATATTAGTGCAAAACAATGTTTCAATATAATCAAAACGAAATGTCCGGCTCAAATTCTGTTTTCAGAAATGTGTACGTGGTAGTTTAAATGCATGTTCCCAAATAATAAAAATTACGTCTATTACTCACTAGAGGGCGCTACAATATTAGTGCAAAATAATATGGCAATAATATTAAAACGAATTGTTCGATTTCAAAAAATATTATAGTTTTTCTAGTGACGTATAATTATTGAAGAATTGTAGATGTTTAACAATGACATAAAATACACTTATGAGTATGATTAATTTTTTGTTGAAATTTCACATAGGGAAGGCAGCCCCTGACGGATATTCCTCGGTTATGTATCATGGTAAAATTATTATCGCTACATTTACTCGTAAGTATATCTCCGAAACAGACACGTCAGGAAAAAACTGTAAACATCGATATTCATTGTTTAGGCACTTAAAGTATATCTATTACCAATTTCTCGAGATATCAACCCTTTTTTTAAGAAAGTATTTTTACGTTTATTATAATATTTCGTTACATAATAATTGGGTTAAAATGGGGGTTTTTGTATTTTTATCCCGATTTTTACTGTCGTGGGTTTTGTTTCAAATTTTTTAATCTTACTTAGAATCGGTGTTTAGTTAGAATGACGACTGCTGTGTTTGTTTTAAAGAAGGGAGCGTACAAGTATTACGGAACGCATTGTTTAAGATCTCCCCCCCCCCCCTACTCTACGTAACGCACCGTAACGTTTTTCAGTAACCCCCCTCCCTCTTTTAAAAAAGACGACCACACTAATACAATTGGGGGCTTCCCGTTCAAACCGTAGGGAAACTAAAAGGGTTTCCAAATGGGAGTTTCTTAACTTATTTTTTCATTGAAATGCATCGTAGCGTTTTACTAAATTACTGTCTGTGATCCTATCATGGGAGACATGAAATCGGATTCCAGGTTTGGTCCATTTTGATTAAATTTTAACGGATTAACGATTAACGTTAACTTGCGTTAATTCTTTAGAAATGTAACGCTTTAACGTTTAACGAAGCTAACTTTTTTAGTAACGGATTAACGATTAACGAAGTTAACTGTTTGATTAACGGTGCCCAGCTATGCTGAGAATCTACTTTATAAAATCTGATGCTTTTTTATTCTAAAATAACTTAAACAAAGCAATGTGACGTCACCAATAATAAATGGCAGACTTCAACTGTCAAAATGGTTTTTCCTTTTATGTCACTGTCAGTAAGTATATATTTTTTGTTTATTTTTGATAAACTTGGTACTTTTGTGTGATGAAATCGGTAAAACAATTAATCGATTACACCAATCCAAAACATCCTTATTCAAGTAGGTTACATTGCGACACATTGGGACCTTTTTCAATCGACAAAATGCCATTGTTAATAACGAACATATTACTTTTTGCTGTTTCTTTAAAATACTAAACAGTTTTGGTTTGAATAATGTTTTAATAACCGTCCCTGGTGGCACAAGTTCACAAGCATGACGTATGTGCCAGCCATAACCAAGGAAATGTAACGACGCGCCAAATAGCGTATAACAACAAAAGTAACATTATATTTTCTTTATCCACCTAATTTGAGCAAGCCATAGCAAGAAAGGTAGATATTAACGAACCTCAAAGAATCTTCTCTTCCCGAGATGAAATGAAAATTAAATATAATTTTGTTAACTCCGGCGGGCGTCCTCGCTACATTAAACTCGCAAATAATTTAAATATAACATTACGTTTGGAAAATGGAAGGGGTCTTTATTAAAAGGGAGGATAAGTGCTGGGAAAAGTCGACGGACTTTGAATTAACGGCATTTTTAGGTAGACGCGAGAAGTTTCCAAGTCTCAGAAGAAATTAAGAAAGAAAGAAAATGTCCATCGTTTTAAGACATTGCAAAATACCACGTTTTCTTTTTTGACTGACCCAGTAAAACAATGGCTAATCCTCCAGGTCATTGAACTTGGTTCAATTCAAACTTGGTAGTGGGTTCAATCCCCATTTGTGTGGTGAACAATTATGTGACGTAGTATTATTTTTCGTGTTTTTTTTAACAAGCTACTATATTGTGGTATTGCGCAAAAATAAACTCGTCCGCCATCTTGAATAATCCATCAGAATGAATTTTGAATGGCATCAAATAGCTAGGTTGTCTGGAAGAGATCGCTTTCTAGCGATAAGACCGCCTAAATTGAACTATAATCAATCTGTAAAACCTATTTCTGTAAAGTTTTTGTACAATAAAGTATATCTATCTATCTATCTAGCTTACCATGTATTGTCATCTACACTAAGCGTGTACGTACATACAAAATTACAGCTCAATTAGTTGAAGGTAACTGGTTCAAAATCAAGTTGCAAGATTACACCCCGATAAACGTACATACATTGCCAGTTAAATAAAAGCTTGTTAAATTAAAAATTAAGTAAAAGCTTGTAAACATTGCAAGTTAAGTAAAAGCTTGTAAAAACATTTCAATGCCAACTAAGAAAAAAAAATATTTTAGTCGGCGCCCATTTTCATCAATGTTAATAAGAAGCTTAGTTGTGGCTTTTCAAACATTTTCATCATAAAATTAAAATTCTTGAATGCAGATACGTTAACCCTTTGCACGTCGATAGTTCAGTACAAAGGCCGCCCCTACTAAGGCTACGACCGTCGGAATTTTGATGAAAACCTCTTCCAACGCGGTGGTGGCCGGCCAGGGTGGGAATTACGACATTATAGTATAGGATACCTTACATGTTCTGTACCTGGTCTTCAGATACAACTTAGGTCATTCATGGTGGCTGTTCTAATGAAGAAAGGAGTTTTCTTTCTTTCTTCTGCATTGTATTTTTGTTCGGGTTTATTCTTGCAACAGAATTTTGAACAGATTTTTTTTACTACTATTACTTTATTAGATTGATTTTAATTATTTAAAAAGATTCGATTATTTTAGATGTATTTTAATTTTAAGGCGTTGGTTTACTCTCGATAGTTTAGTTATTAATTATTTGGAAATCTATAGCTTTAAACATAAAATCTATCCGATTGCAATCCAACATCGTGTTCAAACCATGGATGCTGGATACTTGGTGTATTGGCCTGAATCCAGCTGGATCCAGCATAAGTGGAACAAAAATAAAAAGACGACAATTTTAAAACTTGTTTAATTAAGTAATTATTAAAATATCATTGATGATGATTACACATGGACATACACATGAAGTATTAATTACATTTTATATTATTTAAACTCAGTACTATTTTTCACTTTTCAATCTCTGTTCCGAATTGAGAAAATATTTTTGTGTTGGATAGCCCATTTATCGAGATTTAGGATATATAACATTAGGCTATGACCAATAGGAGTGAAGAATCATTAAACAATGTGGAAAAAACCGGCATAGTACGCGCGCGAAACCGCGGCGGGCCACTAGTGTGTATATCAACAACGGGTATTCTTTTATAAATAGGTATACTTTAAAATAACAGTTAAATACATCTGAAGAACGCCTGCAAACGGAAGCAAATATTCTGAATACCTACTGACTGATATTAAATTCTCCAACTTCAAACAGTCTCTCGATGAACAAGTAAAAGAATTTAATGCGACCATTTTTGGTACAGTATTTTTAAATACCATTTCACTACCGAGCGAATGTCAATGGCAAAAAAATTCGATCAGTAACTATACTTTATAGACGACGCCATTTTTAATTTATGGTGACGTCACATAGCATAGCATCAGCCATTGATTTATTTACTACTTTATTCTAAGGCATCGTTATAAAAATAGGAATTGACTGCCTAGTCAATTCAGATACTTTTAGATTCCTGTCTAAGCAAGATTCCTTCATAGATTTTCTTCCAAAATACGAAAGTAAAACGTTTCAAATTTAACTTATGAATACACTGACTATTATATAATTTCGATGGATTTTTGGCTTCTATATATTTGTGACCATCATCTATAAATATAAATAAATTATTTATGCAGTATTTCTTTTTCTTTGATATTAATTCAAGTTACACTTTTTGAACGTGGTGACCGATAAGAAAACAATTTTTTCTATTATTAAATAAACTCGATTCGAGTTTCGTAAAGTCGCACGCACACTACGCCGTGTCGAAGACTGCCGAATTAAAACGACGCACACTGGTCCGGATTTTTAATATGGAAGACTTAGGACCCAATGTCAATATTTCGGGCTGAAAAAAATCATGTGGATAGATAAATGAACGTTCATCAACGTTTGTTCTAGCAGTTTTTATGAAATTGGTTATTTTTGCGAAAAAAAAAACATTGAAAAAAAATTTGTATGGAGAAAAAGTGAAATTTTTTTTTTTTTCGAAAAGTTCAAAACTGTTAGCAGTGAAACCTTTTGTGTGTTATTGTATTACACTTATTCGTTAATTCCATATTTTTTTTATTTGCATATACTTGCAGCCTTGGCCAAAATATGCATCGGAACTTTCATTGTATTTATTTCAACTATTTGTGACAATTTAATTTTTTTATTGATTTATAGTCACATAATTTACGCATATTTTCAATATAATAAATTTTAAAATCCATTAATGATTTTGAAAAATAGATTACAATTAAATTTTAAAAATCAAAATAATATTTTACTTCTTAGTGGTTAGCTGTTGCTCAAAGCGCAGTTAGTGATCGAATGAGGCATTGCCTGCTAATATTCCCCTCCCATTCCCTAATATTGCTATCTCTTTCATTTCCTACTATCGCTATCTCTTTCATTCCATACTTCTCTCTCTTTCGCTCCTTGAAACCCTTGCTAGTTGAGCGCTTATGAATCAAATAAAACAGACGGGAGCTCATGTTGGAGCGTCATTAGACATTCAACCCTTGAAGAGTCAACATACCTGGAAATTTTAACGTGAATAATCTAGCAACTTGATCATGGCTGGATTTGGCACTAACCTGGACATTTACGTGTTTCTGCGACAAGAGGACCTCAAGGATTACAAACGACTGCATCAAGCAATTTTGGATTGCGTTTTGCTTGAAATTTCGCAAGAAGATTCAGAAAAATTATTGAATTTTGCAAGATCTTTTACTGTGAACTTAAATCGTCGATGGACCGAGGCACACAGGGTGCAAAAAACATTCATGAAGAAGCATATGAACTGGTTGGAAACAAGAATTAAGTGGCCTGAATGTGAATCAGTAAATCTCACCGAAATTTTTGAAGGGACCGAAAATTTGGATCCTCGTTCTACAGAAGAAGAAGCAGCTGTTCAACCCATTCCATCTACTTCGAAGGCGACTAGTGACATTGGAACATCTACAGACATTGCATCAAGGAAGCCATTTGAAGACTTGGGGAATAAGCAGAAGAAAAGGCGATCGGGTACATTACTCGACTATCCGGAAGAGGAACTGACTTTTGCTTTTGTCACGAAGCTAAAGTCTAATGGGAAAGAAGGTCTTGCTCGCATCATCGATCACCTTGTGAAGAATCCTGAAAAGGTTGAAGCTGTCGAATCACTTTTATCAACAAACGAGAAGACGGACACTATGCAGGAAGATCAAGCGTTGGCCCTTACTGCATCATTGGATCTGTCAAAGTGGAAGTATCTTACTTTACGGTCAGCATTGTCACAGCAATTGAAGCTTCCGTCTTACTACAAGTTGTTGGAAGCTAAGCAGAGGTGTTATCCAGATACCAGAGATATTGAAGTATCAGAACATTTAGTGAAGGTGAAACTACAAGCACTGTTAGACGTGACAACTCGAAGAATACTGCAAGTCGTTGGTGATGATTTAAATATGTGCAGTGAAAACTTGAAGCTTACCTCCAAGTGGGGATTCGATGGATCTTCAGCACAGAGCAACTACAAGCAAAGAAGTGAACTGGCAGAATTCGACGACTCCTCTGTGTTCATGACGAGCCTCGTTCCTTTGAAGCTCGAGAGCGGCAATGTTGTTATTTGGAATAATCCAAACCCATCTTCAACATCTTATTGCAGACCTATTAAATTTCAGTTTGCGAAGGAAACGACCGAATTTGTTAAGCAAGAACAAGCGGCAATGGAGGAAGAAATACGAAATTTGACTATTTCAAGTTGCGGAAACTTGGAAGTTACTCATGAGTTGCACATGACAATGATTGATGGGAAAGTGGCTACAATTATTACAGATACTCCATCTGCAGCTACGTGCAATGTTTGTCTTGCAAAACCTAGTGAGATGAATAATCTTTCAGAAATGTTTTCAAGACCTGTACGGGACGATGTGTATCAATATGGACTATCAACACTCCATATGTGGATTCGAAGCATGGAGTGTCTTTTACATATTTCATATAATTTAGATTTCAAAATGTGGAGTGCACGAGGTGACAACAAAAACCTTAAGAAGTTAAGGAAGGATATGGTGCAATCGGAGTTCAAACAACAAATGGGACTTTTGATTGATGTTGTAAAGCAGGGCTTTGGAACTACTAATGACGGAAACACGGCCAGAAGATTTTTTCGGGAATACAAAAAAAGTGCTCAAATAACGAAGATTGATGCTGATTTGATAAAGCACTTCGCAGTTATATTGCAAGTGTTATCTTGTGGAAAGGCTGTCAATATCGATAGTTTCCGTGAATACTGCAAGGAGACTGCTGAGATCTTTGTACATCACTACCCCTGGTACAATATGCCTTCCAGCATACACAAAATGTTGATACATGGCGCTGACATATGCAAACATTTCTCTTGCCTTCCTATCGGAATTTTGTCAGAAGAAGCAGGAGAAGCAAGAAATAAGGACTTTCGAAATACCAGAGAGCGACACACGAGGAAAACAGGAAGACTGCAAAATAATGAAGACATTATACACAATTTTTTGATATCATCAGATCCATATATATCTCATCTGAAACCTAAATACACCAATTTTAAGTCATCAAGGATGTTTCCAGAAGCTACGCAGTTGATATTATCAGATGAATTAATAGAAGTTGAAGAAGAAATTGAAGTTGATGAAGAAGCTCCAGAAAATGTGCCAGATCCTTTAGAATAAGTTTTAAGTTATTTATAACTATTATTTTGCGTGTTATATATAGATAGTTTTAGTCAATAACTTTAGTTTTAATTTCATTTTAGTTATTTTATTATTATTTCCTATTTACTAAATTAATGAAAAATGTATTAAATTTAATGTAATGTAAACAACCTTCAATTATTTTCTATTGTAGTTTTAAGTTATTTATATTAATTTGTATGTTATGTATAGATAGTTTTAGTTAATTACTTTATTTTTAATTTAATTACTTATTTTATTATTATTTATTATGTACTAAATTGATAAAAAATGTATTAAATTTTATGTAATGAAAACGACCTTCAATTTATTTTTTATTGTACTGCAAGAATTATGCAATAAACAATTTTTAGTTATTTTGTAATACATTTACATACATACCCTATGCTACTTAAAACTTCGTCCGCGTGAATAGCGTCGCGATAACCGACATTAATGCGGACGAAGTCGCGGATGGCCACTAGTTATTCATAAATCAACTTCAAAATGTATAACAAAATAACCAGAAATAGTTTATTGCACAATTCTCGCAGTACAATAAAAAATAATTGAAGGTCGTTTACATTACATTAAATTTACCGCTGCACCACTGAACCGATATAGATGAAATTTGGTATAGATATTCTTTGGGACACTAGATTTATTTAGTAGTTTAGGCGTGATTGAGCGACAGAGAGACAGACAGACAGAGTCACTTTCACATTAATAATATTAGTATGGATTTTATCTTAGTACCGAATTTACTTTCCCTAAACCACTTAAAGAAGCAAAAGTACTGATTTTAAATAAATATATATTAGGATAAACGAAATAAACGCCAAAGCTGCAAGTAAATATTTTGTATTACCAGTAGAGCTCTTGTCTATTTTATCTGATTTATAAGCGTGGAACACCACTTGTCTTAAGAAGAAAAAGAGTGAGCAAAAGAGAATGAAAGAGACAGCAATAGTAGAAAATAAAAGTGATAGCTATATTAGGGAATAGGAGAATATTAGCAGGCAGGCAATGCCTCATTCGATCACTAGCTGTGCTTTAAGCAACAGCTAACCATGAGAAGTAAAATATTATTTTGATTTTTTAAATTAAATTGTAATCTATTTTTCAAAATCATTCATAGTCAACAAATAATGGATTTTAAAATTTATTATATTGAAAATATGCGTAAATTATGTGACTATAAATCAATAAAAAAATTAAATTGTCACAAATAGTTGAAATAAATACAATGAAAGTTCCGATGCATATTTTGGCCAAGGCTGCAAGTATATGCAAATAAAAAAAATATGGAATTAACGAATAAGTGTAATACAATAACACACAAAAGGTTTCACTGCTAACAGTTTTGAACTTTTCGAAAAAAAAAAATATTTCACTTTTTCTCCATACAAATTTTTTTTCAATGTTTTTTTTTTCGCAAAAATAACCAATTTCATAAAAACTGCTAGAACAAACGTTGATGAACGTTCATTTATCTATCCACATGATTTTTTTCAGCCCGAAATATTGACATTGGGTCCTAAGTCTTCCATATTAAAAATCCGGACCAGTGTGCGACGTTAGACGATGCACGGCCTTCAAGCCCCACCTCCTTGCCCGTCGGAGTAGGGAGCGTGAGGTTTTTTCGTAACGGAATTTCTGGATTCGGTCCCCGCGCTCAAGGCCCGCGATAGAAGCTATGCAATAGCTAAATAAATAAATAATATAGACAGTAAGGAAATATAAGAAAAAATCAAATTATACCGTTTTCAACGGTACGTCTTGTATATAATATACCATACTAGCTGTACAATTGACAGTGACATGACGTTATTTTGAGATAAAATAAATATCCTCATATAAAACTTTATTAATGTTGCACGGCCGTACCCATTTCTCGCCATCTACTATTTCCCCTACCTTAAGGTTGTCTGGAAGAGATCGCTTTCTAGCGATAAGACCGCCTAAATTGTACTATAATCAATCTGTAAAACCTATTTCTGTAAAGTTTTGTGCAATAAAGTATATCTATTTATCTATCCTGAATTGTTAATGCAGTGTATCTGTCTACCAAATGTTTCGTTATTCATGAAAGATTTATAAAAATCCATCCATTAAAACTTATACATTTAAACCAATAACAGCAAAACTAAATTTTATTACTCAACTAGATATTACTTAATGAGTTTTAAGTACTTTAATTGAAACCTCAACTCATCAGTGAACACAGCTTTTACCAAAACAAAACAGCAGTACAAATAACAACAATAAAACACTCTAATTTCGCAGAAACAAAACATTCAACCGAGACAGATTAAATTCATCTCAAACTTTTCAACGAAAATCCTAATTGACAGTTAATAATGTGTATTTCAGCAAAGATTAAATAAAGAGAAAAGTTATAAATTCATAAAACAACCAAGACTGGATAAAAGAATTAACGGTAAACTTGATACAAATTAATTTAGCCAAGACAAAGGATATTAAGTAAAGTTTTATTTTCTTTATCTTCTATTTAAGCAAAATTAAATCGCCAAAATGTATGTAGGTACCTAATGCTAAGTTAGGCTCTTCAAATATACAGTACCAAATTTTTTTTTAAATAAATGATAATATAAGCAAAATAAATTGCTAAAATATATTATGTAGGTACCGAATGATAAATTTATGCTCTTCAAATATACAATACCATTTTTTTTGACGTGACAACGTCTAGTAATTCGATACTACGTGCTGCATGCACGAAAAAGATGACGTCATTGTCTCGTTACGCTCATTGTCGCGTTCCGCAAGCGAGAGTGCGACACGAACGTGAGAAACATGATCGGCTCGGCTTTGTCACGGCAAATTACCGACCGCAAACCTACTTTACAGACAAGCAACTTCTTTGTTATGCCCATAATTGGGAAGCGAAATTAAATTGTATTTCGTCCGTCTGTTAGATTTTACAAAAATATGAGACATAGTTTTGCATTTTCCACCAAATCAGAAAATAACGACGATACACTAAATTGAACTGTAGTATGATGACGTCATTATTACATTTTTGATCCACAAGTGACGTAGATAATGCCCCAACCTCGCCACTTTGCTTTGCATCTTTTATCTAGGTTTTTTTTAGTAAGCAAATGAAAAAATATTTATTAACAACTAAAAACAATTTAAGTACAATACATTAGTAACCTATTGTGAGGATAAGGTTTGGAAAAAAAATAGTTGAAAATTTTCACCTGTATTGTAAAAAAATACCTCATTAATGACATCAATAAGCTGGTGAGATCAGCTAACATCTAAGGATTTGCTGTACTATAAGTACCAGATGATAGTTACTAACTGGAGGTTAGCCTCCAGCCTTAAGTCCAGCACACCCAGACTCTAATTTCAAAAGTTCAAACCCGGGATCTTTCCCAGGACCTTTCACTTTTAAATGGTTGTTAAGTACATACAAAATGACTCTGATGATAACATTCAAATATCTTTAAAAAATAGCAACATATATAAAACAGCAGCTAACACTTTAAATAATTATTAAACTAAGCCACAATTTTACACTAACAGTAGTCAAAAACGAGATCAAACTAAACGAAATAAAGATTAAAAGATAACTCCGTAGATTATTTAGGTATTTATAACCTCACTTAATTATAATACTATTTGTTATCTAAGAAACTGCGATAAAACGGAAACTATTTAACTTTTTAGCATTAACACTGATTTTAATATGAAATGGTATGAAATATTCAACTTTACTCCTTAGGTAATAAAGCTGCACTTTGGGAGTAACAGAAGAAGTAGTTAATACATTAAAAGTGGAAAATTGAGAGTTCTTCAACGTTATCGCGTTATAACGCGGTGTTTAAAACAAGATTCGTTTTATGATCTTATTCGGTGCATTCCTTTATCTAATTTTATCAACTCTTATCATCGTTTTGACCTTAAACTTAAAGTGTTAGATGGTGTTTTTTTTGCTTACTCATAAATGGAGTAATTTTCGAGATATAATTTTTTATCTTCACTTCATCCGATCCGTTGCAGTGTTCTGTTTTAAAGCAATCTTATTAAATATGGTTTTATTTAGTTTTGTCCAATGACTAGTAGTGTCCAATGACTGAATTTTTATTTTAATAAAAACTCAAACAACAACTGTCATTGCGCTTAATTTCAACGCAATATATTTTAGTAAATAAATATTTAATAGTAAAAAAATTTGTACTTTTTTAAACGTGTTTTTATCTAACTGTTAAACCATATGCCTCGTAATTATGAAAAGTATTTTTATGGTATTTACGTGAAAAGAGTTCACATGAACTCTGGTGGTGAATGATAAGGCGAAAAACAACGTAATAAGATTACATAACGACGGAATCGCGCCTCCTTTCAAAACGTGCACGATAATTTAGCGAACGGAGAAAAATTTCACTTTTTTTTTTTTTTTTGTCGAGGGGGAAATGCCTACCGCACCGTCACTCTCAGCGGGGAATAGAGAGTGGTGTGTCGGGCTCGCACCGACTAAAACCCCCTCGGTGGCCAACGCTGCGCAATTGTGGGGGAGTCGGGATTCCTTGCGATTCTACACAGGCTCCCCCACAGCGCCTACCGCCAAGCGGCCCATCTCGCCGCGCAAATACGCAGCTGGAGCGTGTCAGGCCACCTGACACGCCCCACCCTCTCGGGACCGAGGTAACAGACGCCAGGCTTACCCCACGCCTGGCATCTCCGGTCCCAACAGCGGATCTGCTGTGCGGCTCCGCTGCCTACCGCCTCTGCGGACACCCGAGACTCTCAATCCAGCTCTCCCTCCGAGAGCCAGATGAAGTCCCGAGACCCACCGGCTGCGGAGGATAGGGAGACCGGCAAACGTAATACCGTATCCTCCTCTTCCTCCGCAACCCCACCACGACGCGATTCGCGCCTCGCGCGGCAGCGCGCCACTGCCGGGTCGCGGAGGACAGGGAGGCCGGCAACAAGAGAAAATTTCACTGGAAACGTCTTTTTACGCTTAAGTCCTTTCTTTGCCGACTAATAAAAGGGTTGTTTATCAACTGGGATTTCTTTATAAAAAACAATTGTAAAAATTGTCAACTGTATTATTAAAGTAACTGAACTGTATTCACTTAAATGCAATGAAATTTATTCAGTGTGCGATGAATATTGCTAACCTAGGAGTGTCTCTAGGTGATCGAACTACCGTCGGATTTTATCAATGGGCGACATCTCGGTACATCCATACTCCAAGCCAATTTGCCTGAAAAACCGAAATGCGTCACCAAAGTTGTCAAAACTGAAAACTGTACAAAATAGTCCAACCGCTAAGGATTCGTTGAAAAAAAAAACAGAAAAAGCATTATATTATCAAAACGTATTAAGTAAAGGATTTGTGGCAGCTTAATTATTTCTACAATCGTCACTTGCCTACTTAAATACTATGTTTTCAAAGAGCTGACGCGAAAACATAACCCCATTATTCGGTTGGTGAACCTTAAAGCAAAAAACAACGAAATACAATTGTTATATAATGAGGGCAACGCGCCTGCTTTCAAAAGGTGCACACTTATTAAGCGAATGGAAAATATTTAACTGGAAATGTCAAACAAAAGGCTGAGATATTTGGGTCAACTATTTAAATGCGCTTTGAAGCGTAAGCTGTGGACTTGATTTTATTGAACTACAACTATAAAGCGTTAAAGTTTTAGAAATTATAAAGAAATAAAAAAATCGCTCACGTTCGCTAATTTTTACAATGCAAGTAAATTAAACATACGTGCATATTCCGTAGTTACAATTCAACTAGCGCGTAAACAAATCCTATGAAGCCAGAGAACAAAGAATACAAAGATCACTTACAAAAACAATAAGACCACTTACAGATAATAAGAGAAAATGCAAATAAATACGTTTTATTCTCCGAAATCAGATTTGTTTATCGAAGTCGTACCTATAGCGCCCGCGTAAACTGATTCCAAGATTTTTTGTCTAACCTTACTTTGAGGCGTTAGAGCTCTAGAAATAATAGAAAAACCCCGAACATTCGTTAATTTTTGCGGCAAAATCAAATATACGAACATGTCCCTTATTCTCACAATTTAACAAGCGCGTAAAACATTTAAGGATATATTGCCACTTCCATTCGCCCGTTTCTCTTTGCCCGGGAAACTTCGCGTGATAAGAAACAATTAAATAAACAACCAAACAGCCATTACTAAGTATTCCTCCGCAGTGAGCGAATGGGAACAGGCCTAGCTCCGTTTGTCCGATGGGAGATAGTCAATCTTATGCTTGTTCGATCTTAGCTGATAGACTTTTTATGACTATCATATAACATAGCTCTTAGGAATCTTGGAAACTGCAAACAAATGTAATAAACAATAAGAAAGATAGAAAGAAATGCAAAAAAAATAAACATGAGCTCTCTTTTTCAAACCATAGGCTTCTACAATAAATTGCATTTCCCGATAGTTCACTTCAATTTCCAAATTTTCCCGGGTTCGATCTCGGTCGGGTCAATATGGAAAACTAACTTTCCTATATTGTCTCGGGTCTGGGTGTTGTGGTACCGTCGTTGTTTCTGATGTCTGTAACACAAGTGCTTTAGCGACTTGTTGCAGAATCAGGGCAATGTATGTGATGTTGTCCAACATTTATTTATAATCCATTCATTTATTCATGTAGGTTATCATAAGTTACACTTATGCATCGTCCAAATGAATATAAATCAAAAATTTAAGATAACAAATGTGCCGACCTACGATATTACCTACAAGTCCACACAAATACAGCGTCAGCAGAATTGGCGTAGTAAAAAACGCTCCATACGTAATGCATGACATCAATCCTACATCACGACGTCAGAGTTTTCGTCGCCACTGAGTATATATACAACAAACCAAGATTGGCAGTTGGGCCTTGGTCCCCGAGCAGATAACACCTAGCTAGGCGAAAGTACTTCCACTTTTAGTAAACAACATACGTTCCTTACACAAATATAAACTACAACATGAATAAGTCAAAACTCTACTCGGACGAATTTGCTGGCGCCCGGTAGTAATTAAAATGATTGCTTAGTGGACAGTAATTACTCTATCACGCAAAAACAATTATAGAAATTTTGTTAGAAAAACGATTATGTTACTTGTGCAACAATGGTAAAAGCAGTTCGGAATCACGAACATATCTTCCTTTACCTATCAGGGAATCTGAAACCCTTCCCATTTTCAAATCAAGAGTAATATCTTTCTTTCTTTCTCTTAACTAAACGCGAACTTGTAGCCTTTATCAAAGTATTTAAATAAATCTGATTTCATATATTTTTTCTATATGTTTGTTTAAACCGTAAATACTTTATGGAAATTTATATATTTATTTATATATATGTATTTATAATCACGATATGGTATTTATGTTTTCTGTTAATATTTACTCAAAAAATATTTTGCACGGCTGTAGCCGTTTCTCGATTTCTACTATTTCCTCGACCCAGAGGTTGTCTGGGAGAGATTGCTTTCTAGCAATAAGACCGCCTAATTTGGACTTGTATATATCTGTAAAACCATTTGTGTTTTGAAAGCCTTTAAGGTTTCCAATTCTACTATAATTCCTAATTTAATAAATTATAATTTCTTTACTTATCAGGGAATCTGAGTCCCTTCCCATTTTCAAATCAAGAGGAAAATCTTTATTTCTTTTTCTTAACTAAATGCGAACTTGTATCCTTTAACAAAATATTTAAATAAAGCTAAGCATTTGTTGGTAATTAATTTGATTTCATATATTTATTTCTGTTTGTTTAAACCGTAAATACGTTATGGAAATTTATATATATATATATATAGGTAATTAAATATTTATTACAGTTTTATTTATTTTTATGTATTTTTTATATGAATCTCGTTATGGTAAGATCTTGTCATGTAAGCAGTCTATCTAATATTATATGCTTTTCACAGAACCAGTAAAACACCTAACGAATTTCTTTTTATCTAATAAAATCCCGAGCGTGGTCTGCACGTAGAATGATCTCGGGAAATGCAGTTATCTAGCGAAACACTACCTTGAATACGTAACACAAAAAAACTCGTATAAATTCGTGCTTTCCTTAGCTTAATAGAGAAATAAATACTTCATACGAACATGACTCTGATTCATGAGATTACGATAAGTAGCTAATGCACTTGTGTTACAGAAATCAGAAACAACGACGGTACCACAATACCCAGACCCGATTGACCCGACCAGGTATCGAACCCGGGACCTCAGAGAGGGCGCGACGCCAAACTCCGGCTCGATCGCCTCTCGGATACAGAGGTTATCATGTCTTTTGCTGTGCTTAAGCTAGGACCTCATTACCACTTAACATCAGGTGGGATGAGGTCAATCTTGAAGTGCAATATAAAAAAAGTGATTCCACCTACATTACTATGAGTATTTAATCAATCCGCTAAATAAAATACGATATCTCTAGACCGACCAGACTTTTCAGAATCTAGGCCACCTCTAAAGTATATTTAGGTCTTATAACTTTGAACCTTAGCTCGAAAATCAATTCACATGTTTGCCTACAGTATCTTGGGAATGTTAGCATTACGTACATCAAACAGCATTGATTAATAACTTGTATCTACAGTAATATCTTGTAATATTTGTATAGTAAGGATTTAGGAGACCTAGACTTACGGTTTAAGATATTTATTTACTCAAAAGAATTTACAATTCATTTGTTTGAGAAATACAAGAATATTTGTTAGTATCGTTGGTGCCGGAACGGCGCCGCGGCGTATGTTAGTTAATATTTAAGTTTTTTTTTTTTTTTTTTTTTTTTCTTTTTCAATACAATATTTCAAAACAGAAACCAATTATTAGTAGGCTTAAGAACTACTGTATACTACATAAACTTCGAGACTAACTCAACAAAACATTATAGTGGGTAGGCTTACAATGAATTTCTTAAGCGGTTCCATGCTAGGTGTCACCCATTACGTATCGAATGGCCAGTAGCCTTATCCTATCTATTGGTCGCAATGGCTCCGGGGTGATTGTATTCATTAGAATAAAATAAAATATATTTGGACTGCACTTTATAAAATCTTTTTAATTTCGTTATTTAACTATGTAATATTAATCATTAATTATGACGTTCAACAGGTAATGTTAAATATATTTGTATCACATTAATTCAATTTGTATTTTAATTATATTTGATTATTGGTTAATTTATTATAATATAGTTTTTTTTTTTTTTTATTTATTATTATGTTTATTATTATTATTATTATTATTTTTTTTTTAATTTTGAATAAATGCTTCAAGCTATAGTTTTTATAGTGTTCTATATAAAGTATAAATTAAAAACTATTGATAATGTAGAATTTCAATTTCTTTTTGAATAATGCCGTAGATTGGATGTCTTTAATATCATTTGGAAGTCTGTTATATATTTGTGCCCCTTCATACTGTACAGTTCTTTTGCCGTAGTTAGATGTTCGTGGTCTTGTGAGACACAGGTTATTAGCATTTCTCATTATATGTCTTTGGTTTTTTGCTTTTTTGGTAAAGCTTATGTGTGTGTGTAAATCTCTTTTCAGAATTTTTCTTATTAGTATACAAGTCTTATATTTGTATAGTTGGTCTATTGGCATAATTTTTGTGTTTCTATAAACTAAGCTAGTTGACATACGAAAATCCAAATGAAACAATAGTTTAATGAGTTTATTTTGTGTCGCTTGTAACGTTTGGAGACTTTGTCTTATAAGCTTAGTTAGCTTTTGATGTATCAGGCATTTAAAGAGGTACTGGTATGACAGGGACAACGATTCGGAAACGATACCATAAGTTAAGCTGTGCGCACCGCGGGCGGGTTGTGGATGGGAGACTATTTTGACCAAATTTAGTGGCCTTTATCACGAGTCATTTTTCACAGATTTTTCGGCCCTATCAGTCTCAGCGTAATGCTATAAAACCTAAAGCTTTACTCGATAAATGGACTATATCCCACCTGATGTTAAGAAGTAATGAGGTCCTAGCTTAAAGGTGACCAGTACAGCATAATAAATCTATTACTGAGCAGGTCGCTCTCACCTTGAAGGCTACTAATGTAGCACCCCCAGGAACTCTGGAAACCTTACTCACACGCAGGAACACAACAACACAGAACTGATTGTTATTTTGGCTGCGGTCTTTTTTCAATAGAAAACAATCGTTCCGGAGATTACCGTGTTCATATTATCAAACTTTTATAAAATGATTCCCTTTCAAAGATTCCATTCCGATTCCCACAAACAAAGACCTCTATTTTGGCCTGGATAACCTAAGTTAGGTATTTGAGGCGTCTAAAATTGTGTCTAGGCTAGAACTAGGTTACGCCCGCCGGCTAGTATCTAAGCCGAAACGGGAGGATTTCTAAGAATTCGTGGCAGCGAAATAAACGGCCCATTTCAGCTTGTTACTACTTATTTTCATTTCGCTAATCTTAGTGTTTCTCTCTACGTGTTATTTCACTAAATACATACAAGAAGGTGTTCTATGGTAACACAAAATGTACTATTTGAATTAATATTTCGAGGGTTAAGTTCGGAATACGGAAGAAAACAAATGATTTTAGTATTTTGAACATCACCACCGTCAGGATGCAAGAGAACTGTTTACAGATTTGAACAGATTAGGTACTATGGAAGCGTTCCGGCTCGGTGGAACAAATGTTTAACACTCATGACTGGACCAAGGGGACGTAGGTTCAATCCCAGACCAGAATTAACATTGGCGTGATGTATATTTGTGTTTGTTCGTCATATCTAGAATGAAATGGCTATATTCTAAAACGCGGGCTCGGCTTCCTGTTCTCAGAATGTGTAAAATAATCCAACTATTTTCTTCAGGTAAAAAAACACAGAAAAATTAAGCAAGGAGTGCTTATGTATAGAAAAACAGGTTTAATAGAGAGAAATAAGTTGGCTACATATTTTTGTAAAATTTTTGTATAGAAAATACTACATATATATCCTTATTTGGAGTACGTTTCAATAAAGTTTAATATTTTATGTAAAGAAATTCATAGAAATAACATGTTTATTTGACGACCTCGGTGGCGCAGTGGCTAAGGTAGGCGGCCAAAGCGCGAAAGGTCCCGGGTTCGATTTCCGGTCGGGTCAATTAGGAAAACGAACTTTTCTAAATGGACTTGGGTCTGGGTGTGCTGGAATGACGCTCCCAGTTAGTGGCCGTCATCTGGTGCTCATAGTATAAAGGAAAACCTTAGTTCGACACCAGGATTGGTGTGATTGTCTGGTGCATTTATTTATTTATATGGTTCGCCATATTCTTGTAATGCAGTTAGAAAAAAACTATATTTCCACTTCTATATGATAGAAACTCCATCTACCTTTCACACTTCAATTTAAAATCACTTTTATTTTTACTAAATTCTTACCAAATGCAGCAAAATCCCGCTCCAGAAAATTCCGTATTTACCAAGCCCCGTTTACTATTCACGTGAAAAAGGCCAAAACCCACAATTACAACAAAGGCGGGGTCCGCAAGCTCTTTCACAGAACCCATTCACGGGTGTGAGTATTTAAAACTACCCCGTGTGAATGCGCGGCGAGAGCTTACAGTTACGTGTGAAGAAAAGAAGTTTTGAAGCTTTCGTTGCCAGTACACGTGGGTGCTTTTCTATATATCACACCTTTGGTAGAAAAAGGGCACAATTCACGACTTCCGTAGCCGAGAGGCGAGTGTGCCGCACTTTGGCGTCGCGCCATCTCCGAGGTTCCGGGTTCGATCTCCGGTCGGGTCTTTATGGAAAACGAACTTTTTTGTATTGTCTCGGATCTGGGTGGTGTGGTACCGTTGTTGGTTTTGATTTCTGTAACACAAGTATTTTAGCTACTTACCATAGAATCAGAGCAATGTATGTGATCGATTTTATTATTTTTATAGAACTATACGCCGTACTTGCGAACTTTAAATATTAGAAACAGAAAATTTTTATCTCCCCTTGCGGTGCGGTGCGGGAATTGAACCCACGAATCGTGGGTTCAAGAGATAAATTTTTCTGTTTCTAATATTTAATGTATGTGATATTGTCCTGTATTGTATTTTTAAGGCAGTTGTCAATTGTGCCCTTTAAACCAAAGGTAAGATATAGTTGTATAAAGTCTATACGTTCGTTCTTGTTATATAAATTTTAAGACTTTCGCGTTCCATTTTAAACATTTAAAATAATTTAACAGGTCAAAATGCAAAATTATTTTAAATGTTCGTTCTTGTTGTTTGATTCCTAATCTTTTTTAAACGTCGACGCACAAACAATGAAGTCTTGGACAAAAATGAACTAAGATACATTGCGTTCTAATTTTAGCGAGACTAACGAACAGCGATTCATCCATACTAATATTATCCATACCTACTAATATTATCCATACTAATATTTTCCATACTAATATTATCCACACTAATATTATCCATACTAATATTATCCATACTAATATTATCCATACTAATATTATAAATGCGAAAGTAACTCTGTCTGTCCGGCTTTCCCGCCTAAATAACTGAACCAGTTTATATGAAATTTTGTATAAGTTTACGTTAGTGTCCGACCGAAATTTCGGTTTAGGTTTCGGTCAGTTTCGGCCAAAAAATCAAGTTTCGGCCCGAGTTTTGGTTTCGGCCAACAACGGCCGAACCTTTCGGCCAAAAACGGCCGAACCTTTCGGCCGCGCCGAAACTTACAAATTATGTATTTTTTTTTTCACTTTATTTATAGGGTAGTTAAATTTTCAAACAGAACCTCTGTGCTGAAATTTCATTATGATAAATCTTTGAAAGTAGAAACCTGTAATTATACGTCGGCGAGATCTTAATTTTAGAAAAAAACGGGCTTACTAAAATTTTTTAGACTTTTTTTATACAAATTTCGGTTTCGGTTTCGGCAAAATAACATGTTTCGGTCGGTCACTAGTTTACGTTGAACATCTAGAACGGTTATAGGCTACTTTTTGTCTTGAAAATAAAGAGGGATGGGGGAATATCGCCCTTAAAAGTTTAAATAGGAACTTTAAAGTATATATTTTTTATTTTAGAGATATGAAAATTGGCACAAATATAACTCGAAACTTGGATTACAATATGTGGACTACATTTGTTTCAAATATAAGGGGAGATAGGCATAAAATCGACCATGAAAGTAGGTATGTAGTCAACGCGAATAAAGTTGCGAGCACAACTGGTTTATATATATATTTAAGTGATTTAGCTACTTACCACAGAATCAGAGCAATGTATGTGATGTTGTCAAAAAATATATATAGTTAGCTATATATGAGGAGCTTAGGGAAAACTATTTTCCTTTCCGGAATTTCGCGAAGAAACGCGACACCTACAAAAGATAAAAGAACCATAAAATGTATTATTATAATAGCACAAACATTAACACAATATGACCCATTTTCCCGACAATTAATCCAATTAGAAGTGACATGCGTTCGGTTACACAATTAACAATTATGTTGATGAGCCAAGTGAGGAGTATTTGCATACTTAACTACAACCAATGATTAAATTTAACATGCCAGGTTACCAATCCGCCCTGAGGCAGACTAACTGACGAACGGAGTGTTCCTAAAGCTGGGGAGAGTGAGGTCTGTTTATATTTATTTAAAAAAAATATTGCTCCAAAAAAAATTACAGAAGGCGGACTTTTTTTTTTATATTGCACTTCAAGATTGACCTCATCCCACCTGATGTCAAGTGGTAATAAGGTCCTAGCTAAAGGGTGACAAGTACAGCATAATGAATCTGTTACTGGACTTGTCGCCTTTACCTTGAAGGCTTGACCCCTGCTACTAATGTAGCACCCCCCAGGAGCTCTGGAACCACACACAGGAACACAACAACACAGAAGTGATTGTTATTTGGCTGCGGTCTTCTGTAAGATGCAGGTATTTCACCAGTCGGGCTGCTCCAGTTCGAGCGATAAATCGCTATGCCCTCCCTCACTTCGCTATGCCCTACCTCACTTAATGCTAGGAGCATTCTCTACCAGTCAACCATTGGGTCACGTTGATAGCAGTAACAGTAAAAATGTGCGTATGGATTACAATAAATAAAAATAAATAGCAATAAAGTAAACATCAGGATATAATATTCATACGTTCATGATAAATTAATATAATATATTAAATATACTTAAGAATGTATGTTTAAGTATATAAATATAAGCAAAAAAGTAAATAAATAAAACAAAATAATTTATTTTAGAACTATTTATGTTGTATTATAGACAACAACTGTAGCCAAGTGGCGAATGGACCGGACTTTGGTCCCGGGTTCGAACTCCGTTCGGGTCAATATGGGAAACGAGCTTTTCTATACCTTCTTTCTATATTGTAGTACCGTCGGTGTTTCTGGTTTGCTTAAGCTATTATAATATTTAATCTAAGCTTCGAGCTATATTACTGCTAAATTTCATATCTCTAACTTAATAAACATTCTCCCATCTAAACTTTCAACGGTGGTATTACCCCCATCCCCTCATAATTTCAAAACAAAAATAGCCTATCTCGGTTCTAGAGATTCAACGTATACCTATACCAAAATTTATCAAAATCGTTTCAATGGTTTAGGCGTAAAACCGGGACAGACAAACAAACAAACAGACAGAGATATTTTCGCATTTATAATTTTAGTATGGATAAAACTTACACCTTTACTGTAAAATTTTTGTTATAAATTGTTGTGATCGAGATCGGCCATTTTTTTTACATTTTACTTGAACTTTTAACAAAATAGTCGAACAGTTTTGAGGAAAATTCATTGGCTGGTCCTGGATTCAAAGATTTTACAATTTTTATGTCTTACGTTGAGTAGTGAAAAGCTCCACTACATCACAAAAATATTCACTGATCAGGGATTGAACCAATGACCCTTAGTGCAAAGGGCAGGGCCAGCATTACTAAGAACTGTGTCATCGAGCCAGTCAATATTATTATAATTAAACATTTTATGATTAAACGCCATGTTTGTAATTTTGCGTATCTGTGCTGTTATAAATAAACAAGAACGATCTCTCTCGCCTTTATAGATAAAATGGCGGGGCAAGAATTCTCAGTATTAAATGTTATGAATTATATTCAATGTAAACTAATGGTTGAAGCGACTTCATCTTGTTTTATTTCGTGGTTCTAAGTATCCTAAATGTGAATTTATTTTCTCAGGTCTCCTACACACTTCGGTTTCACTCTCCTTGCAACCCTCTTTTCGCAATAAACAATTCATTTTTCTTTCTCATCTACATTATATTATTATAAAAAGGAAAGATTTGTACCTATTTTTGTATGTTTGTAATGAATAAGCTCAAAAAGTACTGGGCCAATTTAAAAAATTCTGTCACCAATAGAATGCTAGATTCTTCCAATTTGACATAGGCTACAAAATTAGGGATCCTTGGTAAAATTTTAAAAATTTCAACAGAAAAGCGGGAATAATTCTCTAAGGCGAAACGAAGCCCAATACGAAGCAATTGACATTACCCGTTTCGCGGCGAACCGCGCGCCATCTATTGAACGCATTTGGCATTAGCTCGTGCTAGCGCAGCACGAGTGTGCGGTGCTAGTACGAGCGAATGCCATGTAGTAATAATACAATAGAGACAGCATTGCGTACGTATTAATTTATTAAATCTTACTACTTTGTAATATTAGTAAGTACCAATAGATTATAAATTTTGTACTTTATTCGTTACATACATACAAACATATCGATGGCTCCAACGAATAAACGTGCAAACGAAAAACTACAACTTTTCAGGAAACCATAAAAACGTTTGAAATCACATTACTTTAATGACGTAATGAATAGATATATTTAATGTATAAATTATATTAAAGGTTAAACATATTTCAGCTCATATATTTTTTAAGAAAATAAATCTATCGATTTTCTCAGTATTCAAGAAAAAACATATAATTTTATTATTCTAGTGAAAAATTTGTGACTTGTTAACAGAAATGTATCACTGCACGTTTATTCGTGTCATAAATGAAGTATAAACAAGTGTAGTAAAACGGTGCACGGTTATTCTACAGACATAGCTGGGCACCGTTAATCAAATAGTTAACTTCGTTAATCGTTAATCCGTTACATTTCTGAAGAATTAACGCAAGTTAACGTTAATCGTTAATCCGTTAAAATATAATCCAAATAGATGAATGAATGGTTATCGATTCTCACCAGGACCTGGAATCCGATTCCATGTCTTTGATTATCCGAGTCCATGGGGTTTGATCACTGCACTGCTCAGTACATTTTTTCAATTTACCTAATAGGTACTAGCTGTTACGACTACGTTCGCGTGGACTACAGGGTTTTCCATATATATGTCGCAGTCATCTGGTTGAAACAGCTATTTGATTGAATCACTAGCGTGTTTATTAAATGACGACATTTAATTGAATGACTAGGCCGAACGTTGAATGAATAAGACTCACTGAACGTCCAACAAGTTAGCGGATTGTAACATAGCCCTTTGAACATAGCGGACGTAATCAGTCAGGTGATTGTAATTTAGTTTATTTTTTTTCCACTGCGGCGTTAGTGCTCATCAAAACAAAGATGGCGTCAAACAGCTGGTACAGATATAATCGAATAGCACTGTGTTGATAATTTTTAGAGTGAAATTGAGATATAAAGTGACTTATTCGTAAAAAAATATTTTTTTAGCCTAATTGTCTTAAGACTTAAAATTGTTAAAACATTAAAAATCTTATTAGGGTGTGTTATGTCATGTCTTCATTTTTTTTTATCTAAATTTAGTTATCTTTCAAGTGGCGAACTTATGGTCACCTTAATCAAACATTAAAAAGTCAGCTATGTCCCATTCAACGACTATGCTAAATGACGTTCAGTCAAGAAGTTGAACGTTATATTAAACAATTTGACGAGTTGTCCTTTAGTCATTCAATTAAACGTCGTCATTCAATGAACGCGCTAGTGATCCAATCAAATAGCTGATTAAACCAGATGACTGCGACATATATATATCTATTTTCATGTTCGCTGTTAGCCCTCCCCGTCTCCCCTAATATTCAAAACCAAAGTAGTCCATATTTAAGCCAAGTTTTGAGCTATGTTTTGAATGTTGAGTATTGTGCCAAATTTCATATCCCTAATTTAAAAAGTAATGATTTTTCCATATTAACTTTTACGGGCGGTATTACCTCTTTCCCCCTCATTTTCAAAACAAAAAGTAGCCTATATCCGTTCTAGAGGTTCAACGGTTACCTACCCATACCAAAAATCATCAAAATCTGTTCAGTGGTTTAGGCGTCAAAGCCGGACAGACAAACAGACAGACTGGGTTACTTTCTCATTTATAATATTAGTCTAGATTTTAACTTGGTAAGTATAGTGATTTTTAATTAAAGGATTTGTTGTTTATCTCACAAACATTCTGCATTAATATAATAAAACTTTGAAAATGCATTACTTCCTATTTCATCTCTTTTTCTTTACTTTAAATGTTATTACATACTTTTTCCTTCTTTTCCATACCATTTTCCATAAATCTACAATTAATTAGAACATTTTATGGTTCTTTTATAGTTTAGGCAGCGAAATAAGTAACTTTTCTGGTTGATTTTTTCCACCTTGTCTCCGAAAAACCCAAATACTTTATGAAACCAAATTTTTTCCGAAATAAAATTTAGCCTATATTACTCTTGAATAATGTCGCTTTTGACTGGTGAAAGAATTTTTAAAAACGGTCTAGTAATTTTTGAGCCTATTCATTACAAACAAACAAAGTTTTAATCGTTATAATATTAGTCTAGATTATCCACACGCATATGTCTACAGATTAGTAAAAGATAATAATTCTATATTAGGATAGCTGTATTAAATTTTTTGCGGTCTGCAATGAAGCATAACTAATAAAAGTAGCTTCCATTTTTACACGAATAATCGTGTCTTTTTTTTTAAAGGAGTTATTACCCAGAGGAAAGGTTAGACACAAGCGGCAGATTGATTTAACACGTTTATTTTGGTGTACTCAAAGAAACAAATATATTCAATAGTATAGCTGGGCATTAACTCGTTAATCCGTTAATCGTTAATTAACGAAGTTAACATTTTGAGTAACGGATTAACTTTTAAGTTAACTTTAAAAACCGTTAACGGACTCATTAACTTCCGTTAATAATCAGGAAGTCCGTTAATCGTTCATCCAATGCCTACTATTCACTGCATTTTGTTAATGCAGATTGCAGATTGCAGATTCATTTTGTTAATTTGATTTCAACATGTCGGATCGGGAAGGGTTCTCCGGAAACCGTACGGTTTGGCTTAAGTTTTTTTTGGACCGCTTCGTAACACGTTTTACATAGTCCCCCCCCCCCCCCCCTCCCAAATTACGTTACGTAATACTCGAACGCTCCATAAATTACTGACAGTGATCATTTGCGTGTGGATAATCTAGACTAATATTATAAAGATGAAAACTTTGTTTGTTTGTAATGAATAGGCTCAAAAACTACTGGACCGTTTTAAAAAATTCTTTCACCATTCAAAAGCGACATTATTCAAGAGTAATATAGGCTAAATTTTATTTCGGAAAAAATTTGGTTTCATAAAGTATTTGGGTTTTTCGGAGACAAGGTGGAAAAAATCAACCAGAAAAGTTACTTATTTCGCTGCCTAAACTATAAAAGAACCATAAAATGTTCTAATTAATTGTAGATTTATGGAAAATGGTATGGAAAAGAAGGAAAAAGTATGTAATAACATTTAAAGTAAAGAAAAAGAGATGAAATAGGAAGTAATGCATTTTCAAAGTTTTATTATATTAATGCAGAATGTTTATGAGATAAACAACAAATCCTTTAATTAAAAATCACTGTACTTACCAAGTTAAAATCTAGACTAATATTATAAATGAGAAAGTAACTCAGTCTGTCTGTTTGTCTGTCCGGCTTTGACGCCTAAACCACTGAACAGATTTTGATGATTTTTGGTATGGGTAGGTAACCGTTGAACCTCTAGAACGGATATAGGCTACTTTTTGTTTTGAAAATGAGGGGGAAAGAGGTAATACCGCCCGTAAAAGTTAATATGGAAAAATCATTACTTTTTAAATTAGGGATATGAAATTTGGCACAAAACTCAACATTCAAAACATAGCTCAAAACTTGGCTTAAATATGGACTACTTTGGTTTTGAATATTAGGGGAGACGGGGAGGGCTAACAGCGAACATGAAAATAGATATATATATGTCGCAGTCATCTGGTTTAATCAGCTATTTGATTGGATCACTAGCGCGTTCATTGAATCACGACGTTTAATTGAATGACTAAAGGACAACTCGTCAAATTGTTTAATATAACGTTCAACTTCTTGACTGAACGTCATTTAGCATAGTCGTTGAATGGGACATAGCTGACTTTTTAATGTTTGATTAAGGTGACCATAAGTTCGCCACTTAAAAGATAACTAAATTTAGATAAAAAAAATGAAGACATGACATAACACACCCTAATAAGATTTTTAATGTTTTAACAATTTTAAGTCTTAAGACAATTAGGCTAAAAAAATATTTTTTTACGAATAAATCACTTTATATCTCAATTTCACTCTAAAAATTATCAACACAGTGCTATTCGATTATATCTGTACCAGCTGTTTGACGCCATCTTTGTTTTGATGAGCACTAACGCCGCAGTGGAAAAAAAATAAACTAAATTACAATCACCTGACTGATTACGTCCGCTATGTTTAAAGGGCTATGTTACAATCCGCTAACTTGTTGGACGTTCAGTGAGTCTTATTCATTCAACGTTCGGCCTAGTCATTCAATTAAATGTCGTCATTTAATAAACACGCTAGTGATTCAATCAAATAGCTGTTTCAACCAGATGACTGCGACATATATATGGAAAACCCTGTAGTCCACGCGAACGTAGTCGTAACAGCTAGTACCTATTAGGTAAATTGAAAAAATGTACTGAGCAGTGCAGTGATCAAACCCCATGGACTCGGATAATCAAAGACATGGAATCGGATTCCAGGTCCTGGTGAGAATCGATAACCATTCATTCATCTATTTGGATTATATTTTAACGGATTAACGATTTACGTTAACTTGCGTTAATTCTTCAGAAATGTAACGTTTTAACGATTAACGAAGCTAACTTTTTTATTAACGGATTAACGATTAACGAAGTTAACTATTTGATTAACGGTGCCCAGCTATGTTCAATAGACGCGTGTTTTGTTATTCATGTGATATGAAGGTATTTAATTTACCTACAATAAACGAATTTTGTGCTATAAAAGTCTTATTTTAAGTCCAAAATTTACAAAAAAAAATGTGTAGGCGTATCATAGGCCATTAAAACGAAAAAAACGAAAAAAAAATTTTTGGGCAAGAGCTCTTACGTACGAAAAATAACTTTACGTACTTTGAAATTATTGTTCTTGTGAGTCTTACAAAATGTCGTTGTAAAAATGGCAAAAATAAAAAATTAAAAACTTCATTCTGTTTTCTCCATAGTGGGGGTTAGGTCCTTAGTGTGTTAATTCTTACTAGACAATTCCAAGCAGTCAATCATACCCCTATGACAATATATGACATTATTTGCCGTCTCTGTGTTTGCACTTCCTCTGTTCATTATTTTCCGATATGTGAATTTCGTCGACTCGCGTGCAATACCGTGTAATGACATTTACCCGTAAGTTCTAATTTGGATTGAAATAATATGAAATAACAGACAAATTTAATCTTTATGGCAAATGCTACATACGCGGTATTGCACGCGCGTCGACGATTTGCATTTTTGAGTTTCTCACTTGCCTAGAAACGTATAAATGATCAGTTTGGCTATTGTAAATAAGTAAAACCGGCCAAAAGTGTGTCGGTCCACGCTCAGTGTAGGGTTCCGTAGTTTTTAAAGCATCACAATACTTAAGTATCCTTAAATTACAACTTTAGTTAAAAAAATATTTTTTCAAAAATTTCAAAAACGATTAAACCCTATCTTGAACCTGATGTTCAAAATAATTTTCCTAGAAAGCCTTTATGCAGTTCTATATTCCAGATTTTTTTCATACTTTTTGACTTATGGTTCAAAAGTTAGAGGGGGGGGGGGACACAATTTTATTTTCTTTTGCAGCGATTTCCCAAAATATAAAAAATATAAAAAAATGATCTTAGTAAACCCCTGTTCATTTTTAAATACCTATCCAACGATACATCACATGTTGGGATTGAAATAAAAAAAAATCACACCCCAATTTACGTGTAGAGGGGGTACCCTTTTTTTTTGTGCGGGGGGAAATGCTTGGCGCACCGTACCGTCACCCGAGGGAGGTGACGGCGTGTGTGGGACTCTCCTGCCCTAAAAAGGACAGGCCTACCCACTAAAACCCCCCGGGGTACCTCATCGCCTTAATGGTAATGCTGTAGGAAAATTTTTAAGAACCACCACAACATCACCGGCAGAGCGGGTACCCTAAAAAAATTTTTTTATTTTTTTTATTTTTGCACTTTGTTGACGTGATTAATATACATATTTGTACCAAATTTCATCTTTCTAGTGCAAACGGTTTCTGAGATTATCCTCGGACGGACAGACAGATAGACAGACATGGCGAAACTATAAGGGTTCCTAGTCGACTACGGAACCCTAAAAATGCAGCCTAAGCAGCCTCCCAACAAAAAAGTATTTTACAAAAAATATAATCTCAAAATGGAATTTCCGCAATTCGAGCTGCGTTGTTGTAATAAACTCTTTTTATTTTAGCCCTTAGGTAATATTTATTTCTTTTCCTAACATTACTTCACCGTTATAGTAAAGACTACGCGTGTAAACCAATTTATTTACTATTTTCAAAACAGACAACTAACTGCCGTCACCTGTCAACACTACACATCGAAGCACCTGAACGGCAAACTTTCATATTTAAGAATTATGCAATTCAGTGCAATTTAATCAGGCGTTTGTGTTTAAAATGAATTATTTTAATAACTAATAGATTATATAAAAAATGAAGAAGGCGGCGACCTTTGGAATCACAATCCTAAAATTTTTTAGTAAAAATATTTTTTTCTAAGTATATATTTACAGAGTTTTGGAAGAAAAATAATTTGAAGAAATCATTTTTTAACATTTTTTAAAAACGGTATAATTTTTATATATTCATTTATTTTAAAATTTCAAGAAGGCGGCGACCTTGTAAAATATCTGAATAAACGTACAAAAAGTGATTTAATGCTTAGAATTACTTGAGGTCATCGTTGTAGTGAACAGAAATACATGAAGTTTCGCTAATTCTCTTCGTATTGGGCCTTAATACGAGTAAAGCTAGACAGACAAACACATACACAGTTGCTTTCGTATTTATAATATTAGTAAGGACTAGCGGTGCACCCCACCTTGGCTGTGTACAGGTAGATAGATAATTAGGGTTTTAATAAAGATACCTAATATTTAAATTGTGGCATGTCACCTGAATAGCGTAGCTTTCTGATAGTGAAAGATTTTTTCGAATTTGTTAAATAATTTTTTAGCTTATTCAATAATAAAATAATAAATAAATAAATGCGCCAGACGAAGGATACTAACTGGGGGCGTCATCCCAGCACACCCAGACCCAAGTCAATTTAGAAACGTTCGTTTTCCAAATTGACCTGACCGGGAATCGAACCCGGGACCTTTCGCCCTTTGGCCGCCTACTTTAGCCACTGCGCCACCGAGGTCGTCAATGGTAGGTAATAAACAAACTGTTTCTTAATGACTTCCATAGCTGAGAGGCGACCTGGCTGGATTGAGGCACGCACCACCGAGGTCGTGGAACCGACTCCCGGCTGACTAACATAAGATAACATCATATACATTAGCCGTAGCAATATTTCCGCATAATATAAATTAAATAGCTCAAAAATAGCTACAAACCTAAAATTAACAAATCAGAACCTCCACAAAAAGTTTAATAACCATTAAAACACGTCGAAATATATCTAACTGCAAAAGAACTAGTCGTTCGTTAATGAACTCATCACTCGTTTCAGATAGTTAGCACGCGATGCAAACTAAACTCCCATTACACTAGATTACAAGACTCGAACCATTCAAGCTACTGAACGCATTCTTTTCCCATTAAACGACTATTTCATTCTTTATTTGTGTGAAAAAGTTGATTTATGTTCCGCGGGACGGAGTCGTTCACTCGTTCAAATATTAGTTCCATTTTTAGTAACGACTTTATTTGAATAATGGAGCACAAAACCGTTTATTTTGAAAATTCAAGGATATTAGATAGTGATGTTATGATTTTTTTTTGTCTCCTGCTGCGATGGATTATATATTTTGAAGTTACATTTCACTATTTAATCTATTATCTATTCACTATTTAAATATCGTGGTTATTTTTTAACGTGCTAACTTGGTTTTATTTTTGATATTCGGCGGAGAGAAATGAACGAAAGAGTCAGAACAATCCGATTTGGTGGTTTTTATTTATAACTAGCTGTGCCCGCGACTTCGTTCGCGTGGACTACATCCTTTCATGGTCGGTTTTACCCCTATCTCCCCTAATATTCGAAACAAAAAGTAGTCTATATTTTAATAGAGCTAAATTTGTGCCAACTTTCATATCTCTAACTTAAATAATAAACATTTTCCCATATAAACTTTCAAAGGTGGCATTACCCCCCCCCCCCTTACTTTCTAACAAAAATTAGCCTATGTCCGTTCTTGAGGTTCAAAGTATACCTATGCCAAATTTCATCAAAATCGGTTGAGAGGTTTACGCGGGAAAGCGAAACAGACAGACAGACAGAGTTACTTTCGCATTATAATATTAGTAGGGATTGCAACATTTTTTTATTATTGTAAAAATTTGATATTCATTTATATAGTTACCTTTGGGCTCATTTCATTTTACCGAATCTTTTTTGATCGACGCTAGCCAAACAATTCAAAATTCACCGAACATCGTTTCGCCGAATCATAGTGGTTTTTATTTATATTTTGTGTTATTTAGTGTCAAAATTTGGTATTTGTTTACAGTATTTGAGTAGAGTTACCTTTAGGTTCAAATCATTTTACCGAATCTTTTACGACAGACGCTACGCTTCACCGAAAATCGTTCGCCGAACCATACAATGTTCTATGATTCGGCGAAACGATTTTCGGTGAAGCGTAGCGTCGGTCGAAAAAGATTCGGTAAAATGATATGAACCCGTTACCTTTAACCCTAATCAATGATTGTCTGGTAACAAGCTTAAGCTGTGTATTGGCTTCCACGGAATGCTTGGAAAACTAAAGAGCACCGAAGAACACCCGTGGACAATCGTGAAGTTTTATCAATTCTTACGTGATACTACTAGTTAATTAATTAATTGATTAATCTGGTATCTCATCTATAATTTCATCTAAAGTTCGTATTTTTTTCGTAAAAGAGCAATAAACCTGCATCTAGACATTTATTCTTACAAACTCTTTTTTTTATTGCCCATAGAAGGATAAGTCAATGCACCTGTCCAATAAACTTTATCGTATTTAGAACGTTTTTAATTCAATTCTTTCTATTTTTAAACTGCTTTGTATTCCCGTCACTTTTCTAATTAAAATGTCTAAGACATTTAAAGCTAAAGCCAATATTTTTTTTTATGTTTAACGGCTTTGGATCTCGCCAAACGGCCAACATTTTCCATTCGCATTTTTCTTTAATTTTTTTTCTCTCATTGAAGTGTTCGAGACATCAATAGTTATACAGCCAGTGTTTGAGCCTGAACTCGACAGGTGATAAACGGCCGACTTTTGCATAATAAAAGGATGAATAAATTTAAATAATTCCTCGAAATGGAATAGATAGAATGAAATATTTTAATAACATTGCAAATCCGGTTGTCTGCCAGCTTCGCAAATTGAGGATTCTAAAAAAAAATTAACGACCCTTTTGCCGTTGTTTTGAAAGTATTTTTAATTGAAGGGCGTTTGTTAAAGTTCGTGAAGGGTTGGATTAGATTTTTGTGACGGCATTAAAACTAAATTATCTTTTTTAAACACAGTGACGTAATTCTCTTTTCTTTTTATAGAATGAACTTTGTCATTGACGCTTACTGGATGTTTTGCAAACGATACAATACCCATAGCCAAACATATGGTGTGACCATACATGTGACTGGTAGAAAATTCGCCAAACACTCCGAAGTTGAACTTTTTAGAGATTTTTTTAATTTTTACCGACAAAAACAAAATCATAAAATTGGGTAAGTACAGTCGCCGTCAGATATATTGGTAACTTGTGGTGTATGGAACTTATTGACGTTTGAAAGTGTTCAGAACTATTTGGTCACTTTGTCTGCTCCAATATATCTGACGGCGACTGTACATCTTCTGTTTCCCATCAAACATCATTAAACCTTTATGGTATAAGTTACAAAAACATGTATAATTTCATTCACATTTTGACGACCTTCGTAGCCGAGAGGTGAGCGGGCTGGACATTGGCGTAGCAGCATCTCTGAGGTCCAGGGTTCGATTTCCTGTTGGGTCAATATGGAAAACGAAAATTTCAATAATGGTTTTGTTTTCTGGGTGTTGTGATATCGTCCTTGTTTCTGTGTTACTTACTAAAGGATAAAAGCAATGGATATGATGTCCAATATTAACTAATTTACTTATTATACATTTTTGAATTTACTTTATGAATTTCTAAACAACTAAAAGCAACATATAAGAGAAATCCAGTGAAAACCTTTCTATGAATAAACACACACTTGCTATTCTAGAGGCAGAATAAATCTTACGAGTTTTAGTAATTAGCTTACGATTGACGTTAAATGTTTCATACAGAATTAATTAACACACAATTAATTGTTCAAGCATTGTTCTCTAGTTTCACACAGCTTAATTTATATTATATACTAGCTGTGCCCGCGACTTCGTTCGCGTGGACTACATTCTTTCATGGTCGGTTTTACCCCTTTTTCCTCTTATATTCGAAACAAAAAATAGTCTACATTTTAATCTAAGTTTCGAGCTATATTTGTGCCAAATTTCATATCTCTAACTTCAAAAATAAACATTTTTCCATATAAACTTTCAAAGGTGGTATTACCCCCATCCCCCCTTATTTTCTAATAAAAAGTAGCCTATGTCCGTTCTTGAGATTCAACTTATGCCTATACCAAATTTCATCAATTCGTTCAGCCGTTTAGGCGTGAAAGAGTAACAGACGGACAGACAGACAGACAGACCGACAGACAGACAGAGTTACTTTCGCATTTATAATATTAGTATGGATTTCGACGAAATCTTACTTAATAAAATAGACATGAAAGATTGAATGTATGGATGACAAAAATACACTAACGGTCGCTTTGCACGCGTACTGCCTCCATTTTTTTTATATTTCCAATGATTTTTCGATCACAAATTGTCGCAGCGTGATTTTGCATAGCATAAAGCCTTCCTCGATAAATGGACTATCTCGCTACATTATAAGCTACCTAGGATATACGACCGAAGCTATCTAAATCTACACTCATTTTATAAAGCAGCTTGACTGATGAAATACCTCCACCTTACAGAAGACCGCACCCAAATAACAATCACTTCTGTGTTGTTTTATTCCTGCGTGTGAGTAAGGTTTCCAGAGCTCCTGGGGTGCTACATTAGTAGCAGGGGTCAAGCCTTCAAGGTAAGGGCGACAAGTCCAATCAAAGAGCATGGTATGCGATCTTCCCGTAAACTTCTACTCACTTTTCCTACTCATACTTCTGAATACTACTCACAATCTTTCACTGTCCAGTCCATACGCTTATGGAATTCCCTTCCTTTACCTATCAGGGAATCTGAGTCCCTTCCCATTTTCAAATCAAGAGTAAAAACTTTCTTTCTTTCTCTTAACTAAATGCGAACTTGTATCATTTATCAAAGTATTTAAATAATGCTAAGCTTTGTTGGTAATTAATTTAATTTCATATATTTATTTCTATTTGTTTATATCATAAATGCTTTATGGAAATTTATATATTTATTTATTTATTTTATTTATTTATTTAATAGGTTTACCAACAATTGTTACAATAATACATGCGAATAGTTTACAGTAGATCATTTTAAGCTTAATGCACAATTAATTAAAGGTAAACACCACATGCACAGAAAAAAAAATAAAAATAAACCTAAACCTTAAAGTAAGATATTACATTTAAACTAAAGAAAATACAAATTACATTACAATGGCATCGTGTAGGTGCTTTCGAAATGCGTTGAGACTTACAGCATGAATATCAGTAGACTCCCCATAACAATTCAGAAGTCTACTTGCTCTGGGAACAAATGAACTTGAGCCCAACACTGTAGTGCGCAAAGGTGGAGCTAATGGGGCAATCTGGCCTCTTGGAAGCCTGCGCGGTACTTTAAATTTGATTTTGTTCAATAGACTAGGACAATCAATTTTATTATTTAGCAACTTATATAGAAAGACGAGATCCAGGATTGTTCTACGTTTTTCCAAAGAAGTATACTTAAAATATTTTAATCTATTTCTGTATGAAAACCCTTTTCTGTATGTTTTGGTAGAATAAGCTAAGTGCCACAGATATCTTTTCTGAATTCGCTCCAACCTTAGGGAGTGACATGCATAGTGTGGTCTCCAAACAACACTGCAGTACTCCAAAATGCTCAAGACAAAGGCATTGTACAATAACCTTTTTGTTTGTACCCTACGGAGTCCCTTACCAATTCTTATAATAAATCCAAGCATATTTGAGGCTCGTTTTATAACACTGTCTAAGTGGGCGCTAAAAGTGATTTTTTTATCAATTATTACACCTAGGTCCTTTATATGGTCTACTTCTTGAATTTTTGTTCCATTAATATAATAACAAGATTTAATGACATTGCGTTTCCTAGTAAATTTAACGTAATAACATTTGCCTTCGTTTAGTTGCATTTTATTCAGATCACACCAAAGATTCAGGTTATTAAGATCCTCTTGCAATAGAAATGAGTCATATTCCGAATTAATTGTTCTTAGTAATTTCAAATCATCGGCATACAAGTACGGAGTTGAATATGAGATGAAGTCAACAATATCATTAATGAAAATGTTAAATAAAACTGGACCTAGATTAGAACCTTGGGGTACTCCAGAGTTTATGTTATGATCCTCAGAATTAAACCCATTAACAACTACAAAAAATTTGCGATCACTTAAGTATGATTCCAACCAGCTCAGCAAAGTTCCATCAAATCCGAAATTTTTAATTTTTTTTATTAGTAGTCCATGTGGCACCTTATCAAAAGCTTTGCTAAGATCTGTATAGATTACATCAATTTCCTGGCGCGCATCAATTGACTCCGTAAGACTCTCAATAAAGGAAACCAGGTTTGTGGCAGTTGAGCGTGATTTCACAAAGCCATGTTGATGTTCTGTGATAAGTGGTTTAATATGATCAGAAATGTATGGACATATTAATACTTCAAAAATCTTAGATACAGTTGAAAGCACTGAAATTGGTCTATAATTGGTCACATTATCATTTTCACCAGATTTGAAAACTGGAACCACTCTAGCCACTTTCCACTCATTGGGAAATTTACCACTAACTAGCGATGCATTGTATATGAAGCATAGAGGTACTGCTAAGTTAGGGGCACAACCCCTCAAAAAAGTGGGTGGAATACCATCAGGACCAGAACCTTTCCCAACATCCAAAGACTTCAAAGCACGATTTACATCATCGAGATGAATACAGATGTTACTGAATGACAAACCGGAACTTTCATGACATTCTGGGTACGATGGGTCGCATTGTGATGTATCTTTGGTATAAGTTTCCGCAAAGCGACGTGCAAAAAGATTACAAATGCTCGCACCATCTGTTGCAGTTGTCATTCCATCCGTCATTGTGGTAGGATTTATTATATAGGTATTTATTTGTTTATTATTGTTTTATTTATCTTTACGTATTTTTTTTATATTTTTATCTTGTTATGGTATTTATATTGATATTTTCTGTTAGTATTTTTCTCAAGCATTTTGGACGGCTGTACCCGTTTCTCGATGTCTACTATTTCCTCTACCTAAAGGTTGTCTGGAAGAGATTGCTCTCTAGCAATAAGACCGCCTATATTGTACTTAAATATGTCTGTAAAACCAATTTCTGTAAATTTTCTGTGCAATAAAGTGTATCTATCTAAGTCCAGTATAACAGCTTATGCTGTACTTGTCACTTTTAAGCTAGGACCTCTTTACCACTTAACATCAGGTGGGTTGATGTTAATCTTGACGTGTAATATAATAAAAAACTGAAGTATCTGTTTGTACACGTAAATCTCAGAAACTACTGGTTAGAATTAAAATATATTTGTGTTGTATAGTCCTTTTATTAGGGAAAGCTTTAGGATATATAACATCACGCAACACATAATTGAAATTGTATTTATTTTGTACGGCCATACTCATTTCTCGCCATCTACTATTTCCTCTACCTTAAGGTTGTCTGGAAGAGCCTAAATTGTACTATAATCAATCTGTGAAATCTATTTCTGTAAAGATTTTGTGCAATAAAGTATATCTATCTCTAACACAAAATAAAAATGTCTGATTCAAAATAAATTCTACGATTGTGTTAGAACATTTCCAAAGGCCAAACTCGGAACTGTTTAAAAGTTCCCTATTCGCCCGTATTTCCGGTAACTCGATAATAATTACCGTTATTGAAGAATTTGTGGGGAAAGAAAACTTCCAATAGCTGGTTTCCTTAGAAGAAAATTGCTATGCGGAGTTTTCCAAGTACCTACGTATTAAAAGTAATGGGGTCTTGTTATAGCTGATTTGTTTTTATTTGTTTTGCATAACATATATAGATTAAGTACTTTTTTTATATTCTCTACAAGATTGACCTTATCCCGCATGATGTTAAGTGGTAATGAGGTCCTTGCTTAAGGGTGACAAGTACAGCATAATAAATCTGTTACTGGACTTGTCGCCCTTACTTTGAAGGCTTGACCCCTGCTACTAATGTAGCACCCCCCAGGAGCTCTGGAAACCTTACTCACACGTAGGAACACAACAACACAGAAGTGATTCGAGAAGGTGAAGATATAACATCACTACATAGTATACCTACTAGCGGTCCCGGCGGACTTCGTTCCGCCTTAGAGAATTTTTCCCGCTTTTCTGTTGAAATTTTTCAAATTTTACCAAGGATCCCTAATTTTGTAGCCTATGTCAAATTGGAAGAATGTTGCATTCTATTGGTGAAAGATTTCTTTAAATCGGCCCAGTACTTTTTGAGCCTATTCATTACAAACATACAAACATACAAAAATAGGTACAAATCTTTCCTGTTTATAATATTAGTATATTATATAGAAAACAAAGTCGCTTTTTCTGTCCCTATATCCCTTTGTACGCTTAAATCTTTAAAACTACGCAACGGATTTTGATGCGGTTTTTTTTAATAGATAGAGTTATTCAAGAGGAAGGTTTTTTCTTTGCAATAAAGAATAGAAAAGCCAATATTTCTAAGTATTTACATTACATCCGTGCGAAGCCGGGGCGGGTCGCTAGTAAATAATAAATAAAATTGGAGTCTGCTCGTGGTATTAAAAATAGCCGTATTAAATGCATATGAAAGAAAGAAATAATCACTTATTACTTGAAGACATCACGATATAATGATACTAACTGATGCCAGCGACTTCGTTTACGTTATTTCAGGATTGATAACACAACCATAACCTATGTGTCTATAATCTCATCTTTCTACCAAATTTCGTGAAATTATGAATAGAAAGAAAGAAAGAAAGAAAGAAAATACATTTATTGGCTCACACAAACTTTTTACATACAGTAGGTTCAAAATTATATAAATGATAATGTGCCAATAAGGTCTCAGCCTCAGCATGAGCTGCTGCAGCACAGTGCCACATCAGCGCTGGTTTTCAGGCGAGACCTTGTTGAATAGTTAGTTAATAATCTAACGACGATAATACTATCTTAACTTAAAATGTAACCTATCCTATCCTATCCTATCCTACCAATATTTGGCGACCTCTGTAGCCGAGAGGCAAGCGTGCCGGACTTCTTCGCGCCATCTCCGATGTTCCGGGTACGATCCCCGGTCGGGTCAATATGAGAAACGAACTTTTCTATATTGTCTCGGGTCTGGGTGTTGTGGTACCATCGTTGTTTCTGATTTCTGTGCTTTAGCTACTTGTCACAGAATCAGAGCAATGTATGTGATGTTGTCTAATATTTATTTATAGTTTGTTAAAATATATGGATGTATGGATGTGTATTGGTTACTCTCTCACGCAAAAACTATTCAACGGATTTGATATGAAATTTGGTAGGAAGAGATGACGTCGTATCCGATTAACCTACAGGATACTTTTTATCCCGTAAGAACACCTACTCGTTTATATACTCCTTAAACTCAATAGAAATCCACGTACAAATTATCGTAAACAAAATTGTTTTATTTCTTCCTTACATACATCTACTTTACTCCATCGTATGAGTATTAAAATTGTCTATTTACCGTTTTTCTCGCCTAATTCAGTCGATGAACTATTACGTCACTACTACTGCTTAAAATAATGTTCCTTTGAATTCCATAAGTATTTAACTAAAGCCATTAGTTCGTAGTTCAAAGTTGACTACCAACTATGACCCCCACTTTTCTTTCAGCGAAAAGTTTTTCATAAGCACCACGAACCCGCCTTAGATTTACGTTTTTTTTTTCAATTTCTCGTTTTCCTTTGAACGATGAAAGAGGATTATTACTTTTCATTGGGAAATTAAACCGAACTTTTTTCCAATTTCAAATCGGATCTTTTTTAAGAAGTCGAATTTCCAACCAATATTCTGGGAATGAGGTAGAAAACGCTAAACTCATTAACATTTTAAAAATAGAATGCATTTTATTTTTAAAATTGAATTACTTATTCAAAAGAAACCTCATTTTCTTCACGTCACTCTCGAGAGATTTTCATTCAACTAAATTATTCTGATAGGTAGGTAGATACTCTTTTTATTTTATAACTGTTAAAAAGATTTTCACAGTTAACCATACAAGCACCAATCGATTAAATATTGAATAGTTAATTCTTATGGAAAGCGTGAAATCAGTAATAATTTATCCACATAATTATATTAAGGGGGTAATTTCTATATCATTATTTTAACTCGCATTCACTGAATAAAATAAAATAATACCTTATTTTTACCATAAAATATAGCTAGTTATGTTAATAGGCTTATAAAATAATCTCACCGTTTATTTCCGTATCCGAAAATCTCCGTCAAATCACAACACGACACAACACTGGCTAATGTTTAAAAAATAAAAACACCTCTTTACACAATTTCCATTCAAATCAATCACTATTCCCAGTTATCGTAAAATATTCACAACACTGGAACGGCACTAAAATAAAAACTAATCCGTTCTTTTCCAAATCCACTAAAGAACAGTTTTAAAAACACAGCAATGGCGACGACGAATTCTTTTTTCAAAATCCTCGATCGCCGATGTTTATTTAAACGCGACAAGAATTCCAAAATTCGAACGCGGTCGTAAGGTCGGGTGCTCGACAGCGGGACGAACGACGCAGCCTTCCCGTGCGGGCGCGTCTACACGAATGCCTTTTGCGCATGGTTCCGACGATGTACGGAGAAAGAGCGTACGTCGCAATGCGTTATTATACTTAAAACTGATCTTAAGCTCGCTCCGTCGCCGATAAGAGATAAAAGGACTTCTCTCATTATCCTCTTGGGAAAACAATAAAAAAAACGTAGGCTGTATGGAACTCCTTTACTTTAAAAATCAAAATGAAGTACTTTTATATGTCATTGCGCTATTGCAGACGGGATTCATCTGGAATGCAAAATAGTTATTGCATAATTAACGTGTTCGAGCTAAATGGATTCTAGACCCAATGTTCTTTAGTTAGTAATTTAATTAGGTTTTCATAATTCAACAAAAAGCTCGGGGATTTTATAATGTGCCAGCCGAAAGCTGATTTTTTGCGAGATTTCAAATTAAGTTACGTAGATTGCAAAATTTAACGTATTTTATCTTTTAACTTCATTTAATGCTGGATTTTTAAAACAACTTTTATTAATTTATTTGTCTTTTAAAGGCGAACGAGAATAATGGATTATACATTAACGTAGTCTCGCTTTTGTTGTGAAACCTTTTTTAGAATTTTAAACTACCTAACTCCTCCCCAACCAGCGTTGGGGTTAAAAATAATAAGAAAAATATATAAACTTTTTTTTACTTTTTTTTGTTCATGCGGTGTTCGTTTTATTTTCTTTATAGATTATTCTGAAATGAGATTTGTTTCTAGATGTTGGGATTTAAAGCATTACGATAGTGCATTTTGATCTAATTGTGTGGCTTTCATAACATAACTCTTTTCAACGTAACAGTAGGTATAAATATGGTTTTCAATATACATTAAAAGGTTATCGTAATTTTATTGTTTTAAAACAAATAATAAACTTCCATTTAAATTCGTTTTCTGAACAATGTTTCGTAAGACAACATTTACAAGAGACGACCAAATCCAATTAATTTCATACTTTCAAAGGGTTTATGCATCGAATACTTCGGTGCTCCGCAGAATTACAATAAAAGCTTTGTTCTCGTTCTTTCGATATTCCAACACTTTTAATATTTGTAATTATTCTTTTTTGCAGATCATTCTCCAAGGGCCACCACGAGTAAGAAAACAAGCATGGCTGGTTAGAAAAAAAATTAAACGAGTGTATGCTTTTTAAAATTTCCTTTCATTAAGATTAAAAAAAAATAATGTGGATTAGCTCTCGCACTAAAAAAGCAACCTTCAAAAGGATAAAAAAACTGAAATAATATTTTTTAAAAATTTTGCAATGTTATTAGTGCGTTATGCTGCTATTCCGCGTGTTGCCCTTTCAACTGGGCTAACCGCAAGTTATCGTGGGCGATTAATTTTTCTAGCGATACGTGAAACTCGTAGGTTTGAGCCCCACACTGTAAGAAGAGATGAAACTTTTATATTCCTCTATATATGTCACCACAAGATTATAAAAACCGTTAGATTATAATCTATTTCGCGAGATTGTAAATTGTAAACAGATAGTGAACCGTAACATTATGATTGCAATTTAACGCGTTAATTTTCGCTATATTGTAATCTATCGATGGGAAAATCAATTTATGTTTATGCTTTTTCGGACTATTTAGTAGATGGTTTCAAAATAAGTAAAATACAAATATTGGACAACATCACATACATCGCTTTGATTCTGTGGGTCTTACCGCCTAAATTGTACTATAATCAATCTGTAAAACCTATTTCAGTAAAGTTTTTGTGCAATAAAGTATATCTATCTATCTAAAGCACTTGTGTTACAAAAATCAGAAGCAATGACGGTACCACAACACCTAGACCCGAGACAATATTGAAAAGCTCGTTTCCCATATTGACCCAACCGGGGATCAAACCCGGGATCTCTCGGATGAACATTGCACAAAATCGGTCGAGCGGTTCTTTATTTATCACATTTTTGTAAGAAATGAAAATGCGTGCGAATCCGCGGCGGGTCGCTAGTAATATTATATATCGTAATTAAATTATGTACAAATTATATAACTCATCATTCAATCAATATATCACACAGTGTACTCTTATACAATACGTACGACTTCTGATTATTGTGTTTCTCCAATTATCAGAATTTATTTATAAATCAGGACTTCTACGTAGCCATGCAATAGTCATACACAAGGTAATTAGCAAAACAGACTTGTACAGGCTCACTGCGCCGCATAGTAATTAATAATGTAAGATAATTAAAATAGGTATGTTAATTTTATGTACTCCTAGTGTCTCTACATTAGCAAATAGAGAGGCGCTTTTAGCTGTCAATGATTCAAAGGGTTATTATTTTAATATTAATAGTATGGACTTTAGGCATTCGCAATCTTAGTTTAAATTCCAAAAAAGCTTTTCCCTTCCCTTTTCTTAAATTCGATAGCGTAGAGAACTTAAATATATAAAAAAATAACCAAATAAAAGAAGTAAAATATATTTTTCTGTTCTTATTAAAGCGTTTTCCATTGCTTTGAGTTATGTATTTACACAAGTATTTAGACTGATAAGATCTCGTGAAATCTTCATGAGACTCGTAGAAAACGCCACTTAGGCATTGCTATTTGAAGTTTTTAAAAACTTGCAACAAAGTTTAAATAAATATATTAACATACATTAATTAATAAGCAGGTAGATTAAGGTTCTAGACATAACTTTGTACGGATGAGAGCACGCCAAGGTAAAGACTCACTTGACTTTGACTTGCAGTTCAACATTGAATTCTAATGCCCACGAGATAAGGGTGTTGCAAAGTCCAAATTTCCTCAGGGCTATTGTTTTAATTTGCTTAGGGCATTTCGGCTAATACTTTTACATGAATTGGTGTCAGTCGCTTCCGATCATTTAGGGCTCAGCCTCCCAAAAAAGAGACCAGTAACGACAATGCTAATTTATAGCCTAGATTTGGCAATTACTGGTCAAAACGACAATAAAAAAACTGACTTCACTTTATCGATATGTAAATATCGACACCTCCACGTCCCTACTTGAGTTGAAAGAAAGGATATCTTTATCTTTTATTAATTATGTCAAATCTGAAATTGCTAATGTTATTATGTACCTAGATGCATTCAAAGATAAGCTTTAGATATTAAGATGCTACCACAAACATAGATCTTAAGACCGAAAGGTAAGGTTCACAATTGGAAACATGTTGCTAATTCATCCTCTTTGAAGATGGCGGCCATATTTGTTTAGTATTGTTAAATGATTCTATTAGCATATCTCATTTATGAAGCTTCTGAAGGATCGTATTTTGCTGTTTTTGATTTGAATAATTCAAAGTAATTGGTAAACGTTTTGTTCAATAAAAACGTGATATAATGCAACCTACTTGAATTATGTTTTTTTAATTTGATTTGATTTAATGGAACTTACTGAAATTTATGTAAATAAAAAGAATCGCTAAATTGTATGTCTGAACATTATTTCAGAAATACTGAAACATTTTGGAATTTGTAAAAAAAACTAGACTTTGTACAAAAAAGTGAACACACCCAGACATAGGGCAATTTAGAAAAAGCCGTTTTCTAAATTGACTTAACTGAGTATCAAACACGGTACCTCTCCCGCTTAACGTGTCTAACTTAGCTGCTACACTAAGATCTTTAAAGTTTGAAAAAAGAAACAGAACATTTTAATTTAACCTCCTTAGCTGAAAGGCTCGCCTTTAAGCTAAGGAGGTTAAATTAAAATGCGTTGCATCTCTGAGGTCCAGGGTTCGATTCCCGGTCGTGTCAATATAGACACGACCTTTCATATTTGCCTCGGGTCTGGGTGTTGTGGTACTGTCTCGTCATTTTCTGTAACTTTGTGTAAAATTTTTTTTTAAAGAAACAGAAACATTAAATCTCCCCTTGCGGTGCGGAACTCGAACCTACGAATCTGCGTGATAAAATAAGTTCAAGTTTTGGCTACTTGACAAAATTTTGAAATCTTGTTAATTGTAAACCTTGATACTCATTTCATCGTATGAAAAGTATATTTCACAAAAAAATATATATTTACTACATGTATTTTGCATTTTAAAAAATCTCTTTAAATTTCCCACGAAAGCGCTCTAAGCTGTCATGGCACCTAAAATGACGTCAATGTGCCCTAGCAAGATTAGAGCTGTCATTGATCATAGATTGTCATATCGAGTTTATTCGATGGATGCCTTATGATGTTTTCTCTCGATATTCTTAATTTTATTTGACAATTCTTTTTTGGCGTATTATAATTACAAAAAAAACCTTTAGTCATTTTCTTTTCTAAAAATATAAATAATCTTTGATTTTTATGTTCTTGAAATTCATATTTCGTTATCTTAATATCTTAATCTATAATTAAAAACTATAAACCTTCCGATTTGTTCTTAGTGGAAACTAGCCAATTAGAGCAATTTACCTACAGCCGGCATCATTCGTACCTTGTCATACCAATTCTCCGTGTAACTAAGCAAGTCAGATAGACAGTGACTTAATGTTACAAGGTTCTTAATGTGTTCACTAAAGTTACTGACTGTACCTACCTGTTGTCCAATTTATATTTAAATAAATATATCGTATTGTCCAAATAATAATAATATATAGTAACAGATCCATCTATTACATTGTGGGGAAGGCTGTCAGTGTGTCACATAGGTTAGGTACCGTTGCAACAAAATGAATGCGCACGTTTAAATGTAAATTAAATTAAGCGGTGTCGAGTGATTTTGTTAGTTAAATCACAATGTTGTAAGACGATACAAGCGTCGTTTTGTTCACTGTAATAAAGAACAAATATGCTTTTTAACCGATTTAAAAAAAGAGGTTCACAATTACCTCGTGTTTGGCTGAACCGACTTTGATGCGGCTATCAGAAGAATATTTGTCACATTTAGAAGAAGGTTCTGATATTTTTTAAACTTTTTATTTTTCCATTACATATTTTTTTGTTTAAAATGATTAACTGTGCCCTTAATGTGCATTTTTTAAGGGCCACCACTCCAATACCTTCCTAATATGATTTTTATTCATTTCCAATTAAATTACATAAATTACAACTAGACGTAATTTACAAAAAAAAAGAAATAATTAAAACACAATAAAAACTACATTATATGTCCAAATATACAAAATTCAATAAAATAAAATAAAACAATTAAACCTGCTTACCTATTGGTAATGGCCACGTTTACCTATCACTATACCGAATTATTTTTGACCGATGCTACGCTTCACCGAACAACGACATCGGTCAAAAATAATTTGGTAAAGTGATAGGTAACCAATGGTCACCCATCCAATACTTGCCTAAGACTTTAGAAGCTTAACTTTGGTGTGACGCGTCTACAAACTTTTATTAGTAACCAGTTCGTAATCCACAACACGAACCCATATGTCCAAACATAAAATAAACATTCAAAACCACCAATAAAACATAATGAACATTTATGTATAACCGACCCGACATGTTGAGCATGGGATCACGGTACCATTATGTGGATTCACTAATAAAATCATTCGACTTCGCTCATTTCATCTATATTCAAATGTGCTCACTCAATTTTGCCTGTTTGTTAACGGTTTCGTAGTTTCTCACAACATGCCACAGTGTAGAAAATTAGGTTTTGAAAATTACTTTTAATATATATATTTTTTTCTATTACTCTTCAAGACTATCCCATCTGATGTTAAGTGGTAATGAGGTCCTAGCTTAAGGGCGACAAGTAAAGAATAATAAATCTGTTACTGGGCTTGTCGCCCTTACCATGAAGACTTGGCCCCTGCTACTAATGTAGCACCTGTTTTTTTTATGGCTTAGGGTTAAAGTGAAAAAACTCGTATCGCTGTTGTGATATTATTAAATGTATCATTACAGTTTATTTATGCAACTTATAAAGTCACTGTTTATCACAACAAAAGAAAACAATTTTAAAATTAATTATTAGTAACTTAACTTATTAATACAAACTAATATATTTACAAATATAAATACAGTACAAAAAATAAAAATCTACTAAAATCAGGCCTCGCTGGATAGCCAACAAAACACGCTGTGCGAGGTATATGCCAGCCCTGGGGTCACCCGAAGTATGGACCAGTTTTTTTTTTCTTACTTATTTCATTTTATGTGTTGTAGAAGACCTATTCAAATTATGTTTCGTAGTAAAGATTTAATGTATGAATACTGGTGTCATGCACTTGTCTCTCTGTCATCGTATTAACTGTGGTATAGTATCAGCCAAGTATGTTTGACGAGTGTATCTCTTATAATAGATTTCAGATTACTATGACGACTTGATTCCTCTTGGACCTTTGCCCTTAGTGGTCTTGAATTCCCTTTTTATGGCTTATCATTGTGGCTTACATTTTTACTCTTTCTATGGATCTGCAGCACGCGCGATCCGTGAAAGACGCGGGTTCGAGTCCCGCACCGCAAGGGGAGATCAAATGTTTCTGTTTCTTTAAAGTATTTTAAGTTCGCTAGTGCGTTTGTTTTAAAGGACATTGTTACTAAAATTTAGATAACACAGAAAAAGACTATTTTTAAAAGCACCCAACAGTTCGATAAATGAGAGAGGTAGGGCATAGCGATTTATCGTTCGAACAGCCCGACTGGTGATATACCTCCATCTTACAGTAGACCGCAGCCAAATAAAAAACGGTGTTGTTGTGTTCCTGCGTGTGAGTAAGGTTTCTAGACCTCCTGGGTGTGCTACATTAGTAGCAGGCGTCAAGCCTTCAAGGTAAGGGCGACAAGTCCAGTAATAGATTTATTATGATGTACGTGTCGCCCTTAAGCTAAAACCTCATTACCACTTAACATCAGGACAGATGGGGTCAATCTTGAAGTGTACTAATAAAAAAAATCCCGAAAACCATATAGCAAAGTTCGCTCTCCCTATTAACTCAACAGGGAATCGAACTGGGGATCACGGGACGTGAATGTCCGGCCCGTTCGCCTTAATATGTTCACATAATAGCGAAACAGCGATAATAAAGTCACACAAAACAAAACCAAAGACAAACAGGTCTATAACGCTCTTATTTACGACTTTGCCCTTAAACCTTGCCCTGAGAACTTCAAACGAGTTTATTAAACATCTAGTAGATTAAGTTCGCCGTTCTGATGAATAATTTAATTGTAAAGAATCCCTTTCTGCATACCTATTCACGAAGTGTTGGAATCCGATTGAAATACGAAAACTATGCTTTATCTCTTTCCTATTAAAAACCAGTATTTCCCAAACTGGGCGATAGCGCCCACTTGTGGGTGCTGGCATCCTAGACTGATGAGATTTTAAGAGAGGTAGGGCATAGCGATTTATAACTTAAATTGGAGCAGCCCGACTGGTGAAATACCTCCACCTTACAGAAGACCGCAGCCAAATAACAATCACTTCTGTGTTGTTGTGTTCCTGCGTGTGAGTAAGGTTTCCAGAGCTCCTGGGGGGATGCCACATTAGTAGCAGGGGTCAAGCCTTCAAGGTAAGGGCGACAAGTCCAGTAACAGCCACCTTTTTTATTTTTTAGTGCAATAAAGTTTTTAACTAAATAAATAATAATCCCTATTAAACGGGACCCTCACTTTTTACCGATTGGTTACGGAACCCTAAATAAGGTTCTGAAACACACATCGCTTCGACCCACTACTTCCTACCAAATGTGGCGCATTAGAACACACGTACATACATGTGCACACAGCTTAGAGCCAATTATCACACAATTTTCACCCGTCACTCCGATGTACAGTAATGGCCGCGAAGAAAAACAGCCCGGGGCTCCGGCCAGGGAGGGAGTTAGGGCGCCCGGGGGACGTGACCTACTTTTAAGGCGTTCTTATAGCTCATAGATTAATAGTTGCCGATACTTTCGGGAACTATACCGTAGGCAGGATAACAAATTTGCTGTGGCAGCTAGAGATTTTATATATTCCCAAGGCGTGCACAAATTTTTATACTACCACCCCCTTAACGAAATAACGTTAACAAAGACGTAAGTAACAGAGTTTAAATAAATGAAACGGGTAACACAGTTCGGTTTTCCCTTAATCGAAGATTTACAGATCCATACATACGCCAGTCATGCTATTTGCTACTTTAATCAGCGTAGCTTAATGTCTTCCAACGACCCATTACTGGCACCCGCGAGAACATGACGTGATGGTTTGCAAGACACATCGTACGATACAGGTCATCAGGCTCCCACCACCTAGGAGTAAAAGATTTCTGAGTAAAAGATGAATCATCAAATTAAACTACTACCGTGTTTGGTATGTTGTTGATCTTAAATTCTGATCGTTTATTATCTTTCTCCTTTTTATAACCTAATGAAAAACTCAATTAGTGCCCCTTTCAGCTTTGAGTCCAACCCTGCACCCGTCAAGTGGTACAGTTCACAAACGGACGTCCGCCAATTCGTTACGTCACTACCGCCCGGGAGACGAGTTTTTTGCTAACTACACTTTGGGGTAGGATCAGCAAAAACGGACCAGAGAGAAATCTTCTACGTTTTTTGTTTGCCCTATGATTGCAGCTGACTAATGTTTTGATGTAGCCTGGGAGTTGGATAAGGCTGTGGGAAATAAAAAAAGGACATTTCTAAATGGATACGATATTTCTTTCGTGGATATGCCTTTAGTAAAAAGGGAGCCAAATAATAAAACAAATGAACTAGTCTCAAATTCGAAGTCAAATATTGATTTATTCAACTATCGAATCATCATTGAATACAAAATTATTTTTCAAAAACTCGGTAAGGAGATTCCTTTATAAAAATCTGACTGCTACAACTTTAACACTAGAAATAAACACAAGCTAGCTGTTCCATATCTAAGACTGCATAAAATAAGTTATCCCTTTGGTGGTTAAAGTATTAAATTATTTAACAAGTCGCCTGAAAATATTATCGAATTGCCCATACACTCACACGCAGGAACACCACAACACAGAAGTGATTGTTATTTGGCTGCGGTCTTCTGTAAGGAGGTATTTCACCAGTCGGGCTGCAATCTTAGTTCTCTCATAACTTTAAGACAACAAATCATGTTTATTATTAGTATAAGTTTAATGTCTAGGTGTTTAAAGATATATTTTAGTTTATACTGCGATGCTTATCGGTGACTTGGGTTTCAATAACACGTGTGCTTGAACTAGTTATACTGGAATCTAGCTGTTTTTGCATTAGTAGAATTGAATTATATTAAGAAATTTGACAGTAACCAAATGATCACCCATCCGAATTCCAGATTGAAGCGACCGACGCTTAACTTTGACAACGTTATCAAAACATCACAGCCACAACGCCGCCACCAGAGCTAATTATACTGGAATCTAGCTGTTTTTTTTATATTAGTTGAATAGAATATTAAGAAATTGGACAGTGGTCTAATGGACACCCATCCAAGTTCCAGATTGCGGCTATCGACGCTTAACTTTGACAAAGTTATCAAACCATCACAGCCACAACGCCACGATCACTTTTAGCTACACCTCGAAAATAACCCTCATAATACCGTTCCGTTAGCCCAGAATGACCCAATCCCTATCCTCGTTCAACATTAATTTCCCGTAAAAATGTTTCCACATCCTCTTCCGAATAATTACTCGCATTTAAGCTCGCACATTGAGAAAGCTAAAGGGCAGCCAAACACGAAATTAAATAGGGATTGAAAAAGTTGCAAAAGAGGAATTTTATATTCGCGAAATTATGACGCGGGGAATTTTTGCGGTAACACGTGTTCTCGAAGTGAGATGTGGGTGAAGTGAAAACATACACACCATATCGATGGTTAAGTAACAATACAACGTAACTGCCACCGTCCAAATTAATAGAAATATGATCTATTTATGCCAGGGGGCCTACTCCCATAAACGAAATATGTCGGATCCGACAACGGATGGCAATTTTTAATCCTCATAATCATAAAGATTCGAATGCAAATTAAGCGTTTTCAAAAAACAAAATATTATTTATGCAAATCAAAAACCACGTCTTCATTCATAAACTTTTGAATAATCTTCAAAAACGTTTTCGTTTGTTCGTTTCGTTTTTGAGAGTACCCCCCCCCCCCCCCCTGTTTCCAATATTTTACGATTCATAAAAAATGTTTCATAAAACTCAGGCCAGGTGGAGTGAAGGACGGCTGGAAGGAGCTGGATGAGAGTAGTCGAAAATCGAGTCAAGTGGCGAACATTTGGAGAGGCCTATGTTCAGCTCTGGACTGCAACAGGCTGATGATGATGATGATGTGTAATAAAAAAAAATTTTCAGTTTTTCTACGAGTCGTTAATTCTAATTTCAAATTTACTTGAGGTTCCGGGTTCGATCCCCGGTCGGGTTAATATGGGAAACGAACTTTTCTGTATTGTCTCGGGTAGGGTGTTGTGGTACCGTCGTTGTTTCTGATTTCTGTAATACAAGTGCTTTAGCTACTTACAACAGAATCAGAGCAATGTATGTGATGTTGATGTTGTCCAATATATTTTTATTTTTATTTCTGCTTCAGAATTAATTTGCCGAGATACCACCTGAAAACAAAATTTATACATTGCAAATATGATAAAGCTTATAAAGAGGTTTCGTTACCAATAAACCCGTGGTTAGGGTCTAGAAAATAACATTAATCCAGCCAACAGAGCGAAGCAAGGTTCGAATATATTTTAGCTCTCAACGAGCCCCACGCATAGTCATATTATTCCGTTGTTTGTCCTCGAACCTAGCGCGGAAATTCACATGAAAACTTAATTTAAACACAGAACAATTTCGCTTAATCACAGATAACGCGATACCTGTTATTTTTACCGGCTAAATTGGAACGGAACTTTTACCACTGCTACTGTTACGTAACTGAACCAATTTCACTAATGAGAACGTTGTTTAACGAGAAGAGATGTAATTATATTAGATACTAAAAGCGGACGGTATTCCGTAGATGAAGTCTTATAATGCAATGGATATTTAAAAATTGTAACGGTTTGCATTTGTGCCAATACTGGAATTTGTTACATTTGTAACGTCATAATCTTATTTTTTTTTGATATTTTACTTCAAGATTGACCTCATCCCACCTGATGTTAAATGGTAATGAGGTCCTAGCTTAAGGTTGACAAGTACAGCATAATAAATCTGTTACTGGACTTGTCGCCCTTACCTTGAAGGCTTAACCCCTGCTACTAATGTAGCACCCCCCAGAAGCTCTGGAAACCTTACTCACACGCAGGAACACAACAACACAGAAGTGATTGTTATTTGGCTGCGGTCTTCTGTAAGGTGGAGGTATTTCACCAGTCGGACTGCTCCAGTTCGAGCGATTAATCGCTATACCTTACCTCTCTTCTAATTTCATACTAATTTCATTATTATTATTACTAGACAACATCACATACATTTCTATGATTCTGTGGTAAGTAACATAAGCACTTGTTTACAGAAATTTGAAGCAACGACGGTACCACAACACCCAAACTCGAGAAAATATAGAAAAGTTCGTTTCCCATATTGATCCGACGGGTATCGAACCCGGGACCTCAGAGATAGCGCGACGCCAAAGGCCGGCCCGCTCGCCTCTCTGCTACGGAGGTCGTCAAATTACTAATTTGAAGTCTGGTATGGGTTTTGCTCAGTAAAATATATTTTAGCAAAGATTTTATAATAAAAACTAGCTGTACCCGCGACTTCGTTCGCGTGGACTACATCCTTTCATGGTCGGTTTTACCCCTTTCTCCCCTAATATTCGAAACAAAAAGTAGTCTATATTTTAATCCAGGTTTCGAGCTATATTTGTGCCAAAGTTCATATCTCTAACTTCAAAAATAAACATTTTTCCATATAAACTTCCAAAGGTGGTATTATCCCCCCTTATTTTCTAATAAAAAGTAGCCTATGTCCGTTCTTGAAATTCAACGTATACCATGCCAAATTTCATCAAAATCGGTTGAGAGGTTTAAGCAGGAAAGCGTAACAGACACACAGACAGACAGATAGACAGACAGACAGAGTTACTTTCGCATTTATAATATTAGTAGGGATATTATATTTATAAAAAATATCGTGGGCAAGGGCTACTTTATAAGAAAAATATATATATTCTATAATGTCTCGGGTCTGGGTGTTTATTTATTTATTAACAAAAACTTAAAACTATCCTTACAGGTAACATAACCGAATGCGATAGCTTATCAATCTAATCTAAAAATGAACCTAATTACCATGTGAATAATAATTTGTGTTATTCTTGCGAACTCACTCATGGAACAGGAAAACATGTCCACTGTTTCATGAACTAAATTCATTTCAGGCATTTCGGCAAAAGGCTATATTTTTAAATATTCAAATTAACAAACCAGGAATGCCAAAGACAAAAACCTGTAACAACTTTTTATATGAAAAAACTTATATAAGTTCCTTCGCAACAAAGCCATCCTTTATTTAACTTCATTTAGTATTCGAAGGGATGTCTCGCAAAAAATGATCACATCGGTCAGTTCAGAACAAAGGCTGGTGGATGGCTGTTATAGCTGAATAGGAATCGGCTGATTTGAGACGGTGTGACGAGCGCTGACGCCTTCTTAGGATACCCTCAGGGCTGCGACTAAATGCGGTCGGAGCTACTAAAATTAATAAATAAAATAAAAAAAGAAATAAATAAATAATATAAAAAAGTAAATAAAGTAAAATAATAATAATAATAATAAAAATAAAAAATAAATATTGGACAACATCACATACATTACTCTGCGGTAAGTAGCTTAAGCATTTTTGTTACAGAAATCAGAAACAATGACTGTACTACAACACCCAGACCCGAGACAACATAGAAAAGTTTATTTCCCATATTGACCCAACCGTGGATCGAACCCGGAACCTCAGAGATGGCGCGACGCCTTAGTCCGGCACGCTCGCCTCTCGGCTACGGAAGTCGTCAAAATAAACTTATATTTGCAATATAAAAATGTAGGTCCACATTGCATGCCGTTGCAACCTCTAATTAAGATAACGCTTAGCTTTAAGTTTATTTTTGTTCCATAATATGTATTGTCAGCGTTTTTCTTGTTGGTTGTCCTAATAAAGCAAAAAAATATATAAAAAAAATATAACGCTGAAAATTTTGTTTGAACGCACTTATTTCAGAAACTAGTTCTAATTGAAAAATTGTCTTTAGTGTTAGAAAGTCCATTCATCGGAAAGACTTTATGTAATATAACAAGCGTATATTACAATAAGGTCGTAGTAATATAACAATATTACATCACGCTACGACCATTAAGAGCGAAGAATCGGTGAAGTGTAGAAAAAGGCGATACTAGAAAATATAAATAAAAATGGTGTCGCGTTTTGAACCGTTAAATTATTTTAAATGTTTAAAATGGAACGTGAAAGTCTTAAAATTTATAAGGCGATACTAGGTACGCGTGCGAAGAAATCAAAATATCGGTTTAGGAAACTATGTTAGTCTGTATGTTGTTCGAAATTCATACGATAGAGGGCACTTAACGAATGCTCAAAGGTTATTAAAACAGGTCTACAGGCCAAAAGGTTGCAAAAGGATTTATTTATTTATACGCAAATAGAAACTATGCTTCTCCTTATCCTGGTAACCGTTAAATTATAACCTTTCCAGCCTTTGCTGAAACACAAAACTCAATTAATTCAAGACGATTAATAATAAAAAAACATAAGGTTGAATTGATAAACGTACTTTTTGCGTGAGCGTTACCCGGGCAGCATGTTGGCCCGTATCGCGATGAAAATATATAGAAAAACTAGCTTTTCGCCCGCGGCTTCGCCCGCGTGGAATTCGTTTATATTGTGGTATAGCTTTCACCCGCGGCTTACCAAAAGTAGCCTATGTTACTCTCCATCTTTTCAGCTAACTGTATGCCAAAAATCAGGTCGATTATTTGCTTAGCTACGGCGTGAAGGAAGGACAAACAAACAAACAAACACACTTTCACATTTATAATATTAGTATGGATTAGAGCCTTACATACTATATACTTTGGGGACTGGTCTGCTCCAGCTTACCTCTCGAAAGTAAATACTTACTTAATTGTTTCATCACTCATCAAAACAAAACTATATGACTTGGTCCAAAGTGAGCTACACAAAGCAATAAGATACTGATACTGTAACTGATCTGCTTAGTTTCTTACCGGTGTCTTCTCGGTAGGTATAGGTTCCGAACTGGAAGTAGAATCAGTTTGCATTGTATTTAATGACGATTCAAAAGTGTTATATGTAACCTACTTGAATAAAGAAATATTTGAGTTTGAGTTTGAGTTTATAAATGAGCATTAAAAATACAATTTGTGCCCAATTAGGTTTCTTAGTAATTAAATAAAAGGAGTAACGTTTCGAAGCTTTACCCCAGCGGCATACTTTTTACCTTTTACCGATTGAGGCATTTTAGTTTCTTTAATTACTCAGAAACCTAACTGGGCACTTATTTTATTTTTAGGGCTCATTTGTAGGATTTAGGGCTCCAATTTTTTATATATATTTTCATTGCGAAACGGGTGAACATGCCGCCCGGGTAACGCTCACACTTTTTTCAGTTAAAATCGGTTAAATTATGTATGAATATTCTATTCTCGTGTTTAATTTTTCTGCTATTTATTAGTATTAATTTTTGTTGTAATCCATACTCACATTTTTACTGTTAACGCACCCATAAACGAACTATCTGCATGACCCAACGGTTGACTGGTAGAGAATGCTCCTAGCATTAAGTCCACTTTTTGTACTTTTTTTTGTGCAATAAAGTTTTAAAATAAATAAATAAAAATGACATATTTTTTGACATTTTTTATCAATACACTTGTATGTTTCAAAATGTTCACTTGTATTTCCGAAGGGTCCTGCCCACCCCTACCCAGCTATGGAGGTCAATCTGTTAAGGGCGTACTCTTGTTAACTTTCATTTCTTAAACGGCGGCACGGCGATGTAATTTACATTGTTTATTGCTCGCTTATTTTGAAGAAATATTTATTTTTGCGAACTCTCAGACGAAGTGGAGTCAGCAAGATTCAAGGACTTGTTTTGAGCAGAAAAATTTGCATGGATTTTTTGTCGTAAAGTTAAAAGATCTTCTCAAAGGAAGGTTGTATGAAAATCTTTAAATAGATTGAAGCCCCGTATTCATGGTAAACGATTTTCAGCAACAATGTTAAAAGCTGCTTAAAGATGATATGCTTGTAAACAGGTGCTACCTTTGGGGACTGGTCTGCTAAAGCTTACCTCTCGAAAATATATAATATGGTTGAGTGAAGCAAAGTTATGCTTGTGTAGGTATACTGTGGGGACTGGTCTGCTCCAGCTTACCTCTCGAAAATAAAAATGGATAAGTGAAGCGATGGCTGGCACACACGTCATGCTTGTGAACAGGTCTCAAAAAGCACACCAGCCCTGTACACCTCTCAAAAATATAAACAAATAAATAAATTTAAATATTTGACACATACATTGCTCTGTTTCTGTGGTAAGCAGCTATAGCACTTGTGTTACAGAAATCAAAGACAACTATGGTACCACAACACCAAGACCCGAGACAATATAGTTCGTTTCGCATATTAAGCCGAGCGGGGATCGAATCCAAGACCTCGGAGATGGCGCGACGCCGCTCGCCTCTTAGCTACGGAGGTCGTCAATATATAGTAACTTGTAACAAACGATAGTATAAAACAATCGATAAAATTAAAATCTATCGGCAACTCTACTCACTATTCTTAGCTTATTCCATAAACGAAGTCTCCGCGCGAGACAATACCTCTTTGCAAAAGATCTAACAAAGCGAAAAACCTAGTCGTTATTAAAACTCCAAGGTCAGATCACGACGGGAAGCAATTTGTAATTTTCTCCAGACTTCCTGAACTCCGTTTGGGAACATTCAATTCTCGGGACCTTAGTCGCGGCGATATTTCCCAAGCACTACAAGTTGAACTTAATTTCTGTACTTTTGTTTGATTTGAACATAATTTTCTCCGCTTCTGAACGGCGGGCGAGTAAGGTCACGCCTGTAGTGGTATAATTGAGAGAAGCTATTTCAATGCTTTTAAGGTGCTACTCCTAAGTGTTACATCTACTCAAATGTGACATTACAATAAAAGTGTAAATCTGAGACAATGTGCGTTTTACGAATTTTCTCAACGTGGAAGTTTGATGGCTGGGTTTATGACTGTTAATTACCTATCACGTATAAAATAAATAATTATTTAAGCTGAAATTTGTTACTTAGTTGGTAGATTTTACAATAGAATAACACATAATATTTGTATCATTAAATAACGTAAACAAAGTCGCAGCTAGTACGTTTATACAGTACAATAAACAATTATCCCTACGACTGTCTGTCTGTCTGTTACGTTTTCCCGCTTAAACCTCGCTACCGATTTTGATGAAATTTGGCATAGGTATACGTTGAACCTCAAGAACGGACATAGGCTACTTTTTGTTAGAAAGTAAGGGGGGGGGGGGCAATGCCACCTTTGAAAGTTTATATGGAAAAATGTTTATTTTTTAAGTTAGAGATATGTAAGTTGGCACAAATATAGCTCTATTAAAATATAGACTACTTTTTGTTTCGAATATTAGGGGAGATAAGGGCAAAACCGATCATGAAAGGATGTAGTCCACGCGAACGAAGTCGCGGGCACAGCTAGCGTTAAATTACTACAATTGATTTGTCCAAGCACTATTTCAAACAGTCTAAGTTTTATGAAAGGTATCGTTATTTGGGCACCATTAGCGTCGCCCCCGGAGCCCCATATTTACTAAAAAGAATCAGGGAACACGTATTAATTGCAATACTAAAATAGTTACTTTTAAGTTATACCTACTTGTTGAGGGGTTTTAGTTTTATAATCTAATCACTTGGTAAAACTAGTTTCATGGAGTTTGTGGATTTATTCGGAACATAAATATTTGCCATGCCTCGCTCAAAAAACGTTTGTGCTCGAGTATTTTTCAGTTTCCAAACCAAAATACTCTGTACAATCGCTTTCATATATTTCCACGCCCCACTGGACACAGGCTACAACTCCAAACGGAGTATTAAAACAATTTCAACAGACGGAAAAAAATGGTACCAAACTTGAACGCAAAAAACTCATTTCGTCACTAACCCCGAATGGTGACCGGGCTTGATTCAAATTTTATTAAAAACCGACCGATCCCGGAACTTTTCCAATCTGTAACTCAATGACGTGCGCCAATTGAAAGGGACTGAAATAATTTTGTGCTTTTGGACACATTGGGTCTTTTGGTTAAGTTAGAGGATAATAGGACAATCGTACACCTGCTTGTAAGGGATAATGACATGGTACTCATAAAACAATGATTCTAATTAGTGCATCAATTGTAATTTAAAATTACAATGAAGACTTATTTTTTGCTTGAACACTTGCCTAAATAAAAATTCAAGATGATACAGCGTAACAAAGTTCAGTAAGGCGAAGTGTTAACGTCACTTATCGTAAATACTGTATGAAGAAATGTCGTTGTGCTGAATTTTAACGCCAATAACCATTTTGAGGTAGAGCATAGCGATTTATCGCTCGAACTGGCGCAGCTCGGCTGGTGAAATGCCTCCACCTTACAGAAGACCGCAGCCAAATAACAATCACTTCTGTGTTGTTGTATTCCTGCGTGTGGTTAAGGTTTCCAGAGCTCCTGGCGGGTGCTACATTAGTAGCAGGGGTCAAGCCTTCAAGGTAAGGGCGACAAGTCCAGTAACAGCTTTATTATACTGTACTTGTCGCCCTTAAACTAGAATCTCATTACCACTTAACATCAGGTGGGATGAGGTCAATCTTGAAGTGTAATAAAAATAAAAACAAAAATATCGTAGTATTGTCCATAACATGAAATGTTCGAGAATTTCAAGAAGAGGTCACATTTCATGAATTTATCACTGTCCATTGGCCAGAACTTGATATGCCTTGGTCAGATCAATGATAAAAAATCGTTTGTCGATATTTTCAACTAAAAACGCAGCTAGGTACTTCATAAAATAGTCAAGATTAATTCATCATATCGTACAATAGTTACATCAATTACCGATAGAGGCGCTGGAAGCGCTTTATATATGTGTAAAAATGGCGCCCGCTAGCAATTATTTTGTTTCTTGCAAAAAAAAAGTGAACAATTCGTTAATGTAGAGGACGAAAGTGAAAATAAAAGAGTTTAAAGTTGATAGTTATGATTAATGTATGTTAGACGGAGAGAACAATAACCAAGTTCGTTATGTATTCTTTAATTTTTCTTTACTAAATTTTACGATTACGCCAAACAGTGATGACAAAATCGTGAAATGTCAACTTTTTAAGGATCTGATCCAACGTATTTGGCGAAATGAAATTCTCGAGCATATCATGATTTAGATAATTCTACGTTCAGGCCACGACATATCCAATACATAAACTTTTTTTACCCGTTCACGCAATAATTACAGAACGGATTTGGGATATTGTAATCCGTTCCGATCCGATATGCTCGATTAGCATATAGTACTTTTTATCCCAAAATAACGCAAGTAAAGTCACGAGCTACAACTACTGCGTCGAAAAAGCTACCCGCACAATGCCTTAGCTGATTGAATTATTTATAGACGTATTTTATTTTTCGTGTTTTAAAATATCTTCGAACAGGATTGAGTGTGAATGGTGCGTATCTTAGACCTTTCTGTGAGGATAATGATGGATGAATTCATAAAGAATACGATGGCTTAAGGATTAAGTGTAATAGTTTAAGATCCTTAATGAATGCCGCGAATTCAACGTTCGAGTTCAATTGTGACCTCCTGGGGTTCCGTACAGAAACGATAAAACGGGACCCTTTATAATATTAATTGTGTTATTAGTAAATCGCCACTGTCCGGCTGATATATGGCTCTATCTCATGAATGTATTAGAACGTTGAAATTTCTTCAGATGTTGTATTTTTATTTTTGCTAAAACGATTATAAAACGCAAATGTTCTAAAATAAAAGTAGCCTAAGTTACAAGCGGGCTGGCAGATGGCTGATGTTATAAGCATAGATATGTCGCAGTCATCTGGTTTAATCAGCTATTTATTGGATCACTAGCGCGTTCATTGAATGACGACGTTTTATTGAATGACTAAAGGACAACTCGTCAAATTGTTTAATATAAATTTATTTAGAGCGCGATAATCTACACACATTCGCGCTTCTCCCGTCTTTTTTGGTACAGTCACGTTCATAAAGATATGAGGTGTGAAAGTAGTCAAAAATATATGAGGAACAAAGGTGCAATAATATATGATCATTCAAAGTCACCTAAATCTTGTACACATCCGACAAGTCATAAATATCTTCTCATCATAAGTCTCCAATAACATGTACACGATTACAATCATCATTAATATGTACGCATCCAAACTGTTCATTGGTATCTAAGCGGTCAGAGTGATCATAAATATCTACACATTTGGCAGATTTTTAAATTTCGAGTGCGTAAAGTGTCGGTGTTCCACAATTGTTTCACCAATTTTGTTTTCTTCGTTTGCTGTGCCCGCAACTTAGACATCTCTTTGTAAACGTTTATTAACTTCAATTTTGTATGTACTACATTATAGGTATGTATGTTTACAATTTTTAAAATGAAGAATTGACTCAGTTCAGGTTGACCAACTGAGCTGAAATTTGGTATACTTAGGTAACTGCGATAACAATACATTAACATGGTAACATGGAGCTGGTCAGATAATGGAGTTAGAAGATACGCATAGGAACACCTGTTCGTGCGGACCTATTGAATTGAACATTGGTACACCTTCGTAAGGTTTAAAAAACAATGAGTTTTATGTATATCTTGGTTTTTGTTTGCTTTGTATGTTCATAATAAAAGCTTGTTTATTAAATATTTTCACCTACCAATAAATATTTTTCTAATATAATCTCAATTGATATTTTCTATTCCTATTATAAAAGTGTAACAGGTCCGTAAGCAATTGAGGCCAAAACTTTTTTTGAGTTTTAAGATTTTTTGTCTGTCTGTGTGTTTGTGACGACATCACGCAAGAACAACTGCACCAAATTTAATGTAGTTTTCCAAGATTTACTTTTGCAGATCTAACTTACCTATAAACGAGGCTACGACTTATCAGAGTTTTAATCCAGGAACTCCTAACGGGAGTGTTTTAATTAATCCCATGGCTATAACTTTTGATCAGTTTTCGGTCAAATAGTTGAATTTTTACATAATGCGTAATAACACATTCAATAAGAGAGGTAGGGCATAGCGATTTATAGCTCGAACTGGAGCAGCGCGGCTGGTGAAATACCTCCACCTTACAGAAGACCGCAGCCAAATAACAATCAATTCGGTGTTGTTGTGTTCCTGCGTGTGAGTAAGGTTTGCAGAGCTCCTGGGGGGTGCTACATTAGTAGCAGGGGTCAAGCCTTCAAGGTAAGGGGGACAAGTCCAGTAACAGATTTATTATGCTGTACTTGTCGCCTTTATGCTAGGACCTCATTACCACTTAACATCGGGTGGGATGAGGTCAATCTTGAAGTGCAGTATAAAAAAAAATCAACTTTTTGCCTACTATGGCTACTATGACATAACTAAGTAGGTTACTAATACCTACTAAATTAACTTATTTTAATTTATTAAAAAACATCTAAGATTATTAAGGTTCCGTAGCCAAATGGCAAAAAACGTATCCGTTATGGATTCGTCATGTCTATCTATCCATCCGTATGTTGCAGCCACTTTTTTCAGAAACTATAAAACCTATACTATTAAAACTTGGTATGTGGATGTATTCTGTGAACCGTATTAACGTTTTTCACAAAAATAGAAAAAAAACAATACTTTTCAGGGGCGCCCCATACCTAATTTTTTTTTTTCATTTTTTCTAAATTGAATAATTTGCATGTGATATATCGTTGAATAGGTATTTAAAAATAAACAGGGGTTTACTAAGATTATTTTTTGATAATTTTAATATTTTGGGAAATATTAGCTCCAAAAGAAAATAAAATTGTGTCCCCCCCCCCCCTCTAACTTTTGAACCATAAGTTCAAAAAGTATGAAAAAATCTAGGATATAGAACTGCATCAAGGCTTTCTAGGAAAATTATTCTGAACCTGATGGGTTTAATCGTTTTTGAAATTTTTGAAAAAATATTTTTTTTAGTGTATACCTACCTATGTCAAGTCAATGTTACACACAGATAGCCCATTTTTGTAACTTTAAGTGGGGATACTTAAGTATTGTGATGCACTGAAAACTACGGAACCCTACACTGAGCGTGGCCCGACACGCTTTTAGCCGGTTTTTTTAATAGGTATGTCATAAATCGTTAGCCGCAATAATTTCCAATAAGAATACTTAAGACTTAATAAATACATTGGCATAGTTGACTATGGTTTTAACTACACATTGAAGTGATTAGATTCCTAGATTTAATACCACATAGTCAAAAAATCTGGAGGCCAGCTCCCAAAAACTTAATTTATAGGTCGGATCCGAATGCTAATAGCAGTTTATAATTCTCATAATTGTACCCAATTCTTTTCGAATGCGAATTATGCGTCTTCAAAAAAACAAATATTATAAATGCAAATTTAAAACCATATTTTAATTTTTAACCTTTTTAATAAGAAATAGTAAAGTTTAAGCATTTTTTTTATCATTTTCATTTAATTTATCAAGTTTAGTACCGAGAATTAATTCTTATAATCGACTTAACTTAACAGATCGCAATCGAGTATAGATTGTAGTCGGTTCAATTCCCGGGTGAATTTACAAAAACTTTAAATTCAGTTTCCTATCTTTACAAACTTCCACTTGCATGCACGTAATTTTATGGCATATCTATATATTTGTAGGCTGTGACGCAATTGGACATCCTAGTTTTCGTTTATCGATGTGTCTTAGAACGTCACTGTCAATAATAACAATGAAATCAATCGTATCTTGTAAACATTAAAGTTTACTTTTCTTTACTACCAACATATTTATGATCACTTTGAATGCTTAGATACCAATGAATACTTAGAACGCGAATATATTATTGCTCATCTTAACACATAACATATTTATGGAATCGTGTAGTTTAGATAATATTGATCACTCTGTACGCTTACAACAATATGACGACCTGACAACGTACATAAAAATGAACTTCTGTTCCTCAGATAATTTTGACCACTCTGGACACTTAGATCTTTATGAAGCTGACTGTACTAGAATCACTGGACTCGCATATGGTGATGAAGACTCTTCGACTATTCCTTGACTTATCAAATCATCCACAATTAATCGTACTTTCTCACGATCGGCTATCGACATACGATATGGACGATAATAGATGGGCTTAGAATCTGTTAACTCTATGTGCATTTTAGTAGGGCATTTACCAATCTTGCCATTATCACCGGAAAAACACTCAGAAAACTCGTCTAATATTTTCTCAAGTTGTGAAACTATTTCATAAGGTAAGTTCTCGCCCACCTTATAAGCTTTCCTCTCATCTGTCAACGACGCACGTGCTACACAGCGACCTAAAGGTAAGTTTACACTATTTTTATTGATATTTAACACATCTAAAACCGCATGACCATCTATAAATTCAGTTACACGTTCAGGTATCACACATTCGGCTCTAGGTGCCCCATGTGATGTAGCACGAACTAATACGGGTCCAACGACAGGCTCCTCACAAGTTACTATAATCTTATTTACCCCTGGTTGCAAAATACAATCATTATCGGCAGGTACAAGTTTAACACATTGGACGTCCTCACACATACTAGGTAGCTCTCTTAATGTGTTAGCATTGTATATCCGTAATGTTGTCGGAGTTTTTATGACGTACACGTTGGCGTATTCGGTAAAAGGCTGTCCTATAATAACACCTATATCTTGGGCGCAATCCGGCACTACGTAAGCCGCAGCTTCGCACGTTGCTTCGTCTGCACACACCTTTACCCAACTTTTACCCGCGGGGGATATTTTAGACCCGCCAAAGCCCTTAATTATACAATCCGAATCACATGGTTTAATATCTAACTGCAATCTTTGAGCAACTGACTCCGTAATTGTTATGCAAGTGCTACCAAAATCAATAAAAGCATATACCGGTAAGTTGTTAATTTTGACATTCATATAGTATTTACTGCTACCGCAAACATCTGTTATTATTTTTACCGATTGAGATTTCCTATTTTTCAGTTTAAAACAGTTATCTTTCACATGGCCGCTATGGTTGCAATAAGAACATTTTTTAATTTTAGTATAGCAGTCACTTTCATCGTGGCCGCGTTTGCCACAGAAGGCGCAGGTTAGTGTTTTATCAGTCTTGTTATGACGTATTTTCGTAGGGCACTTTGCCGCAATATGACCACGACGTTTACAGCTATGGCATTGAATTTTTGAATCGACTGAAATCGATTTGGTTCTATCGTATATTTGCTGCGTCGGTTGCCTAAACGACGACAAATACTTAATTAGGCTGGACGTATCCCGACAACCAGCGGAAATAGCACCTACTTCTATCAAGTTACTGCCTATTGTACCTATTATCGCTTTAGTGATAAGCGAGTCGGGTAACCCGCACGCGTTACCTAAGGCTAGTTTGTCATAGTAAAATTGTAAATAGTCCTGCTCAGGTCGACGTAACGTATTAACTAAATCACGCATCAAACTTATTTTACTACGATTGGAAGGAAAAGCTGTCAACAACCGTTGTTTCCAGTCATTCCAATTAAGGTTCACCTCACTCAGCTGATCGTACCACTGCCTAGCATACCCTTTTAGTTTCGAGGTACAATTAAATATAATCGTTTTTTCATCCCAGCCATACATACTTGCAATACCTTCTATTTTTCTTACCCATTGTTCTATTGAAACTGTAGACAGAGTCATCAGAATTTGGTAAAAACGCGGCGTGCGGTACGGAACCGCTAACAACGTGATTATTGACTGTTAAATAAGAAGCAGTCACACAATATCCACTAACCGAAGGCGCGCACTGCACGCTCACCGGCGCTCCGTGCACGCCGCCGGCGCCCGGCGGGCGCTCTCGCCCGCGGCTCGCGCTCGGCGGCCCAGCTCGCGGTACCTACATTGGCCGTCGACGCACATGCCGCGCTCATGACGGGTGCACAATTATGTAAAGAATCTGAGTAGGCATTTTCATCTAAAATCGTCGAACTTATGTCCTTTGAACTACGTTCACCACTTCCATTCACGTCACTACTAAAGGGTAAGGCAGAACGGTCCGCTCCGACGGCACAATTATTACCGTTGACGGTTGTATACCCTGGACCATCGATGTGATTACTAGAGTTGTAACCATACGCAGATGACGACATGCATGCAAAATCATACCTCGGTTTGGCGGGCTGGTTACCGCCACTCGGAATGGGTGCACCTGAACACTGGCCGGTACTCCAGCGGACGCCGCTCGGGACAGCCATAGCACCGCCGCCGCCGCCGTAACCAATGCCACCGCTGCCGCCGCAGACAGAGTCACCGCCGACACCTTCCTCGGTGCAGACACCTACGCTTCTATCACGGCGTCGCGTACAGCGAGGCTCTTCCCGAGTATCACTTTTCGATCGTGAACGCTTTGGCACAGATAATCGCCGCCGATTTGTAATATCTTTCAATAGTTCACGACGCAAGGTATCACAATCACTTTCTTCGTCACTATCATTTACTAAACGTTCACCAAACCGCCTCATTTTGAATGAAACAATCACTATTTTCAATAACAACAGCAAATACCTACTGCGAAACTAATTCACCGAACTGTAAAAGTCGATCGTCAACTTTTTTAAACAGGTTCAAACCAGTTTTTGTAGCGTCCCCGGCGCCGCGCGCAACAAAATTTTTGCAAATGTTTGAAATTGCGAATTATTTTGCCGAAATAACGTTTAAGTGAGCACTAGGTACATTAATCGCACTTCTGAGCTAAAAGGGTGCTCAGGAAAACCACTATTTATCAATTCAATTATTTATTTTACGAGAACACAACACAGCCGCGTACAATGCAAAATTAGTTAGAGAGAGACAGCATATACTTTTTTAAACACAGTTGGCGGGAGCCCCGCGCGCTAGCATAGGAATTACGTTCTGAAATGCCTAACAATATTCTGCAGTTTCGCACGCGTTATGTTAGTTATATTATAAAAATTTAATTACCTAATGAAAGTAAAACAAAACAAAAGAAAAAACAATGACCTCCACAATACCTAGAAATCATAGTTTTAATTTTCAACCCTCTTCAAAACATCATCATCAACCTTCAGACCCCGTTTTATCTCCATAGGGGGGAGTTTTGTAAAATCCGTTCTTCGCGAATGTGTGTACACATTATAGTTCTTATAAAATTTCATAGTTTCTTAATCAGTCAGTCAGTCAGTCATCGGTTAGTGGTATTTTGAGTTTTATACATTGTACGGAACTCCTCACGCACAAGTGTGACTCGCACTTTGCCGGTTGAAATGTATTTTCTTACATTTAGATATTAGGTTATTATCTGCAACATATTAAAATCCAAATCTTATTATAACGATTCATCACGCCTACCAAATCAAATATTCCTAATACTTATTATTTCTGTACGATTAATTAAATAAATAAGCTCCTTAGAGTGAAGGATAGTTTGACAACTGCACGACAAGAAATAAAGTCAGCGTTCCTTGAACATTGTAAAACAAAAATAAAACAAGTTAAAAGGAACTTAATAGCTCAACGAACAAGGTTTTAAAGAGGGTTTAATTAAAGTAAAGTCAGTACAGTCGTCTGATAGATAGATAGATACATTTTATTGCAGAGAAAAATTACAGAAATTCGTTTTACTGACATATTGAAGTACAATTTAAGCGGTCTCATTGCTAGAAAGGACTCTCTTACAGAAAACCTTTAGGTAGAGAAAATAGTAGATATCGAGATACGGGTACGACCGTGCAAAATATAAATTGTAAAGATTTTAAAAGAAAAAGATAAATATGAAAACGTTATGAATACAAAAAATACTTGAAAATAAAAATATGCCTATAACTTTATTAAATAAATATATATATTATTAACGTATTATATAAAGGATTTAAGCACATATCGTTTGAAATAAATTTATTACTTTTTACTTATGTTGAACTTTTAACTGATTTTTTGTATAGGTATGTTTACCGATTACTAGAAAATTATTAAACCTAATTTAAACAAAATTTTAATATGTAAGCGGGATTTATTTTTAACTAGAAAATCGCAAACTGTAGATTTTTTTTTTAAGATTTAATAAAAGCGGTAAATGAAAAAGCGATGCATTCTCTCGAACGTTCCTAAAACAATCCCAATTAAAATCAGCCCGACTGTACAAAGAGGGTTAACCCTAAATCGGCCGCGCCATAAAAGTGCGGATAGCCGTCGATCGGTCTCCGGGACCGAGCTAATTATTTACTTGCCAGCTAAAAAGTTAATTAACGGCCCGTAATGACCGTCGGGCAAAATGTTGCACTCAGCGGACAGGGTTAACGATATGTGTAATGCGCAAATAGCCATTTTGGGGTAACAAGGATTTTTAATTGTGAGTTATTGAAATTTAAATTGCGCGCTGGGGGTTAAATGAGGTCTTTGGCACGCTATAATGTGGCATAATACAACCGCTATGTATATATAAACTAGAATCTGCCCACGACTTCGTTCGTGTAGAGTTTGTTAATTAACGTGCGGCTAATTTTGTTCGGGGTCTTAAATTTGGGTGGTTTAGTGAGAACATGTTAGGATTCTTTTTAACAAACAAAGTGTGTAACGAACTTTAATATTTTATGGCGATAGCGCCCACTTGGTGCTGGCATCCTAGAGGGATCAGGGACCCAAAAAATACGCACTGATGAGATTTTAAGAGAGGTAGGGCATAGCGATTTTTAACTTGAACTGGAGCAGCCCGACTGGTGAAATACCTCCACCTTACAGAAGACCGCAGCCAAATAACAAACTCTTCGGTGTTGTTGTGTTCATGCCTGTGAGTAAGGTTTGATGTGGGATGAGGTCAATATTGAATGTTTATTACCATTCAATATTGACCTCATCCCACCTGATGTTCAGTAGTAATAAGGTCCTAGCGTAAGTGCGACCAGTACAACATAATGATAGCTGTTACTAGACTTGTCGCCCTTAACTTGAAGGCTTGACGCCTGCTACTAATGTAGCACCCCCCAGGAGCTCTGGAAACCTTACACGCAGGAACACAACAACACAGAAGTGATTGTTATTTGGCTGCGGTCTTCTGTAAGGATAAATGTTTATGCCCTACCTCTCTTTAGAACGTTTGTTCTGAGTCTGGGTTGGTGCAACGCGACGAAAACGTTACTCAATTTACAGTTAACCCGTTAACTTATTTCAAATGTTGGAAGAAACCGAACCATTTTCGGTACCAAAGCGAGTAAAAGTTGTCTGTGGTGGTGGAAGAATTTAATGCGATTCCGGCGGAGCTTCTCAAGGCCTCCGGAAGAGTATCGGAATTCCTGAGGGTCGCTAATTTGGCAACCCTGCTTACAGTCCAAGAGACCTCAGCGAGGAAAGTTCGGGGTGTACAAACCGTATATACGATTTTAAAAAATAGATTCAGAAGTGCGACTAAAAATATATCATAATTAATGTAGTGGAATGGGAAATGAAATAAGCAAATTGTAAATAAATCGAAATATATTAGGCTAATAAAATTAAATACACCACACACATCGTCGTCGTTCGTTCGTCGGTCAAATCTAACTCACATTCTCTCCATTCGGATATTCATACGTACAGGCATCGCTCATGCACAACATTTGGATACATCCGCTATCCCACATTAATATTTATTTTTATCTAAAATGTGGGATCTGTGCTGAAATATGTGTGAATCCGAACGAACGGTACTGAGTGAAGGAGATGGAAGTAATGTGCGATCGAGTAAAGAGACGTATAACGGTGAGAATTAGGAGTTGTGTCGTGTTGCGTTTAAAATAATAAAATCAGTGAAAGAAAGTAAGAAAAAAGTAAGACATTAATTTACCACATACAATTATTCGCTGGGTTCGCACCCATATGAGTTATAAGTATAGGGTGGGGGAACCGGGAAACGATCGCAGCGCGCATCATGGCCAAAAAAGGAACTTTCGCGGACAAGCTGTCACTTTTTACTGGCGAAATTTACGTTTTTAGTGAAATAAACATGCGTCACGAACCCTACTGCGTAGTTGCTGTCATCGCGCATCCAGCAAATAAAAAGACTGAAATATAAAAGAAAAAAATAACATTTACAAAATACTTTATTTGTGTTGAATTTACTTTTATTTACCCCCACTAAAATGTGTAAGTGAGGCTAAAAGGCATGATGTCCCTATAAAACGTTAAGGTTTCACTGAATTTCCCTAAGATTGGATCACTAGATTCTGTCTTAGTTTCAATAGTAACGACTAAGAATTACTTACATGGATGAAAAATTATACCTAATTATGCGTCGCCTGGTTAGCAAGGAGTATGCTCACTTTTTACGTTTTGTCCAATATTTATATTTATTTATTTATATCTCTCTGCCCTTACATTGACTGTGGCTTAAACCAATAGGTTTAAATGCACATTAACCTTTGAAGGATAAGGCGGTGTCGTTTATTTATGCACTGAAATATATTTTGTAACTACGTCTAGTTTATGTAAAAACCGATGAGTCGTTATCGTTAAGTGGAATAATAAAAGAGAGCAGAGTTTTTTTAGGTAATTAATGAAGTGCGCCTACTAAGAGCTTTGTAATTAATTAAGTTAATATTGGTTTTAAAGTAATCAACGCACAATGCCTCGTTTACATGAAAATTTGAATTTAAAGAAATTGAATCATTTTTCTTTCTTAGGTCTTTGTGAATAGACTTCAAAATGACACTGGATTTAATTTATAGTAGGTGATGTTTTTTTTTGTTGTCACAATATAGATAGATGAGAGATCGACACAAAAATAGTGTGTAAAACATAACATAAATGAAAACAGTTTTTATTCTGGAAATTTAACTCGATTGAATGCAATAGACATAACTGCTGTCACTTTATTCTAGTTTAATACATTATACGGTTATTCTTCAAAAATGAACTCGGTTGAATATTTGTTGACCAAAGACAATACAAAGTAATGGTAAAAATAATCTGTATTATGTATATCAGGGGTAGTCAGGCAAAAAATATAAATTATACTAGACTGGGCAACGTAATCATAAACCACTGCAGCATCATCTTGTATCATTGTTCAATCGCTGTTCCGTCACGGTATAAGATACTATTAAGATTGGTTAATAAGAAATACATGATTATGTACAAAACTATTCTGTTTATTTATTTATTAAATAGGTACACCAACAGTATATTTAAAAGAACATTACTTTTATTATATATATTTTTAGTTTATATAATTGGTATATGTATATAATATTTGTAATCTTTTTGCTTTTTGTCTGTAATAAAATTTCAATTGTAAAAATTGTTGTTTCATTTAAGATTCCAAGATGTATGTAGGTACTTGGCGGATGGCACAGGGTTTCGTTAGTAAACAGTAGATCTTAGGTCTAATCAAGTTTGCCACCCCTAATGTATATGGTCATGGTTTTGATATAATTGTAGAGGTCCAAGAAAGGTTTCAAAAGTAAGAAAATTTGGAAAATAAAATAGACAACACGACGTTTGCTGGGACAGCTAGTTCATATAAAACTAGTTCGAGAACCAATCAGAGCCATGTCACGATGCGCCCCATATTATCCCGGATTGTGTAATAACAAACCACGTCTTAATGCGCCGAGTCCTGCTTACGACTATAAAGTTTTATACTGCTCTATAAACTACATAAAGGGTGTAGCACTATTTTAGTTTAGGGCTTTAGGCAATCAAAACGTTTTTTAAATAAAAATAATAAATATTGGACAACATCACATACATTGCTCTGATTCTTCGGTAAGTAGCTTAAGCACTTGTGTTACAGATATCGTTTCCCATATTGACCAGACCGGGGATAAAACCAAGAACCTCATAGATGGCGCGACGCCGAAGTCCGGCCCGCTCGCCTCCCGGCTACGGAGGTCGTCATTAAATAATATAACTTCTTTATAATATTGCAACTTTTTTGGGTGAAAAAATTAAAACGATCTGATTCTAACAGGTATAACGATCATTTGGCATCATTTTTAATGAATTAAAAACATTTCCTATAATTTTTGTTTCTAATAATCATTATTTGATATAATGAGCAGGTGCTATGAAACATTTTGTACACATGGAATATAAAATTATTTTACATAGTGCTGTCATAACATTTATGAGATAGCCAATCGGATGCTATTAAAAAGTGGACTTCGTTTCTACTTTAGTGGTGTAAAGCTATAGCTTGCATGCTCCGCATCTGTAGCGTTATAGGTACGGTTTGAGACTTATAGTAATCGATATTACATTAATATAATTCTTATAACATTGAATTTTACATAAAATGGGCTGTACAGAAGTTGACAATTACATCAAACGAAATATGATTTATATTAAACTTTTACTTTTATAATTTGTAAATATTACTACATCACGTGTTAATAACGAAGAAAATACCAATTTCCTACCAAACAAGAGCGTCCGTAATAAATCACGCAGTACTTTTCCACTCAAAAAATTAAAATCTACGGTGTTGCCGTTCTTCCCAATTAAAAAAGGTAAAATATTTTCTGTGTACACCTTAAATAAAGTAGGCAATTAAAAACATCACCCTGTTAGCGGCAGGACTCATAAAACGCCCGTAATGAAATTGGATCGGTATTTTTTCTATACGACCGTCAGGAGAGACGCATCCTTTATGTGCCAAGTTAGGAGAGATTGGCGTAAACAATTTTTATTTATTTTTGACGACCTGCGTAGCCAAAAGGCGAGTAAAAAAGCCATCTTATTTGATACCTAATAGTGGGGGAGTTGTGACAAAAAAATTAAGGAAATCTGTCATTATCTGGCGGCGGCCATCTTGGATGAAATTTGTCATTATGAACATATTCTGCTATTTAAGTCTTTTTATATGATACTAATATTGTGGGCGTTGTGTTAAAAAATGCAATCCATAATTTTGTAACGCCGGCCATCTTGGATCAATTTTTATCAATCTTAGCTAACACTTCTGACTTATTGATCTTTCAAACAAAAAATCAAAATCAGTTCATTCGTACGGGAGCTTCGATGCCACACACACCGACACGTCAAACTTATAACACCCCGTCGTTTTTGCGTCGAGGGTTAAAAAATAAAGATCCAATCACGAAGAAGTTAGAGCTTATGCTTGAATAGCGCCACCTGGTGGATATTTGAATTGCAAACACTGTCATTGATTTAAGTTCCAACTCTTTCCGCTATAATCGCATCGCTTAGACCGAACATAATAGCTACACTACCTCACCACTTTGGTTAAATCTAACTGATTTCTTAACACAAATATTTACATTTAGATGCGTTTTACGACCACTGTAGTCGGATTCCGTGTGAATTGGGGAAAGTAGAGAAAAAACCATCTTAGTTCTATTTATATGGATATTTAATGGAAAATCGCTTCGTTTGTAAGTCTGAATTTAATTCATGCAATTACAAAGCAAGGTATATCAACCTGCACATATAAGTATGGAAATATATTTTAAATTTAAACTTAAAGACATCCATCCATTTTAAACATTTAAAATAATTTTACGGGTTAAAACGCGACACTATTTTTATTTAGTAGTTAATATGAACTACTTACTGCCCGACGTTTCGGTTAGGTTGCACCAACCGTGCTCACGAGCTGACTAAACGCCGGGCAGTAAGTAGTCGCCCTTAGCTTGAAGGCTTATAGTTTTGAATGTAACCGTACATCTTCTGTAATAAATAAAAAAACATACCTGAATTGGATATGACAGCGGCACATTCATATTACAAAGGTTTTTTTGCAGATCCATTAGCATCCCAAGTGAACCTACCCCAAAACCCTTCCTGGTTCTAGGGCGATCCATCACAGCCAACTGTCTCAAGGCGTCACAGCCGCTAACTCTTGTTTAATGAGTTCTAGCAAATCGCTTTTGTACTGCGACTAAGCGGAGCTGAACAAAACAGTCACATTTTGAAATTTAAACGATGTATTTAATACTACTAATGTTTTAAACAAGATAGTTTGGATGTCTAGATGATATGTCACTCTTTTGCGTGTAGGGGTCAGAAGGTTGCGTAGTAAAGTTGCGTGTTCAGATTTGGATGTTGGAATGTCTTTTATTTGCAAACTTAGGACTATTTAAACAAAATCTTAAAATAAATAAACACACATTCTTATTGGCTAATTACAGTGGACAAATGAAAATGCTTACATTTAAACCTATTACAAAATATTTACAACAAACTGAAACTACGTTATTGGATATAATTATTTACAATTAAATTGACAAATCACAGGGCCTACATTTTAGCCAGTCAGGTGGCGTCTGTGACGTCAGGCGTTACCGGGCAGAGAGCCACGGAATTAGAGCGAGGTGGTATGCTCGGACCTCTCGATGCAAGGTAATAAATATAACCGGCGCGAAACTCGCGCGCTCCGCAGTCTAGCTACTTGTATGCACCGAGAGGGTCGAGATGCACTCTCCCATATCACTCCCCCTCAAGCGAAGCGTACGTTCTTCTTGACGGCTCGACCGGTTCTTGTAATGTATGGGAGACCGTCGCTCGTCGATGAAGAGGCGGGAGTCGGCGCGCTGCTATCGGTCGCGCGCGTACAATCTCTGCTTCTCGCCGTGACGTCAGCTGCAGGCGTTGCTACTGCGTCTTGCGTTTGTTCGTTGCACATGTAGGCGGGCTTCAACCTGTCGAGCGATATGACAGCTGATCGACTCGGTAGTTGTATCTTGAAGTACTTGTCCTGGCGTTGAAGTACTTCGTAGGGCCCGTCGTATGGTGGAGTGAGCGGTGCTCGCACGGTGTCGTTTCGCACGAAGACGTGTGTACATGTAGCGAGATCCTTGTACACAAACGTTTGTCGGCTCGTCTGTGTGCGCTTTTCGGGTGCAAGGGACGACATTGTCTGCGTGAGTTGACGCACGTAGTCTGCATCTTCAATGTTCGACTGAGTAGGTACGAAAAAATCAGATGGTATACGTAGAGTAGCTCCGTAAGTCATCAACGCGGGACTGAGGTTGTTGTCGTCTCGTATTGCGCTGCGTAGTCCCAGAAGTACTGTGGGCAGCTCATCAGTCCACGTAGTGGTTGCGCCTCGTGCCATGAGTGCTGCTTTCATAGTTCTGTGCCATCTCTCTATCTTACCGTTAGCTTGTGGATGAAAAGCGGTAGTTCTGATTCTAGTTATGCCGAATTTCTTCATAAGAGCGTTGAACAGCTGCGACTCGAACTGACGTCCTTGATCGGTCGATATGCGTAGCGGACAACCGAAGCGTGCTATCCAATTTTCGTACAGTGCTTTAGCGACGATTTCAGCGGTGATTTCTCGTACTGGGATCGCTTCGGGCCAACTTGTACACCTATCGATGATAGTAATGCAGTATCGATAGTCGTTTGATAGTCGTAGTGGGCCGACTATGTCGATATGGATGTGTTCGAAGCGTTGCGACGGCGGGAACGATGATAACGGTGTAACGACGTGACGACTAACTTTAGCACGTTGACAGTTGATGCAGGCTCTTGTCCAAGTAGTGACTTCTCTGTTCATCGAAGGCCAGAAAAATTTCGAAGTCATCTGCCTCCGCGTTGTTCTAACGCCTGGGTGGCACAGATCGTGTTGCGCTTTGAAGGCTGCATAGCGATATGCCGCAGGCAAGTAGGGACGAGGCGTAGATAACGTGACCTCGCACGTGATTGGTCGGCTGAGTCCAGGCAGCGTTATAGCGCTAAACTTCAAATTGTCTTGAGTTTTCAACGTTTTGAGTTCTTCGTCGTTAGTTTGATCGATGGCCAGCTGATTGTAGTCGATCGTAGTCGGGCAATGTATCTCCTCGATACGAGATAAGGCGTCGGCAACTGTGTTTTCTTCTCCTTGTATGTACTTGATACTTGTGCAAAATTGACTAATGAAGTGTAGTTGTCGCTCTCGTCGTGGTGTGTCGCTGCTACTTGCTGATCGTGATAATGCGTGGACGAGAGGTTTGTGATCGGTGTATATTGTGACGTCACATCCCTCTATAAGTCGGCGAAAGTGTTTGACAGCCGAATACATCGCTAGTAATTCGCGATCGTATACACTGTACCGTCGTTGCGTTGTACTCATTGTTTTGGAGAAAAATGCCAGTGGTTTCCAAACTTTGTCGATCTTCTGTTGAAGTACAGCGCCGAGACTGGTATCGGAGGCGTCGCTCATGATGACGAGCTCGTTACCGCTGGATGGATAGGCCAGTGTGGTGGCTTCTGAAATGCTTTGGCGGCATTTTTCAAAAGCGGTTTCAGCTTCGGGCGTCCAATTGATCGGTGTCTTGTCATTTTTCTTCTTATTATGTAAGTATTGATTGAGTTCGTTTTGCAAATCGGCTTGATGAGGTAGGCAGTCTCGGTAGAAATTGAGCATGCCTAGGAAGCGTCGTAGCTCGATGATGGTGTTCGGTTTCGGGTACGAAGATATTGCTTGAGTACGTTCCTCAGTGGGTCTGATGCCTTCAGCTGATACTTCGTAGCCCAGGAAGTTGATTTTTGATTTCCCAAACTCGCATTTGTCGATGTTGACGGTCACGCCATATTGTGTCAGGCGCTTGAGAACTTGGTGCAGAGTTTTCTTCATTTCTTGTTCGTCGTCAGCATACAGAAGAATATCATCAACGTAACAAAATACTCCTTCTAGGCCATGTAAGACTTGGTGCATGAAACGTTGAAATGTTTGACTTGCATTTCTGAGTCCGAATGTCATGCAGTTGAATTCAAACAGACCAAACGGTGTTATTATTGCTGTTTTCTTTGCATCTTCGCTGTTGATGGGTATCCAGAAGTAAGCCATTTTGAGATCGAGTTTTGAGAACAGTTTCTTGTTACGTAACTGATACGTGAAGTCTTGTATGCGTGGTATCGGGTATCGGTCTGGCTGCGTAACTGCGTTAAGTCTTCTGTAGTCACCGCAAACTCGTAGTCCCCCATCTTTCTTCTTAACCACGTGAAGTGGACTTGCCCAGGCGCTCATGGACGGCTTGCATATGCCCATCTTTACCATGCGGTCGAACTCTTCTTTGGCTGCTTTGTACTTGTCCGGCGGAAGAGGGCGCGCGCGTGCGTAGAGCGGTGGGCCTGTTGTTTCGATGTGATGGACGACGTCGTGTTTGGGTGGATTTTGCAAGTTCATTGGTCTTAAGACTTCTGGATATTGTGCCAGTATGCCATGGTAGTCTTGTTCGGGGCAGATGATACAGATTGTTTCGGCTGGTGTGTTGATTTCTAAGGCGTTAACTGACAATTCGGTGATTTTGTCGACTAGTTTCTTGTTGTCTAAGTCGACGAGCAACTTGTAGTGACGAAGGAAGTCTGCTCCGAGGATCGATGTCTTGACGTCTGCCACTATGAATGTCCATTGGAAACTGCGACGTAAGCCAAAGTTTAGATTGATCGATTTTTCTCCATACGTTGCGATCGGCGTACTATTTGCCGCGTATAATCTGTAGGCGTTATCTTTCTTGTTAATTGTTCTTTTTGTTTTCGATGTTGCAGCTAGTACGGAGATGTCAGCGCCAGTATCCACGAGGAAACGTTCGTGAGTGTTGCGGTCGTGGACGCATAGGCGATTGCTTGAAGTGGAGACACCGACACTCGCCACTGTCGATGTCGACGTTAGTTTAAAGACGTCTTGTTATTACTGTTTTCTTGTTGCCTTCTACTACACGGTGATTCGCATCTCTTAGCTTGATCACCGAATCGAAAATGGTACTTGCATAACCATGTTTTGTTTGCAAAATCGCCTGGTTTCACGTCGCGCTCGTTCCGCTGCTTTGAGTGCGAGCGGGAGCGAGAACGTGAGTGAAAGGGACGGCGATACCGTCGCTGCGGCTGAGAGGCGCGGCGCGAGAGTTCAGCGACCTCGAGCGCGAGCTTCTCGACTTGCCGTGATAACGCTGATAACGTTGATAACGCGTCGCTTTGGCTTGCTTCTCTCGGCGTAGTTGTGTTTGATATTGCAGCGATAGATGGTGCTTCTGAGTACTCTGCCATCTTGTCAGCCATCGCGGCGAGAGTGTCGAGTGTTGATTCCGTGTTGATCGATAACACGACTCGTATCTGCGCTGGCATTTGGTTCAGCCATTCGATCTTGAGACCTTCTTCTGTGATCATACCGCTACCGAGTTCTCTCATCTTCCTTAGCAGCTGTGAGGGCTTCTGGTCGCCTAACTCGAGTCCGCTGATGAGTTTTTGAAAGTTTTTCGCTGCGGACGTGTCGTACGTGGAGAGAAGGCGTTCTTTTGCTGCTTGATATTTCCCTGTAGCCGGCGGGTTGTACAGGATGTCGGTGAGATGGTGTAGGTCGACTGTTTGAAGTTGCTGAAGCAGGTAGGTGAACTTCTGTGCGTCGGATGTGTGCAGCGGGTCGACTGTAGCCTCGAAGTGAATAAACCACGCCCTTGGCATTTCACGCCAGAATGGAAGGAATCTTGACTGGACGGAGACTCCGGCAAGCTCGTGGTCACGATGAGCCATCTTCTGTTCTACCTGTTGCGGATTTTCTGCAGGAGCTTGAGCGGGGATTCGTGCTTCTTGTTGGATTTCTTGTCCTCCAGCCATTTCTTCAGCGTCGATGGTCACCAGTTGTAGGGGTCAGAAGGTTGCGTAGTAAAGTTGCGTGTTCAGATTTGGATGTTGGAATGTCTTTTATTTGCAAACTTAGGACTATTTAAACAAAATCTTAAAATAAATAAACACACATTCTTATTGGCTAATTACAGTGGACAAATGAAAATGCTTACATTTAAACCTATTACAAAATATTTACAACAAACTGAAACTACGTTATTGGATATAATTATTTACAATTAAATTGACAAATCACAGGGCCTACATTTTAGCCAGTCAGGTGGCGTCTGTGACGTCAGGCGTTACCGGGCAGAGAGCCACGGAATTAGAGCGAGGTGGTATGCTCGGACCTCTCGATGCAAGGTAATAAATATAACCGGCGCGAAACTCGCGCGCTCCGCAGTCTAGCTACTTGTATGCACCGAGAGGGTCGAGATGCACTCTCCCATATGCGCAAAGGACTATGGGCAAAAATGTATGGGCTCCGTCCCCACCTACCAACAAACATGGAACTGATACCAATGTGTACCTAAAGTGCCCCCTATTTAATTAAAATCCTTTGTTTTAGATAAATTCCCACTGGAATATATTTAAAAAAAAAATCATTATTGTTATATTACAGTACTAATATGATTGTGTAACTAAACAAAATTTACTAAATGTGTTTCAACTGGTAGTTATCCATTGTATGTATAGTTTTTATTATATTTCATTGTATCCATTATATATGTAATGGATATGCGCATGTATATATGCAAGGCCCGCCGCTGTGCACTAATGAATATGTCGGAGCGTGGAGGCGAGTGGCGCCATTTTCCTTTGAGCCTGTCACATAGTTTGACGTTTCTAGTTGTCAGAATGAATTGACAGATGGTGTCACTCGGCTTGACGTTTCGATTTGACGTCTCTAGCTGTCAGATTGATTGATGATCGATTAATCGATAGTCACTATGTTGTTTGACGTTTTACCATAGACTAGAGAGAATGATCAGAAACGTCAAGCGGGTAGCTTGAGTGGGGTCGCGGCTGGGCTGGCGAAGACAGTCTTGATCGAGCAGCGGTAGAGTAAACTTGGTTAGCCAGCCCAGTAACGAACTCACTGCGTTTCAAAGTGTAATCTGTGTACATCAGTGTAATTGGACAAGTTAATATTCAGTTTTGTGATTTGAGTTGATTAAATTATCCTGTACGAGCTAGCAGTGGTTTTATTTTTGAAGTTCGAGGATGGAAGACCCCAAGGATGACGATTTTACATCTGCCCCTTCGTTAAATAGATAAATGAGCATGTATTTTGGAATTAGTCGTCAATAATACGTTAACGAGATATTTGTTTAAACGTAAGATACCATGAGAACCCCATGCATTTGGGCAATGTCACCATAGTATAAAAATATCATCTTGCCAAGATATATCAATTGAGCTACATTTTAATTGTTGATGGGTGGGGACGATTCCGCCCATAGTCATTTATACAGAATAGCTGTGCCCGCGACTTCGTTCGCGTGGACTACATCCTTTCATGGTCGGTTTGACCCCTATCTCCCCTAATATTGGAAACAAAAAGTAGTATATATTTTAATCCTAGTTTCGAGCTATATTTGTGTCAAATTTCATATCTCTAACTGAAACATTTTTCCACATAAACTTTCAAAAGTGGTATTACTTTATGATATTTATGTTTTCTGATAGTTTTTTCTCAATTAACACTTTGCACGACCGTACCCGTTTCTCGATATCTACTATTTCCTCTAACTAAAGGTTGTCGGGAAAAGATTGCTGCCTAGCAATAAGACTGCTTAAATTGTACTTGAATATTTCCGTAAAACCAATTTCTGTGCAATAAAGTGTATCTATCTATCTAAAGACTATATTCCTGACGTTGTAATTAACAGTTCTTTTATCGTTTTGTACACAGCGTGTCTCAACAAAGTAGCGGCCGTGCAACTTGTCTGCGAGTCGCAACTAATTGGCTGATAACCGTTCCCAACTTGTGCCCGCGCGGTTAACGGGTTAATGGTTCAAGTTTGCCTCGCTTTATTTGTAACTATTAGTCAATGTCCGGAACAATGGTCATTCCGGTTACGTTCTTAACAATATGTTGAGATTGCGCGTCATATTTTAGCATTAAACTAGCTGTGCCCGCGACTTCGTTCGCAATCAAGATCATAACAAAAATGTATGGATCTTGATAAAAGTATGGAAGTCGCTCAATGATTTAGGTTTAAAGACATTTATTTCTCATAAGAACTTTTTTTTTTATACAGTTCACTTATAATGAGTTTGTTTAGTTTAGTTTTAGTTTTGTTTAGTTGTCTATGTCTGACGTCTACAACCTATGGGCTCTCTCTCGTCCATTATTCTTGCGATATGTCATTTTAATGTTTTAAATATAGTTTATTTACTTTAAATTGCCTTTACTTATTTCATCAGATCTAAATATATAATATCAATTTTAATTTAAATATAATATTGTATATTAGAGTAAGTGTCGAGTTTCTTACCGGTTCTTCCCGACATTATATTGCTAATCACAGCGGTAAAACACTAATGATTCATAAGCGCTTTTGTAAAGCTTACATGAATAAATATTGCCATATAAAATCACTGATACAGATTTGTTTCTTTTTGAGTGGTTTTTATAATTACCACACGCAGGGCCGGGGTTAGGGTGGCGCGCGGTTGGGCAACAGCCCAGGGCGCTCGGACTTGAACGGGCACTAGAAAGCTACCATGAGGAACCCAGATATATTCCCCTAAATAGATGTATTGGTATACGCTTTTACAGGGGCGCTGGCGGAAATCCGTCCAGGGCGCCTGTAATTCTATACCCGGCACTGACCACACGGTTTTCGGAACTTAAACAACACATATTATATTCTTGAAACATTAATTTTTAAGACTTCTTCACTCGAGACCCAACTGCTGTTTCAATATAATTCAGCGTAGCTATTTTAGATTTGCTGGTGTGTAGTTTAACATGTTTATTTTGGGTCCCATCAAACCAAATCCATCCATTTGTAGTTTATCTATGCACAAGAAACAAATTCAAATCGTATATCATATATGTTATATAAATTTTACTTTATTTTTGTTCTTGAATTATTTAGTAAATAAATTTATTACATAAACAAAACAAATCAACTTAAGATAACACTAACTAACAAAATATTCAAACCAAAATAAATAAAAAATAATAGTAAATAATAATAATTATATTTGTTTAACATTTAAACATTTGTTTATATGTGTACATAGATACACATTTGTTCCACCCGAGAATAGAAGCCAGTTTACGAAATGATGACAGAACAAACAAATTGACAATGCTGTTTCTTCACCTTCTCCATATTCATCATTAAAAATTCGTGTCTTCAAAAATGACAGACCAATATCTTATTTAAGAAATTTCCTTTACGTCGATCAAAATTAGGCAATCACTCACTAGTTAATTGAAAAACCTACGCACGTAAAGTGAGGTCAGAATCAAAACTCACGATCTATTTGTGTGAACGTAGCTTTGCTCAATTTTTAGGGGATCGTAAGTGCATTGACAGAACCCGGGCTGTTAATTTTAAGTATCCACGAACCAAGATGCTGTTTTAAATAGTATTTTATATTTCTGTCTGCATTATATCCACTTTACATATGTAACATATTCGTTCGTATATAGGTATACCTACTTGTAACTTATCAGTATTATGGAACCAACATTGTAACATGCCTTCCATAGCACTGAATCACTATTTCCACTTAAGATTCTCCCCATTGATTTTCCCCATAGATTCTCACCTTAGATTCTCCCCAGAAACTCTCACCATAATCGATTTTTTATTTTTATAGTACTTTACGTCGTACTAGCGAACTTTAAATATTAGAAACAGATTTTTTTTATCTACCCTTGCGGTGCGGGAATCGAACCCACGACCTTCACGTATCGCGCGTGCTGCTCTTCGAACTGAGCTAACCGCAAGTTATCGTAGACGATTAAATTTTTCTGCTGTATCAACCGTTAGCCTCCGGTAAGTGCCCTCTGCCGCATATGTTTAGAACTACATACTTATCGATAAGGGGAGATAAAAATGGTCTGTTTCTAATATTCTCACATTAGATTTAAACCTTGGATTCTAACCTTAGATACTCACTTTTGAGTGTCACCATAGATTTTCCCCTTAGATTCTCACCATATAATCTTCAACCAAGTAAACATTTATTTGAAAGCTACAGAACCAAGTGCAAGCATGCAGGTCCAATCACTTTCCAAAATCAAAAGCTCGGGATCATCGTGCTCGATTGAAAAATTAATCCGATTACTGCAGACCACGTGTTTTGGGAGACCAGCTCTAATCTGTAGTTTGATAAGTTTATTCGAGAGATTCCCACAGGAGATTACGGGATTTGGGCGGTTCAAACAGATTTTCTGTGACAGATACGGGTAACTCTATTATAGGAAGGGGGAAAGGATCCAAGAAGGTTTCACGTTAAAAGCCAAATTGTTTTAGGTTACCTTTTTTATTTTTAACTCTCTTTGGTGCGGTTTTATATTCTAGAAGTATTGATCGCTCAATCTTGGCTGGTTTGAAAGAGCTACGGTGATTGCTCGTGGCTTTTAAACCGTTTGAATCGTTTCGGAGTATTTAATGAAAACAGTAAACATTTATATGCAATAAATATAAACGTTATGAATGTTTATTGTTTTCATTAAATACTCCGAAACAAATAAATAATAGACAAGTGCTTAAGGTAGGTACTTATTTTGAGATAAGAGAGATGTATGTGATGTTGGCAAATGTTTACTTTATTATTTTTATAAACAAGACTTTCGCGTTCCATTTTAAACATTTAAAATAAGTTAACAGCTCAAAACGCGACTACATTTTTATCTAGTATTTAATACGAACTACTTACTGCCCGACGTTTCGGTTAGGTTGCACCAACTCTCCCTCCTTTTTCACTCTCCGGTAAAAAGGCGTGACTGTTTGTATGTATGCATAAATTTTATTAACTAAAACTAAATTTAAGAGAGGTAGGGCATAGCGATTTATCACCTGAACTGAAGCAGCCCGACTGGTGAAATACCTCTGCCTTACAGAAGACCGCAGCCAAATAGCAATCACTTCTGTGTTGTTGTGTTCCTGCGTGTGAGTAAGGTTTCCAGAGCTCCTGGGGGGTGCTACATTAGTAGTAGGGGTCAAGCCTTCAAGGTAAGGGCGACAAGTCCAGTAACATATTTATTATACTGTACTTGTCGCCCTTAAGTTAGGACCTCATTTCCACTTAACATCAGGTGGGATGAGGTCAATCTTGAAGTGTAATATAAAAAAAAAAACTAGTTTCTGTACATGTAAATAAGTCGGGTTTTCCTTCCTGATGCTATAACTCCAGAACGCACGAACCGATTTCCACGGTTTTGCATTCGTTGGAAATGTCTCGGGCTCCGTGAGGTTGATAGCAGAAAATTCAGGAAAAGTTTCAACAGAAAAGCGGGAAAATCCTCTAAGGCGAAACGAAGTTCGCCGGGACCGCTAGTAAAGTAATAAAAATAATTATAAACTTCCTTAAGCTATCAATAAACTAGGTAGACGTATGCTTTTTTGACTAATTGTGATAATAATGTATTAAAAATATTCAATTTGAAGTTGGTTCATTTTTATGACTAAAGGACGCTAAACGAAGCAAGAGATAAGTGAAGGGTTGCCTAAATGAGCATGATTAAACACCCCATAAAAACTGGGAACGACTGTTTAAACCCATTATCGCGTTTTACATCAAAAACTCAAATTGGAAACGCCTGCTCATGATCCCAAATTGATTTTTGTGTCCGGACACGAAATTACTTGATGATACGGTGGGGTCTGTTATACACGTTTCGTTATTTTTAACTTTTCATCTTATAAATTGTGTGCAGGGCCGGGTCTAGGTAATCGTTAATGATGTTTGTAAATAACAAAAACAGTGAGCAAATAGTCTTACGGCTGCGCTGACAATCTTATGTGTAGGAGCACATATTCATCATTATCATTTTATAAATTCGTTTATTAGTTTATACGAGTAACGATATTCGAATATGAAAGTCATTTGCAAAAGCAATCGTAACATTTTATCCTTCTATTGATTTTTTGAAAGTTAATAGTTAGTAGAATAATATAAAATTATATAAATTACAATATAAACAGAAAGATTTGTTAGGATTTTTTTAATTATTTTAATTAATACCGCACCTATAAATGATCTGCTTGATCCAAGGCTTGACTGGTAGAGAAACTTCGGAGCATTAAGTCCACCTGTTGTTATTTCTAGTGCAATATAGATTAAATAAAAATATATCTTCAAAATGGCTGCCCCGCTGTTAAAGTACATTACGCCATATGGAAATGTATGAATGTTTTTTATTTTCCTTTTGTTTGAGTACGTGTACGTCTGTACGTGTCTTAAATTTATTAAATTACCTTTTTAAAAATTAAATTTAAACGATTCGGATTTTAAATCCTACTTCCGCTTCGTACTCCAAGCGTTTAATTTAATGCTTTATAATACAGGCGCTGGTTTTCGCATTTTTCCTTATTTCCAGTTAATCTCGGCTTCGCTTCCAAACAATTAAAGCTATCCGCTTTGCTGACAAGTTGACGTACCGTCCGCAAGAAAGTCTTAACACCTTTTTAATTTGTTACTCTGATGTTTAAATTGTTTTTGTTAATAAACGCTTCGGGTTCAATTTGTACTGTTCTATTTAGAGCTTGTTTATCACGATTCGGTTTTTTTTATGGAAGCCATGCTTTTTAAATAACTACGTTCACACGCCTCACGATTTGTGAAAAATTACGTATACGGATAAGTTTTCTTTTTTTTTATACTGCACTTCAAGAAAGAAGAAAAAAAAACATTTAGTGGCACATATGTAGGTACATACATTCACACAAACTTTAACATACAGTGGGTACATAAATAATAATCTATTTATGTGCCAATAAGGTTTTAGACTCGGCATGAGCCGCTGCAACATAGTGCCATAACAGCGCTGGTTTTCAGGCGAGACCTTGTGGTGAGTGGCATATATAAAAGTTACAAAAAAAAGACCACGTTCGTCAAGACAAGATTGACCTCATCATGATGTGAAGTGGTAATTTGGTCCTAGCTTAAGGGCGACAAGTACACCATAATATATAAAGTAATTATAAAAATACAATATTATAAGTGCCTTTTAGTTATCGTTTATGTTGGCAACGGTACTTTACTGCGTGAGAATTAATTTCATAAGTAAAAAGTGAAATGAGAGTGCGGCTTATGAGGTGGTGTCAAAAATCCTCTTTCCACAGCCCTCCCGCCTTTGTAAACAATAGCCAAGGGCTTTAGGTTTACCTTTTTAGGTGGAACAATCAATCCAAAAATGTCAATGGCTTATATCTAGGATGAGACGTAAAATTTGATAAACGCTCAATAACACTTAATTAAAAAAAAAGAAAAGACATTTAGTAAGATACGTCATAGTTTTTTTTTAAATGGCGTATGATACTGAGCGTCCATACGACAAAATTATTACAATCTAGTCTGAAAAGACTAATAAGTAATTTATATTTAACTTAGACTGCTAATGATAGTTTACTAAGAATGTGTCCAATGGACACTGTCCATTAACACTTTTCTTATTGTCTCTATTAAGGGGACGACACTTTGTTCTTGTGTTCTTAATGAGTGGCACACACTTCACTTTCTGTCACTAATTTACTAAACTGGCTCAAAAGGTTTTGTCCTTTTGAGCCTCCTCACTATGTTCGTGTTGTCAAGGAGCTGGATGGCTGACACATAGTTGACAGTTTAAAATAAAATACTTACAAACAAGGAAAAACAAATCAATCACTACCTCCGTAGCTCAGACGCCACACTAACTAATACCAGGTTCCAATATTTGAAAAACGATCCTTTCTAGTCACGAATAGTAATAAATTGCACGAGGCGTAAGCTAAGAACGACAGACTGATGACAGCTGATATGGAGAATAAATTTCAAATTAGAAAGACTCATAAAAAAACGGATAGCCATTTTTGACACATTACTGTGGGATAGCGGATGTATCCAAACGTAGTGCGTGTGCGATGAATGTACGTTTGAATATCTGAATGAAGAGAATGACAAGAGAAGAGAAGTATTTTCAGCCAATCAGCAGCTGACGCACTGACTTTAATCGATTTTGACGTTTGTGCTAGGCCGGTTGAACGACGAATGACGACGATCTGGAAGACGTGTATGGTGTGTACTTAATTTTATTTGGCTAATATATTTCGATTAATTAAAATTTGCTTTTTTTCATTTCCCATCCACTTCATTACGAATCGTACAATATTGGAACTGGGCATAAATCGATGCTTCCATTGCGTACCGTGAACTGGCCAGTCGGATCAAGATGACCCAATTACGGAAGACTAACCTTATCTTTGCTACTAGCCATTCCAGATCTTGGCACAGTGTCAAAAGTTGCTGAAACTTTACCAAGTATTCTGTTGCGGGTGTCCGCCCACCTTCATAATTAATGGGGTGAAGTACCATCTTTGAGGATAAACGTTGGGTAGGCCATTTAGACCACGGAAGTAATAAGAAGTACTAAAGATTTGATGAAGGAAGAAAAAGAATGTGATTATAATAAAAATAAACTAGCGGCCGTCTATTTAGGCCAAATTTCATATCTCTATCTGAGAAAATTAAGCATTTTCCTATATTAACTTTCCAGGGCGATATTACCCCCATCCCCCCCTATTTTAAAAACAAAAAGGAGCATGTCAGTTCTAGAGGTTCAACGAATACCTATACTAAATTTCATCAAAATAGGTTCAGTAACCTATAGTATAGGTATATATATATATAGTATATGTATAGTATAGGTATTCGTAAATCACTGGGCTTAGGCGTGAAAGCTGTACACACAAACAGACACACAGATAGAGTTACTTTCGCATGTATAATATCAGTATGGATATAAACATTGAACAACATCACATACATTGCTCTGATTCAGTGGTGCTTGAGTACTTGTTTTACAGAAATCAGAAACAATGACAGTAACAGCATCCACACCTGAGACAATATAAAAAAATTCGTTTCCCATATTGACCGACCGGGAATCGAACCCGGAATCCTTGAAGATGGCGCGACGCCAAAGTCGGGCCCGCTCGCCTCTCGGATACTAGATGTAAGGGAGAAAGAGCTGAACGCAAAGAGGGAGATTCGTGTAGAAATCCACTCTTACTATTATAATTTGTCTTTATAAATTTACCTACCTACATGATATATTACCTACATGGAAAAGAAAACAATGTAAATATACATTGCGTTGAACATACCGCGAGTCTAAAAGCATCTGACTTTCACGATTATACCGTGGAACCTTAAAGACGTTTATCCCGACTTATTAATGTAACCTCGGACCTATAACTTACCCTTGTCGAACCACCCATCATTCCGTCTGCTTAACTCGGCTTACTTAGGATTCGAAAGAAGCCATCAATTATCATCAAGCTGTTTTATTGTTTACGACTGATCTCACAATTTATTCGCATTTCGCATCCGTACGAATATTATAAATGCGAAAGTTGAAAAACACAGTTTGTTCTTCTGTCTGTCTATCTATCTGTCTGTCCGGCATTCACGCCTAAACCATGGAACCGATTTTGACTTAACTTGGTAGGTATAGATATACGTTGAACCTCTAGAACGGACATTAGGCGGCCTTTTGTTTTGAAAATACGGGGCGATGGGGGTAATACTGCCCTTGAAAGTTTATATGGGAAAATGTTTATTTTTTTAAGTTAGACATATTATGAGATGTAGCTCAAAACGCGCGATTCAAATATGGACTATTTTTTGTTTCGAATATTAGGCGGGATGAAATACAACCGATCATGAAAGCATATAGTCCACGCGAACGAATTTGCGAGCACAGCTAGTGCTAAATATTGCCCAAGAAAAACTCAGATCTTTGTCTCAAAATACTCAGTTTGTGATAACGATTTAGGCACGTAATATAATGGACCGGAAGGTGTACCAACTTTTTTCCGGGACGTAGTGTAGAGAGCGGAGGCGCTAGCCCGTGGGAACGGACAGGTGCAGCCTATATCTTATTCATGGACCCCGGTCCGTAGTGACGTCAGAAGCGCGATGAACTCTGACAAGTACTTTAAATGAATGATATTTTGAACAATACGCGAGTATGAGAATTAGGAGGTAGAGCATAGCGATTTGTCGGTCGAACTGGTCCTTACAGAAGACCGCAGCCAAATATCACTTCGGTGCTGTGGTGTTCCTGCATGTGAGTATGCTTTTGGAGGGGTGCTATATTAGTAGCAAGCCTTCAAGGTAAGGGGACAAGTCCAGTAACAGCTATTATTATGCTGTACTTGGAGTACTTATTACCACTCAACATCAGGTGGGATGAGGTCAATCTTGAAGTGGAATCTGGATTTGGGTATTGTGGTACCCTCATTGTTTCTGATTTCTATGCATGTCAAGTCCAACATATTTTTTATTTATTGCACTTCAAGATTGACCTCATCCCACCTGATCTTAAGTGGTAACGAGGTCCTAGTTTAAGGGCGACACGCACAGCATAATAATTATTTATTATAGGTATCTTAAATCTATCGCCATATCTATCGTATCGCCCTCTCTCTACCGCGAGTATTCCAATAAGACAATACCTGCTAAGTGCTCGGATCCGTTTTCTGGCACAAAAATCCTCCCTACCCTGGCCTGTCCGCACCTGCCCGAACTTTGCCCTGTCCTGCCGAGTTTGATGCTAAAGTTCCAGGGACATTGTATAATTTTGATTCATTTAAATAAATATATAACATCAAAGTATTTTTTATGTTAAATGGTAAATAGACTTCATTAGTAAAGTCTATTTTGTTAATGACGCGTAAATAAGAGTAGAACATGGGTGTTTGGTATTCTGTAACTTGCCAAGGATTCCGTGACGGCCAATGATACGGTTTAATATGGTTTTAATACACGATTGGGTCTAAAGTTAATTATTGACATTGAAAATTCGTTTGTAACACGATGATCAAAAGATAATTCGCGAAAAAAACCTAAGTAGATGCCAGGAATAGGAATTATCCTATTCTATTCTATACGGATCTTACAATATTTAAGTCAAACTCACTCTTGGCGTGTATTCTTCTTACGAACACTTTACTTGAAACACGCTCAAATTGTTCATACAACGCTCTAACAATATCAAAGATTCCAAAAACCAAAATGGCGCATCGCGTATTGTGCAGCGCACAGCGACAAGGTTCCAGAGAGGGGCGAGCTAGGAGGGCGTGGAACCTTGTTTTATTCAGGCGGGCTGAGCCAAATAAAATGCAATAGAACAGCCGATATACAGCAGAGATTCCGTTTGGGGAGGAACGCGAGTACACTCGGACACGCGATCGGAGGATTGTACTTCAGTATTACATTTGGCGCTTTTGTTTTGAGTTGAATGCGGTTTCAGACTGGCGTTTTATACGCGCGTACAAGCTTGTGTAACATCCGACGCTAAAACGACGAGGTGTTATAAGTTTGATGTGTCTTGTCTGTATGTTTGTTTGTTTGTTCCGTCTGTAGCTCTCTGTGGCGTCATAACTCCCGAACGGAGTAAGCGATTTTTATGTTATCATATTTTAATTTGAAAGGTGAAATAGTCGTTCCATCTTAGTATTAAGACGACTGTTTACTGGAAATATTATATTTGATGGAAATCAGTCCAAGACGGTCGATAAATTTAGACACAACTCCCTCAGTAAAATTATGTTCAAATAAATGGGCTTGAGTAAACTTTTGTCGAATTTCAAATCCAAAATGGCTGCCACCAAGAAATGGGTAAATTATAAAATAGGTATAGTCAACGTAACAATTTAGACTTTTACTCTACATAAGTCGTAAAGGGAGCGTTCAAGTATTACGTAACGCAAATGGGGGAGGGGGGAGGCTATCTAAAACGTTACGATGCATTCCAATAAAAAATTAAGATATGAAACTCCCATTTGTAAACCCTTTTAGTTTTCCTCAATCCTATTAACACACTAATGTGTGTTTATTTTTTGAAAGAAAGAGGGAGGGGGAGTACAGGGAAACGTAGCGGTGCATTACGTAGAGGGAGGGGAGTAAAATTTTTCAAAAATTGCGTTACGTAATACTTGAACGCTCCCAAACATATCTAATAGCTAACTATCATATTGTCGAGGAATCTTAACAAAAACTTCTCATTAACACTTTCAACATAAAAACTACTTCCAAACATAAAAAAAAAACAAAATCAAAGACGGTTAATTAGTTTGGGATCTATCCCAATGGTGGCATTTGCTCAGATAATGCAATTTTAGATAGAACAGTAGACAGAAAGATTTTTCCAATATTTATAGTGGTTCACGCCGCACTTGCGAACTTCATCGAAATTCGAAATTCATTTCCCACGATAACTTGTGGTGAGATCAGTTGGAAGAGCAGCACGCGCGATACGTGAAGTTCGAGCCCTACACCGATAGGGGAGATGACATTTTCCTGGTTCTTTAAAAAATGTTTCATATACTTATTTCCCGGCCCGAGTGTACAAGGGGCGCCGCGTCGTCGCCTGTCTATCGAACAGCGGCCGAAATATCTGCGACCCGCGACTCGCGATTACATACGGCGACTGCGGCTAGCGTCGCCCAGCCGTCAGGACAGGCCAGGACAGGCCAGGCCAGTCCCGGACAGGCTAGGACAGTAGCATATCGTCGAAGCTCAAGTAGAAACCGCGGAAGAGCAGTAAAAGAAAATATTAGTCAACATCACATACATTGATCTGATTCTGTGGTAAGTAGCTTAAGCACTTGTATTACAGAAATCTGAAACAACGACCGCTGTACTACAACACCTAGACCCGATACATTATAGAAAAGTTCGTTTCCCATATTGACCCGGGGATCAAACCCGGGACCTCAAAGATGGCGTGACGCCAAAGGCCCACTTGTGTCTCGGCTATGGAGGTCGTCAAAGTAAGTAAGAGTATTTACATACTGCAAAAGGCGTGTCGTTGACAAATCACGCACTCTAAACGAATTGTGGATCAAATCATAATACCTACACGTGTAAAATATTTTTTCATAAACCATCCCTTGAGGTACGCCTCAAATAATGATAAATAATGGTAGGTAGGGCGTGAATTTAGTACGAAAGTTCTCTGATTTGAATAAAATAACTATAAATTCGTCAGACAGTGAGAAAGAGATTCTTGTATCTGTAGTCTTAAAACTTGTTTGTTTTATGATTTTGTTACAATGTAATGCAAGAAATAAATAAATAAATAAAATAAAGAAGTTACAGAGTTACTTATTTCATTGACCTAAAATGTGTTCACGCTATAACTTATGGATACTGAAAACTACATGAACACTTTATAAACTTACTGAGACGTGTCGATAAACAAATATAATTTACAGTTAGCAGGACTTTCCACAAAACGCGGAATTTAAGTACCCACTAGCAACCCTCCCCACCCGGAAAACGCTTCACACTATTCGTAATAACTGCGAAGCATTTGAGAAAAAGATTTTAAGTCTATTTTGGTTGAACTATGTTTCTTTAAGAGAGGTAGGGCATAGCAATTTATCGCTCGAACTGGAGGAGCCCGACTGGTGAAATACCTCCACCTTACAGAAGACCGCACCTAAATAACAATCACTTCTGTGTTGTTGTGTTCCTGCGCGTGAGTACCTAAGGTTTCCAGAGCTCCTGAGGGGGCCTTCAAGGTAAGGGCGACAAGTAGTAAGCAAGTTATGCTGTAATTGTTAAAAAAAAAAATACGTACATGCTTGACCAAATAACAAAAAAATTATCCGGAATCTAAAAGGTTGGAGAAACATCATTGATATACTTAGTGCTGAATTTATATCGGCCATTTCATTCTAACTCATTTTTTTTTTTTTACCAATGTTGTTGAACCCTTCAAATCCTAATGACTCACCTAATGAGTCAAGAAACAATTGATGATTTATTGTTTCTGAACAGTAATAAATAAAACTAAGTAAAATCATTAACATATTTACAAATATACAAAAATAAATAAAATAAAACAAGCATGAAAAAACTTACAAAATATACACGTCGTCTTGTTTTATCATTCTTAAATGTCCTTAGTGCTTGTAAATGTTAAAAACGAGTAGATATTCCAAAACGCCTCTCTAATCAGTTTCATACAGCCTTTATATCGTAGCAAATTGTAAGCAAGCGTTCGCAAAGCTTTATAGACCTATAAAAGTGTATGAAAAATTTATTGCGGACCTTAAAAACTCGAACGTAGCTAAAATTACATTTCTCGAGCGAATACGAAGCACCTTATCGCAATTGGCTACTTGACAGTTTTTGAAAAAGTATTGTAAAATGTGCGCCCGTTCATTTTATATCCCAAGCAATTCGATTTATCTGGAAATAATCTAAATAACCAGAGAAAAATAAGATTTTGTGTAACACATTTAAAAAGCGCGCGAAAACGCCAAGTCTCGTCACTGTTGCAATTATGACGTCAATGTTCTAGACAACGAACCGATACGCATAGGAACGACGTAATTTAGATAAACGGAAAATGTTTCAATAAATTCTTAATACGATTAGAGACACAATAATTCAATTTAATCGGGAAAATAATCATTGTTTCGCCACATTAAAATAAATAATTTTCGCCGACAGCTGTCATTTCCGAATTGCAATGGTGGTTTCCGTTTCGCTTCTTTTGGTCCACAGATAAAAAAAGTAAAATTTATTTTGCAAAAATAAAATACTTAATATGCTTTTAATTAAAAAATAAAAAAGTAAAATTATTACTTAACTTTAATAGTTAAGTAATAATTTTACTTTTTTATTTTTAACATATCTAACGTATGTAACACTTTTCATATTTTATTGTTAATACTGTCAAGTAGCCAATTGGAATGATGGACAATCTGAAGTACGGAATAAGATGTCGATGTTTAAACGTTGGATGGGTTACGTAGAACGGAACGTCAAACATTGGTGTCGATCCTGTCGGTACAATATGATTACACTGATCCATACTAATATTATTAATGCGACAGTAACTGTCTGTCTGTCTGTCCGGCTTTTACGCCTAAACTAGTGAACCCATTTTGATGACGTCATTTGGTATAGGTATACGTTGAAGCTCTAGAACGGACATAATAAGCTACTTTTTGTTTTGAAAATTAAAAATAGGCAAAACTAGGTACCTGTTATTGGATCCGCCATTTCGTTTTCGGAAGTAGACCATCAGTACTATAGCAACATTAATTAACAGATTTAATAAGACGAAACTTAAGCTATTTCCTGTTTATTTATAAAGTTGTGCAAAAAATAGAAAAGGCAATATGCCAGGAAAAACTTGTTTAATATTGTACTTAAAGCATCGTCACCATTATCGTGTAAGGAGTAAGCACATTAAAAAATGGTAATCTATGGACTTAGTAGGTACCTATGTTCCGATAATTGAGTAATATTATATATTAAATATATTGGACAACATCACATACATTGCTCTGATTCTGTGGTAAGTAGATAAAGCACTTGTGTTACAGAAATCAGAAACAACGACGGTACCACAACACCCAGACCCGAGACAATATAGAAAAGTTCGTTTCCCATATTGACCCGACCGGGGATCGAACCCGGAACCTCAGAGATGGCGCGACACCAAAGTCCGGCACGCTTGCCTCTCGGCTACGGCGGTCGTCAAATATATATTATATTAGTTATATTAGTGAATAATTACTGAAAGTGTGCTGAAATAGCTTTTCCACAGCTCCGAAAGATACTCACGCTTTGCACAATTGATTTTGTGACAAAGCTTGCATAAACATTACTATGGAATAGCGCCCTTATACTTTTTATTTAGTGTAATAAAAAATAGGAATAAAATAAATACTCACAAAAAGCAAATAAAATAGGTAAGTAGTATAATTTGAAAAAGTGAAACAAAAACACGTCAAACAAAACAAAACGTAATAGGTACCTTAAGATGAAGGCATAAGAAACAAAACTAAATGTAGATAGGTGGCTTCTGTAAAGTCACAATCACAGAGCTTAATATTGACTATTGGAGTTACATTAAAAAAAATTGTGTGGAAGTACTTTTAACTATGCGTCTAAATATAACAATTTCATCTCCATTTGGATTTTTAAATGCACTATTCAAATAATTTAGATACTTCCGACTTCATTTATAACTAAAATTTATATTTTTTATTCACTAATCATATAATATTCTTCATAATCGTAAATTGGTGGACAGTGACATCTAGCGATTACAAGAGAAATCAACTTCCAAGTGCGCGCCGGGGGTCTATTCTCCATAACAAAACATAAACAAGTAACGTTCATTAGTCTATGTTAGAGTAAACACGTATCCGAACAGAACCAATGCTGTCATCTTTTTTCTGCATGTTGGCAACTTATCATTTCAATTTCAAACGGTTTTCGATCGTGTAGTGTTTTATGGCGTATGTCAAATTCATAAATACTTTCTAAGTGGAGTTTTGTGTATAATTATGTCCATTTTCAGTGAATTACTGCCTAAACTCAGTGAGATATCAAACACTTTTACTAAAAACTTCAATGACGACCTAAAGGTAATGATTTATGTCGAAAAATCAATGTGTGATCTGAGCGTTTACATCGTCGGTTATCCTTCCGTATTACCGGGTTTCCTTGTATGAAATAGCAAATAAAGTGTACTAAATTGTGTAAATAATGTTTTGTAAATGTGATATTGTGCAAATTTCAGGCTGTATTTGAGTGTTTCGATAAGTTTGAAGAAGAGTACCAAAATGGTAGGGGGCCAGGACGCGGGCGGGAGAAAGCTCAAAAGGATAAAAACCTGACGATTCTCCAAAGCATTAACGAGGATGAAGGTAACACGCATATTATTAAATATTTAACATTGTACTGTATTAAATCGCTAAGCAAACCTCCTTTCAAAACATCACCATTTTTATGACCACAACTTTTTATCTGTGTATGATTACAAAACGTTAGTGATATTCTTTACACGCTGAATATAAGTATTCATTTGCCATCCCTTAGGTACCTTATAGTTGGGTTTTTGTAAAGTAGCATTTAAATTTTAAGATTTTTAATACCTGCTACAGTGATTCATTAAATATTATATGTGGGCCTAAAATTTCTGTGTTATGTATTTTTAGTTTAGGATTTTAATAAATAAATGAAACAATATATTATGTACATTTCATATCGATAAAAACATCTTCATATTTTTAGAAATATCAGTAAGACATGTGTTCAAAATGCAGTAATAGTTTATTTCATTATTTAATTAATGAAAGTGTAACAAGCCAGCACTTTAGTTAAAACCCAAAAAATATTTTAAGCCTTGCAACGTTGACTCAGATATTATAACTTGCCTCTTTTATATTAACTGTAAGCAATCAAATAAAATTAAGAAATGTTACTAAACTATTTTAAATTAACACCCTAATGAGAGACACAATAAATGTCCTTGAATATCCATTATTTATTATGCCAATTTACATCATGGTATTTCAAAAAGCTGAAGATATTAGATTTAAATATAGGTCTTTTCATAGTTTTTAAAATACAAACTGAAGGAGAGAGAAATTTTGACAGAACAGAAAGAACAATAAATAAGACAGATTCAACATATTATTGTGAAAACTTTAAAAAGGAGTCCGTAACAAAAATTGTTAATGAAGATGCAAGTGAGTGCTGTTTACTTAATTTGTTTCAAGACTTATCTTACTCTTTTATTCATTCTCTTTAGATGAACCAATCAAGAAACCTAACACAAAGAATACCCAGCGCAAATCAAGCAATAAATCAAGTGAAGTTGAAGTCCTCAGCCGGAGTTCATTGGAAAGTGATAGTGGCAATTCGGGCAGGGGCTCCAAGAAACGCAGCAAGAATGAGGTTGATGGACTGTCGAGCCCGGAGCAGGATAAACGGCAGAAGAGGAATGCGTCTGTTAAAGCGCAGAGTATTATTTCTAAACAGGTAAGAAAATCATTATGAGCCTAAGGTTTTTGTGAGTTCTTTTAGTGAGATAAGTTAAGAGGAGTCTGAAGGTTTGGTAATTGAAATCCAATCACTACTAGTACTAATACCATGCTGCAGCATTAGTCACATCATACTTATATTAAATGCTTAAATATGTAAGAATGGATGTCTGATTGTGTGTTTGTTAATGTTTTATATGAAAACTAGTGTTCCCGGTGATCTTCGTTTCGCTTTAGAGGATTTTCCCGCTTTTCTGTTGAATTTTTTCTCGAATTTTCTTTGCTATAAACCTCACGGAGCCCGAGACCTTTCCAACGAATGCAAAACCATGGAAATCGGTTCGTGCGTTCTGGAGTTATAGCGTCAGGAAGGAAACCCGACTTATTTTTATATAGTAGACTACTGAATTTGAAAAATAGCTAAGATACCAGATTAACACCTAAAATTATTGTCCAGATAAACCACAATTTAGTGTATAATAATACTGCCTTAGTAATCTGAGTCATCTCTCCCTTGTTTAGACTAAAAGTTTGGTACCCTATTGTTACATTAACTTTATGACTGAAGTTTGACACCATGCTGTGGACAAACAAGTACTATCTAGTTTATTTTCATAAATATTTTTCCTTAAAATGTTGTATTGTTACTATTTTTGAGGAGGCATGTATGAGAATCATAGTAATATTATAAATGGGAAAGTTTTATAAATATATAGATAACAGGATATTTGTTACTCTTTCACCCAAAAACTATATATTTGGTTAATATTTTGTAGAAAGAGAGACTTACTAAATCATTATAGGATACTTTTTATTCCGAAAAATCATGGACAAGCTAGTAATTAAATGACAGTTATTAATCATTAATTCCAATTAGGTGAACGTAAACTTGACTCAAAAGATGAGACGAGAGGGGTCTACTGAGAAAAGCCAAAGGAATCGTAAAAAGAAGGATGAAGACAAAGAGAACAGTGAACCAGTGCCAATTGTCCAAAGTAAGTATTACGGGTGCTGCCCCCTACGGCAGACTTACATTATGTACCTGATGGTCAAACCTTGTATATAGATAAAATATTCTTTCGAGAGCCAGACTCAATTTATTTTCTAGGTCTTACAACCTTAATTATATGTACTTCAGGTTTATTATCTTAAGAATGTTAGGTTAAGCAAAGTATAATGTACAGATGACATTATAAACATGAAAGTATATGATATGATATTTGTATCAATGTCATGTTGATTGGATTTGAATAGAATTTGGTAGAAAAACAGATTTGATAGAAGTATATATAATAATTATAATACTTTTTATTTTAAAGTGAATTAAATTGTGCAACAGCTAGGAGTAAAAATTTTCATGATTCTCGTTGTCTTAAAAATTCTATAATTTTACAGTTAAACAAGAGAAGATATCTCTTCCGCCGGAGCCAATGGACATGGAGTCTCTGCCACTCAACGTTGAAGTTAAACAAGAAATGAGTAAGGATGAGATTGCAATGCCTCCACCTGCTATACCAGTCCCCAGTAAGTCACCTAATTTAAGCATAAAATAAGTCAATATCATGGCATATATAACATGGCATATGTAAAAACAGTCTTAGTAAATTAGCTCAAGCGTGACATATTGAAAAACAAATTGCGGACAACAAAACAAATTCGGATATCAAATTAACACATTTTCATTGCTTTAACCTTTTTTTTTATGAGAGTAAAAACAGTTTTGGGTCCATAAAAATACATTTAAAGATTTTATTTTGTGTTTCTTGATTTCAATAAATTTAAATTTGAGTGTTCATATAAACCAATTACCTCACTAATTACATTTGTGCATAATGGTGATGTGATTTAAAAAACGTTATAACTGTCAATATACTGGGGCATAAGTACTGTATGTAATAGTAATTCTTTTTGGTATCCTGATATAAGGTTATTGTTTAAGAATGTGGTAAAGTAGTTTGGCTAGGTATTTCTTTGGCCAAGTTTGTAATATTAAGTACAATCAAAAATACTCAAGATTATGCATTTTGAACTTTAGACATAAGATTTATTATATTTGAACTGCAGGTGTTTATTGTGTAGTCGACTGTACATTTCAGTAAAGATTTTATGCTGATTTTATTGTGATGTAGGACCTCGAAAGGGTGCCGCTAAGGAGGTGAAAGATAAAAGCCAGGACGAAACCAGCGAAGAGGAGACATCTGGTCGTAGACGCACCACCAGGACTAGGAAACAGACGGATACTGCTCCAGGTAATTTTCAATTATGGTTTTGAGTGCTTGCCGTGTCGACGATTAGAAATCAACTAGAAGTTAAGTCACACATATTGTGTTCTGGAATGGGATAGGTGAACGGTCACTTATCACATTCCGGATTATGCAAGTTGCAACAGTGCGACTAGATGGCTATAATAAACGTTACAAACTTTGAGGTGTTATTAATAGCTAAGCTGTTGAATAATTGCGGATTTCACATATTATTATGATCCAATTACTCAAAAGCTTGACTATAGTGCCAGCGAATGTAGATATTAATTGCTAATTCTAAGACATTTGAGGCTTTATAGGAGTGTTAACTGTGTTCGGCATTTTATTTGCGCCATCGTGTCCGCAGCCGTCGCGCCGCGCGACACACGCGCCAGCGGACGCGCGCGCGCTCACACCGACGCCGTCGCACCCGCCGCCGCCCCCGCCGCCGCCCCCGCCCCCGCCCCCGCCCCCGCCCCCGCCGGGACGCGCCCCAAGCGCACGCGCGCCAAGAAGGTACGGAAAAAACGGGTCTGGGTGTTGTGGTACCGTTGTTGTTTCTTATTTCTGTAACACAAATGCTTCAGCTACTTTTCACAAAATCATAACAAAAATGTATATAATGTTGTCCAATATTTACATTATACTATTAATTGTTACAGAAACTATCAGAGACATCCAATACTGATGAGAAAGATGGAATACCATCATCACAAGAAAGTGCACCAGGTATGTTAATTAATACTTTCACTGTTAAATATAATAGTCAATTTTGCAGTAAAATTCAAATATATTATTTTTTTACCTAGCATCACCAGCTGAAAAGCCCCGACCAAAGAGAACAAGAAGAGGACAAAAGGCTGCGTAAGTAAAATATATGAAAAATAATTTACTCAAAATTTTGGTTTTCCGACTTGATAACATTTTATTTCACACTTGATAATATACTCGTATGAATTAGTGCTTTTGATTATTTCAACTACTCCACAAGTAATGTAATTAAACAGGTAAAAATATTTCACGCTCGCATTGTGATTGATATTAAAATATTTCCTTTCAGTGAAAAGGAACCTCAAAAACCAGAACTACAGGAACCAGTAATATCACCGAAAGAGGAACGGATATCTCAACCGCAAGAATCAGACCAATCACCTATCCTCCAACCGAAGACCAAAAGCAAAACAAAAGGCAAGAAGAACCAAAAAGATGCTAAAGGCATCGAAGACACGGTCCAGACCATAGACGACACGGATATACAGGGTGATTTGGTTCTGGAGCAGACGAGGGTGATAGCAATGAATTCTACAGTCACTATTGGTGGGGAGATGGACAAGACTGTGGTTATACCGAATGGGGTGTACAACCACGCTCCTATTACGCCTAAGAATGTGGTAAGTAAAACAAATATACACACAGGCAGACACACATACACCGACTTACATGCAAAATGTAAAATAATTGTTTTTGTATGTGTGAGTCCTTACATTTTCTTTAATATGGTTGAGTAAAGCGATGGCTGGCACAAACGACGTGCTTGTGAACATGTGCCACCGTCGGGGACTGGTCTGCTCAAATAGAATCAGAGCAATGTATGTGATGTTGTTCAAAATTTTTAAAACATTTACTATGTTTTTTTTCAGCGTAACATGAATGATACAGTAGTATTAGAAACATGCAACAGGGAAACAATAGTATTGGACAAGCCACATAATGCTATAATGGACGCCACTGTAGTCATTGAAAAAGGTATGTCAACATGCCTCTGCTATTTAATTTTAAAAATGGTTTTAAATATTTATAATATGTACTTAAATAAAGATATAAATATATTTGTATCTCGTTAATCAACATTAATATAATAAAGAGGAATGAAATAATTAAAGTAAAAAACGACTGACTGATTTTAAAAATGAGTTTGGATTTAGAAAGATACATTAACACTGAGTAACCTAGGCTATATTTAATGACCTATCATGGAATTCGAAATAAATGTCAGTTCATTTGACTATCGAGGCAAATCAAAAGAATAACAAGAACTACGTATTCGCTAAGTGAACAACGCTTCCAAAAAATGTATTAAAAATGAGAAGCTAAAGCTGCGAACACAATGCAAGTCATAATCATAACTGCGGATTAACTCGTTAATCCGTTAATTAAAGAAGTTAACATTTTCACTAACGGATTAACTTTTAAGTTAACATTTAACGGACTCATTAACTTCCGTTAATAATCCAGAAGTCTGTTAATTGTCAATCCAATGTCTACTATTCACCTGCCATGCGGTGAATAGTAGAGATTAAATAGGTTCGAACAAGACAAGTATGAAACGACAAGTGCCGAGCAGCGCGTGTCGCGAGTGAAACAAAAACACTATACAAAGCGCGTGCGAGTGAGAAAGCTGCGAATAGATTCATTTTGTTTATTTGATTGGAACATTACGTTAAGTGCGTATTTTCTGAAAAAAAAACTCCTAATTTTTCCTGTTCAGATCCCAAAGCGACGATGATGACTGAAGACAACTCACTCCTCACAGATGATGAGGACTCGCATCACCAAACTCCGCCCAAGCAACAAATGCCCGTCGTGCAACCCACGTAAGAGCTATTTTATTATTTAAGCATTTTTATTTATAATACCTTTATTCGAAAATAAGGAATTCTGGCGACGTCCGCCAAGCTTGGAGAAAAGTAAAGCGATTATACAGAATTGATGAGACTCTAAGGCTGTGAACACAATGCGAGTATTCATTACATATTTCATTTCACTCCGTACCGCTCAAACGTTTCTTTATTTTAATTACGATCACATTAACTATGTCTCTAATCTGGCCTGTTTTGTTGTTTGTACTAATTACCTAATTGTTTTCGTAAAAAAGAGAGCTGCGTATACCTCACCGCCGTTGTAATTTGAAATAAACAAAAGATAATAATTACAATAAGTATGTAGTTCTTAACATATTCGGCAGAGGTCACTTACCTAAAGCTAAGAGGTTAATACAACAACAAAAAATAATCTCCTAACTTGCGGGTAGCCCAGTTGGAAGAGCAGCACGCGCGATACGTGAAGGTCGTGAGTTCGAGCCCCGCACCGCAAAGTGAGATTATTTTTTTTGTTTCTGGATAATTTTTAAAGTTCGCTTGTGCGGCGTCGAGCGTCGAAAAATCGTTAATAATTAGGTATGGTCTTATATTTTATGCAAATGTAAGGCAAGACAAAATAAATTAACGACACTATTTATTTTTTAGATCTGCAGTAAAAGAAAAAGTACAACAGTTTGAAGAGCTGGCGTCCAGAGTAACCAGGACGAAGACGAGAGCTATGGCGAAAAAGGTAACTTCAAGTTTCATTTATTATGATTACCATATAAAACCATTGTTTGCTTTATATCGATCCACCGAGTATACACGTGGGTTACATATAAAACATCGTGCCTGAATTGTTTTTACTTTTCGTGTGTAGCTTCGTTTAGATGAAACATTGTCTGCATCGCCCGGTTGACGAAGAAAATGAGTAATTTTTAAATGTATATTATAACTTTGTCTGTCTCCAATCCTATATTATGTGAACTGATATGGCTGTGTTGTGAAGCTTTTAAGTATTCATTCTTTCTTTCGTTCTTAAAACTAGTTGTTGCCTTCGTCTTTGTTCGCGCTATTTCTGTAGTCTAGTTACCTTATTTAAACTAAATCGATTAAGTAGGTTTTTCATAAATAGTCACAAACACATATTTCTACAAACATTCATGTTTTGAATAAGATAAATAATTGCAAAGGCACCTTTTTAACAATATGGGTGACAGACATACTGAGTGAGCCACAAGTCTTCATGTGGCTCACTTGTAAAATTTTTGCTCAACCTATTATTTAGGTTTGGTATTTTTTGATGCTCAATTAAAAATAACCCTTTAAATAATAGTGGAATAGTTGAAATAAAAGTACTATTCATGTTAAAGATTCTACTATTCTTCTCTTCTGTTCTTAGGAGGAGGAACCAGAAAATCAGACCCCTCCAGACAAGATATCCAAGCCGGTGTTGTCAGCTGAGACCCTAAGCAAGATGAACAAAATGATATTCAACGGGAAAGCGCCACAGGTAACCAAACATATTTTATAATGTTCATACAAACTTATAAATGACGTTGTATCTATTCTAAAATATTCCAAGGCTTATCTTTTCGCGGACGATCTAAAGATATGTAGGGAAATCACTTCGCCAAATGACGAATTGCTTCTCCAGAATGACCTCAATAATCTAGCAGATTGGGTAAGGGCTAATCAGATGGAACTAAATACGGATAAATGTCATTTTATTCAGTTTACAAGAGACAAAATGCAAACATCACCTACATACCTTGTTAATGGGATGCCTTTGAAGGAGGTTGACTGTATTCGAGATCTCGGCGTTACTCTGGACAAACAGCTACGTTTTAATAAACATGTTGACAACATCACATGCAAGGCTTTCAAAATGTTGGGGTTTGTGATTCGCAGCTGCAAAGAACTAAAGTCGCCCAAAACCAAAATGTTATTGTTTAACGCGTATGTGAGACCTATACTGGAATATTGTAGTCCAGTCTGGACGCCACACTACGACATTTATATAAAACGCCTAGAACGAGTACAAAAACGGTTCCTGTGGCATATGTCCTTCCAATCCGGTCTAGCGCGGGAGCTGCCCTCGTACACTGACCGCCTTTCTAGGTACCAAATGTTGAATTTAAAAGACAGACGCGAAATGCTAGATCTTCTTTTTTTGCACAAGTTGGTTAGTGGTGGTCTTGATTGCCCAGGCCTTCTTGCACAGCTACAGTTTCGTATTCCTCTGAAGTTGCCAAGAGAAGGCAAATTCGTTCCATTTGTGTCTAAGGGGTCTAAAAGCAAACTCGGTCACCACTCACTAATAAATAGACTTCAACGTCAATACAACGGACTGATGAAGAGATCTGCTGATGTTGATATTCTGGCTTGTAGCGATCATAGATTCAAGAGGGCTGTACTTGATTCGTTCAAGTTGTAGCCGTACGTACTGGCGTAGTTCTCTTAATTTTAAGTTTTTCTTAAGTCTTGCTCACATTTGCTTGTCGTGGCAGCCTATAAGTGAATCTGCACTTAGCTTAAGTATAAAACATAAGTTAATACCATGTAATTAGTGTAAGATTTGTTGGTTGTCCTTAATAAATAAATAAATAAATAAATAAATAAAATACAAACATTTCTATAGTAATGTATAAGATATATGTAATTCAGCTGTTTACTTGTGGTTGCTAATAATTAATGAATGAAAAGCTTTATTTCAGAAAAAGACTTTCCATATACATAGCTAAATTAAAATGAAATAAAAACACAAACACATCTTATATCTAGAGTTTGACCAGATGTGGATAAATGATCAGTGTTTGAGAATTGGACCATCTATCCGCTCGGCAAACACCGATAGGAGCGTGCTAGGCCTGCCTCGCACTCGCTTCCACATGGAACCCACTCTCTTACGCACCACGGCATGGAAACCATCGGTGTTCCGAGTTGCGAACATACACGAAGAACTGCATCACCAAGGCAGACCCAACAGTCCCCTGAAAGGCGCTACGCGTATAAATTTTATGGCACTCTTAAAAATTTCAATATGGTGGTATAATAGGAATTATGACCATTCATAGGTTATTATTTTAATGTGCCCTGCCCTCGAGTGACGGTAAAGTGCTTCAATGCATTTGCCCCCGCAAAAAAATGCACAACAACTAACATAGTGATATCAGCCGGCTAATGTGTTTTCCGAAGCACGCAGATGTTCGTGATAAGCGTCACTAAATCCAATCGGAATGATCTCTCATCCAACATCCAACTGTGCCGCGTTGATCTTAACTTTCAGTTTAACAGTTGTTATTGTGCTATAAGTAGCTTTACGTATGCAAAAAATATATTTTATAAGTCGAACAACGAAGATTTTAGATAACTAGAACTCATATTTTACTTTGAACAGATCTCAAGTTCGGCATCAAAACCCCGAGCCAACATACCCGTCGCAATTAAGTCCAACATCCCAGCCTCAACGTCCAAGCTGAGCGCATTAAGTAAACACAAGGAGACGGCGGAAGAAACGCTCAAGAAGGAGAAAGAAGATGCTAGGAAGAAAAAGGAGGCCATGCTCGAGGCTAAGAGGGAGTTACAAAAGAGGTGAGACTTTTTTTGACACACGAACACACACTCGAGCGCGGATTGACACACACTATCGCAGGCTGAAACAGAGATAGAGAGACTGACAGCCCCCCCCCCTCCCCCTCCCACGTATACGTAGACTGACGACCACACACACGCAGCCCTCCCCCCCCCCACACACACGTGAACTCGCACACACACACATCCGTAAACTGACACACCCACACTTACGCACACGCGGACTGACACAGTCACAAAAAAATTGTGGGAATCAAAAGTACTGTATAAAGTTATTAGGTTCGACACCTGCTGCATTGTAAAGCGCGGTTATTTTAAGTACTAAAATCAATATTGAATTTGTACGTCATTCAGTGGTTTTAGAAATTCGAATCACTATTCTAAACATGATGATTGTTACAGAAAACGCGAAGAGAAAATGGCCGCAGCGGCCGCGGCCAGGGAGGCGGCGGAGAAGGAGAGACGCGCCTGCATGCAGGCCGCGGCGAGGGAGCGGATGGAGAAGCAGGCGCACGCCGACCAGGGCAAGCTGGAGCGGATGAAGGAGGCGGAGCGGGTGAGGAACTAGTTCAGATCGGTCTAGAGGCGGCGAGGGAGCGGATGGAGAAGCAGGCGCACGCCGACCAGGGCAAGCTGGAGCGGATGAAGGAGGCGGAGCGGGTGAGGAACTAGTTCAGATCGGTCTAGAGGCGGCGAGGGAGCGGATGGAGAAGCAGGCGCACGCCGACCAGGGCAAGCTGGAGCGGGTGAAGGAGGCGGAGCGGGTGAGGAACTAGTTCAGATCGGTCTAGAGGCGGCGGAGGAGAGACGCGCCTGCATGCATGCAGACCGCGGCGAGGGCGAGCAATGAATGTGATGTTTGCGAATATTTACTAGAGATGAAACGGATATCCGGTATCCGGCCTATTTTCAGTATCCGGCCGCATACCGAATTTCAAATAAATGCGACATAAAGACTGAAGGAACTTTATTTAACGTAAATAATCATGAATTTTTAATAACTAAACAAATTATTAATACTCAAACTGCACTAAGGGCAAATTATGATGAATAAATACCAATTTCTCTGCGTTAAGAGGCATCAGACGGTTTCGCTTGTCTTCTAACAACAAAAATTCATTCTTTCAACTAATGTCACTCATAAACGAAAGGGCCCGAAGTCAGCCGAGTCCACCCGATCGCTTAGTTACTGATTCACTCGTGTAACGAAACGAGTCGCCACGCGACTATGTTCGGCCGGTTATTCGGCTATCCGGCCTTAAGGTTGGCCGGATATTCGGTATCCGGTATCCGGCAAAACAACTATCCGTTTCATCTCTAATATTTACCGAGTCGAGAGCAATGAATGTGATGCTGGCGAATGTTTGTTTATTTTATATATTGTCAACAGAAAAAAGCGGAGTTAGCGCGTAAAGTGGCGGAGACGGAGGAGAGGCGGAGGGCGGAGGAGCAGGCGCGGCAGCAGCGGCTCGCCGAGGAGCAGAGGAGGGCCGACGCACTCCGGCGCAAGCAGCTGGAGGAGGCCGAGGCGTGAGTCACTCAGAACCTTCCATCAAACATTATGTACAACAGTCTTTCCCAAAGTCGTCCACCTAACGCCCTTTTGTGGTTTCTGGAGACCTAGAGGAGGGTGATAGGGGGCCAAAAGATCCGGTGCAAGCAGCTGGAGGAGGCCGAGGCGTGAGACATTCAGGACCTTCGATCAAACATTTTATTCATCAGTCTTTCCTAAAGTGGGCGATGATGCTCCCTTGTGGGTTCTAGAGACCTAGAGGTGCGATAAGGGACCCAAAAGATTCGGCGCAAGCAACTGAATAAGGCACAGAGAACATTCGATCAAATATTATGGAGATAAATGTTTCCTAAAGTCAGCGATAACGGGCAACAAAAAATACGGGGGCGCTGGTAAAATTTAAGGAGACTATTCGTGATGAGTAACTTGAGTAAAGATTTATTATTACTGCTCTGGAGCTGTGGTTGTGCTGTGAAGAGAGTGCTGGCAACTCTGCTTCCGTTTCCCACAGCATGGCCACAAGGCGGTGTTACTGAGGTTTTGTGGGTAAGAGTGTCCCATACACTTCATACATCTATCTCTCTCAGGTGTGGGTACGGTGCGTAACGCATTTCACCATAAGAAAAAAGTGAAATAATGGGGGCGTTTCAAATTACCGGCCGTTAACGGAAATAAATTTGAAAACCTCTGCTCTAGATGCACAGTTGCGAACATAATACCTATTGATGGTTAGGTGACGGCTCAAAATATTTGAGAACTACACTTTAATGCCATAATATGTATTTAAAGTGCTTAATAAATTTTACTGAGAAGTTAAATAAACAAGAAATTATTTTTGTAATTTTTAGTATGAAGAAAGAGGCGGCGATTATGGCGAAAGAGATAGAGAAGAGACAGAAGGAGTACATAGAGAAACAGAAGATGAAGCACAGGACCACAAATGACAAACGTGAGTTTCGTTTCCTAGTTCATTTTGTTATGAATACTACGCGTACTAGCCACGTATTTTACTCGTTTTCCTCTGATTCTTCGTTCCTATTGGTCGAAGCGTAATGTTATATAGCTTAAAGCCCTCCTCGATAAATGGACTATCCAATACAAACATATTTTTTCAATATTAAGCAGTAATTCGTGAGATTTTTGCGTTCAAACAAACTTTTCAGCTGTATAATATTGGTAAATATATAGAGATGGTCGCGAATAGCCAAAAACACATTAAATGGGCATTAGATTTTCGTACACAGTTTTTTACATTTTTTATGGCGCTTCACGGCGCACTAGTGAATTTTAAATACTGGTGTCTTGGATAGATAGATAGATAGATATACTTTATTGCACAAAACTTTACAGAAATAGGTTTTACAGATTGATTATAGTACAATTTTGGCAGTCTTATCGCTAGAAAGCGATCCCTTCCAGACATTACATTACATGGATATTACATTGGATTACGTGCTTATGAAACATTTCTGCAACGAATGTACCACGGACTGATAGATTTTTAAACGCATACAGCAGAGGGCACTTACCGGAGGCTAAGAGATTAATACAACAGATAGAGTTTCGGAGGAGCATTGTAACTAACACTGTGATACGATAATTTTATATATTAGATTGAGCTTTGGTATACGTTAAGCCTTGAAGTCCTTTCTTTTAGTACCGTCTCTTATTCATCTGTGCTGACCTACGACAATACGTAGGAGTCGACACAAATACAGCGTCAGCAGAATTGGCATAGTAAACCACTCTCCATACGTAATGCACGATTAGCCAATCAACACATCGATCCTACATCTCCTAGGATGCGCAATACGTCACATTTCACGCATAAGACGACAAAAGTTATGATACTGTTGATTGGTTAATAGCACACCACACTCGTATTTTCAACCAACCAGCTGCTGACGATACTGACTTCAATTGATTTTGACATTTCATAAGAGCGCGATAAAATTAACTCTCTTGGCGCTTGCTAGGCCTCCAGGATATCGTCGCCACTAACTATGTATACAACAAATCAAGATTGGTAGTTGGGCCTTGCTCCCCGAGAAAATAGCACCTAGCTTGGCAGAAGTACTTTCACTTTTAGTAAAAGAACATACGTTCCTTATACATCTATCAGTTTCGGTCTCAAATATATGTGCTTCGGGAATATAAATCTTGTAGTAGTCGGGGGCTAATACCTACCATTCATCCCGCAGACCACACCCCGCTCAAGACGCCTGGCACGCCGTGCGGCATCTCACACATGGAGCCGGTGTACATGGCTGACGGGTTCCAGTACCTCAACTCTGATGAGGACGAGGAACCGCCGGAGAGGCCGCCGCCCGCTTGGAGCTCATCGAAGGTAACTACTGTTGGGTTTACTAACTGACTTGATAGAAAACGATTAGTGTTTATGGTCAAATAAAAATAATAATAAATAAGTGCTCATGGTTTTTAACTAAGGATTGCAGTTCCCCACATAAAACAATCATTCGTGTAATGAAATATTGCGTTTGTACTGTGTCTGGGTGTTTTTTGATTTTGTCATCTTGTATTTTATATATACAGATAACACCTAGTTCGGCAGAAGTACTTCCATTTTAGTAAAGAATGTTCCTTACATAGATTGATACACTTTATTGCACAGAAAAAAATTCAGAAATTGGTTTTACAGACATGTTCAAGTACAATTTAGGCGGTCTTACTTCTAGAAAGCCAGACAACCTTTAGATAGAGGAAATAGTAGATATCGAGAAACGGGTACAGCCGTACAAAATATTAATTGAGAAAATATTAACAGAAAACATAATACCTACATAAATGTTCCCATATCCTCAGGCCCGCAAGCAGACGCTGATGGTGCAGTGCCAGATAGCTCAAGCTCACATCGACCGCTTGTTCAGCGTGCGCGTGCACAGCCCGGACCTGCGCGACATCTTCCCCGACATCGACCGCGCGAGGCTCAAGCGCACCTCCTCCGCCGTCTGGCGCACGCCGCCCGCAGCCAGGCTGCCCACGCTGCAGGAGTGACGTAAGTAACAACTACCGGCCCGCGCATGCCTCCTTGCGGCACCCCAACCATTGAGAACCTTGACTTGAACAATACTGGTGCCTTAATAACTACTTGCGGCACCCCAACCCATTGAGAACCTTGACTTGAACAATACCGGTGCCTTAATAACTACTTGCGGCACCCCAACCCATTGAGAACCTTGACTTGAACAATACCGGTGCCTTAATAACTACTTGCGGCACCCCAACCCATTGAGAACCTTGACTTGAACAATACCGGTGCCTTAATAACTACTTGCGGCACCCCAACCCATTGAGAACCTTGACTTGAACAATACTGGTGCCTTAATAACTACTTGCGGCACCCCAACCCATTGAGAACCTTGACTTGAACAATACCGGTGCCTTAATAACTACTTGCGGCACCCCAACCCATTGAGAACCTTGACTTGAACAATACTGGTGCCTTAATAACTACTTGCGGCACCCCAACCCATTGAGAACCTTGACTTGAACAATACCGGTGCCTTAATAACTACTTGCGGCACCCCAACCCATTGAGAACCTTGACTTGAACAATACCGGTGCCTTAATAACTACTTGCGGCACCCCAACCCATTGAGAACCTTGACTTGAACAATACTGGTGCCTTAATAACTACTTGCGGCACCCCAACCCATTGAGAACCTTGACTTGAACAATACTGGTGCCTTAATAACTACTTGCGGCACCCCAAACCATTAAACATTTAGCTATAATGCGCCTTATAATATTCATCATAATATTTAGGATGATTCCATATTGCGTGCGAGTCCGTAGAGCGTGCGAACGACGCGTACGTCGTGATTGCGCACGTTTTCGTTCTTGATGAAATCGCACGCCTAATGTGGGCTCGGCCTTAGTGTTCAGTTTATGGTATTTATTATAATTGTGTAGGTTATTGATTTACAATTCATACGCACATTATTTTAGTTACACACCCATTAATAAAGTCTTTGCATGACCCAAGGGTTGACAGTATTACTCTTTTCTTCCTTGGGCTCGTAGCGCATTGGTAACCTAATGGAGACAAAATAAAACAATAACTCCTTGTAGTATTCCTAGTGTTTATCTTAATCAATGACAGTGAAATGCCAATTCTTACTTGCGGCATAAATACAAGTGGATCAATAATTCCTCCTTAAGGCATCCACCATAGTCTGATGCCTTCAATAAGAGCGGTGATAGACCACCACCTTGGATTGCACCCCATTGCAAACTATTTAACAAAAATAGTCCGAAAATGTCACATGGCAAAGCAAATAGATAAAACGTTTTAAATTTTAACAATTCTTTTGTTTTACAGGTACTCCTTGAAATGTGTGGAAATTAAAATCCGCTGGCGGCGTCTGTATTGTAAATATAATTTTATTACGATTATTATATGATATAATGTAATCATGAGTATTATATACCATGTAGCCGCTCTCTTTTGGGCTACGCTCTCGGTTTTAGACAAATAATATATCTCTGCGACATTTTCCATTGAATTATGTAAATAATTTACCGTCGTTCAGTCTTCATTCTTTATTTCTTGCGTATGACTTATCGTCATTTCGTATTACAATTGATGGCTTTTTTATATCATCAGTGGGCTTACATAAATCCTTGTGATTGAGTTGCTTATAACGTGATTTAAAATGTAACAATGTAGCTCAAATAAAAATGGAATATAATTGATAACCCAGCTCAAAAACACTGACCAATTTCGTTAAAATGTCTAATGCTCGGTTCCAATATCTTACGATTCGTAATATGTCAAAATTGTATATCCGTTTTTCTCCAACCGACCACGAATCGTTAAATACCGTTCCATACATCTGTCTTTAGTCGTCCGTCAGTCGTTTTAAGCTTACGTCTTGTATAATTTATAAATATCCGGAACTAGAACGGATGTCAAATATTAGAACCGACATTAAACAAATCGCTCAAAAATTTTGTTGACCGTACTATAAAATAAGATTGTGTGTGAGCTAATTTATTATAGATTTTTTTGAACTCAAACCACTGTTTTTATAGTACTTTACGCCGTGCTAGCAAACTTTAAATATTAGAAACAATTTTTTTATCTCCCCTTGCGGTGCGGGAATCGAACCCACGACCTTCACGTATCGCGCGTGCTGCTCTTCCAACTGATATGTATGTAGTTCTAAACATATTCGGCATAGGGCACTTACCGGACGCTAACGGTTGATACAGCAGAAAAATTTCGTCGCCTACGATAACTTGCGGTTAGCTCAGTTGGAAGAGCAGCACGCGCGATACGTGAAGGTCGTGGGTTCGATTCCCGCACCGCAAGGGGAGATAAAAAAATTATGTTTCTAATATTCAAACCACTGTTATCCGTCATTTCTTTGAACATCAAACATTCTAAAAACATCAACATCTAATAAGTCCATCAGTTAGATTGAGAAAATACAATGAAAACATATTCAAATTATACCTTTATTGCCTATACGTATTTTTTGATTAAAAATACTAAAATTGGTATTAATACAGCTCAAAATCAGTGGAGGGATGTTTACGGCACTAATTCATAATAACTGTATGAAGAAGTGACATAGCGCTAAATTTTAACGCAATGTATCTTAGTAAGTTCTTGTATCACTACATAGTATGAAAACAAAGTAACTTTTTCTTTATGTCCCTATACAACCTGTAACGGAAAGGGGGTAACAATGTAAAGTAGGTGGATACTATACCTTGTATAGATTCTATATACGAAATCCCGAGTTAAAATAAACACTTTATTGTTTTTATGAAATAAAAAATGATTAACTATAATGACTGACTAAAACGTAAACAAACGCATCACAACACTATTGAGGTCAGCGACCCCAAATCACGTTATCACTTCATTACAATCACTGCGATCCTGAATTTCTCCACCTCCTTCCTCGACATGCGCGCCTAGTACTTTCTTAGAAGATGCGCGAACATTATGCAACATTTGTGGTGTCACTGTACAGAACGCGGCCTTGATGCTTTCTATCATCTCTTCCCTTGACGAGCATGCTACAGCGTACACCTTCCTTTTAAATTAGTCCCACAAGAAGAAGTCCAACGGAGTGAGGTCTGGTGACCGAGCTGGCCATGTGATACGACCTCCTCGCCCAATCCACAGATGGAAACGAGCGTTTTGATGGTTTCGTAAATCTCTTTCTCTAGCTCTCGGTCGGCCATCACGCTGCCGTCGGTTGCTCCGACACAGAGAATCATCTCGAATATTCTTGATTGCTCAAAGACATCACGAAATATCACTAGGCTATCCGTAGTAAGTAGGTAATCCAGAAAGGCAAAAACACAAGATGTTGTCACGGCGACGACAACTCAATGACTTAACTGAATTGTCAAAATGAGAAACGCTAAACCAACAAATTTCAGATGTGATTCAGTAAACACTAAAAGATGAACCACCATTGTGATATTTAAATTAATAGCATAATAGGTAGGTACATCCAAGTCTTTCGACGATTCCAACAATACTGTGATAGTGTTGTGTAAGCGTGACTTAGTCAAAATTTTTACTTGTATTTGACTGATATTTAAAAAAAAATATTGAATCAATAAATGCGTGTACACAGCTACAAATGGTCCCATACAGTTTGTAACCGTTAACTGCTTTGGTATTTTTGATATTGTTATACCCTTTCCGTTACACGTTGTATATGCTAAGATCTTTAAAATTACGCAATGGATTTTTATGCGATTATTTTGATAGTTAGAGTGATGTATGATGATGATTTATATGTATAATCCAGAAATATGTAGCAAGCTTCATTTGTCTTTACTTGCGCCCGTGCGAAGCCGGAGCGAGTAGCTAGTATATTATAAAAGAAATAATGTTTCCTATTATTTTGATAAACTGCTGGACATTTTAGCCGTCTATCCTACACGATTTTATATATTACTAGCTGTGCCCGCGACTTCGTTCGCGTGGACTACATCCTTTTATGGTCGATTTTACCCATTTCTCCCCTAATATACGAAACAAAAAGTAGTCTATATTTTAATCCAAGTTGCGAGCTATATTTGTGCCAAATTTCATATCTCTAACTTCAAAAATAATCATTTTTCCATATAAACTGCCAAAGGTGGTATAACCCCCCTCCCCCCCTTCTTTTCTAATAAAAAGTAGCCTATGTCCGTTCTTGAGATTCAACGTATACCTATACCAAATTTCATCAAAATCGGTTGAGAGGTTTTAGCAGGAAAGCGTAACAGACAGACAAACAGACAGATAGTTACTTTCGCATTTATAATATTAGTAGGGATTTAACAAGGTCTTGAATAATTGGTCAGTCAATAAGAGTTTTCAAGTAATGACATTACCATTTCACTTTGCATATCGTCTTTTTTAGTCCAAGTTTCTGATATACTCGCATAGTTCAATAAGCTCATAAAACACTACATTTAGTAACGGAAAACGGATCGCCTAAAAGTGACCTTATATAGATAATAATAATATATAATGTTAGAACATGTATTTTTCTTGTATAGTTGAATCTTGAATGGAGAAAATAAAGTAAAAGGTTTTACACTAATTTATCATAGCAAGAACAATAAATGAGAAAGAAATGTAGTTATTTCCACTACATTTCAACCAATTTCAGATAAACCTGTAATTATTTTCTCGATTCTGTTTTTATAAAGGTTGAATCAACCAAATCATCTATAATGGCATGAAATTTAAATTTGTGTGGCTATCAGATGCAAATGTAAGGTACTCTCACCAATGTTCTTCTTCTTAGAATGTGGTATTTTTCATTATACTTGACACATTTGTTTATTTCATTTGATACATCACACAACTGGAGGCTAAAGTTTTCATCATAATGAATTCAAATGAATGTATCAAGTATATTGTAAAATGTGTTTGTGAACTAAGCTTAAATTAAACCTATTAAGATACAGGAGAGTTAGGTAACAACATCCTAACAAAACAGCCGTAAGATTATTGAGTGTGAATTCAATCAGGATTAGTCTTTACTCGAAGTCGGGCTTTAAAATAGCTGTAAATCAAAATCCTTTATCGAAATTGTACTACATCCACAGTTTCATGTTAAATACAAACAAATTATTGTGTCCCGCCGCATCATGACGTACATAGGTGTCTGTATACCAACTCTAGCATAACAAAAAAGGTCTAATGTGTCTATAGTCCATACATATACACATGGTTGTTACGCATATGGAAAACAGGGATAACCGGGAAAACTCAGGGGATTTTTTTCTCCTGGAATAGTCAGGGAGAAGTCAGGGAATTTTAGAAACTCTCTGGAATTTTCCTAACATTTTTAATTTTTTCAAAAATTATGAAAAATGAACCGACTTGAAACTAAATCTGAAAAATAGTGATGAATATGAATATTTTTAGTATGATTGAATATTTATATAATTTTTTTGTTAATTAGAACAAGCTATATCAGTGCCAAACATTAAAAATAAAAAATGAACTAATTTTTTTGCATCTGATTAGACGGTACACAACAACACGATTATTAGTATATTGATCAGTATTTAAATTTGTATCTTTTAACACCGACTCAGCAAATTGGCTACTTGACAGTGTTAACAATAAAATATGAAAAGTGTTAGACATGTTAGCTTATTAGTTAAGTAATCATTTTACATTTTTACTTTTTAATTAAAAGCATAGTTAGTATTTTATTTTTGCAAAATAATTTTTACTTTTTTTATCTGTGGAACAAAAGACCCGAAACGGAAACCACCATTGCAATTCGGAAATGACAGCTGTCGGCGAAAATTATTTATTTTAATGTGACGAAACAATTATTATTTTACCGATTAAATTGAATTATTGTGTCTCTAATCGTATAAAGAATTTATTGAAACATTTTCCATTTATCTTAATTAAGTCGTTCATAAGCGTATCGGTTCGTTGTTTAGGACGTTGACGTCATAATTGCAACAGTGACGCGACTAGGCGTTTTCGCGCGCTTTTTAAATGTGTTACACAAAATCTTATTTTTCTCTGGTTATTTAAATTATTTCCAGATAAATCGAATTGCTTGGGATATAAAATGAACGGGCGCACATTTTACAATACTTTTTCAAAAACTGTCAAGTAGCCAATTATGTTTGTAAGTGTAGTAAAAAAAACAAGAAAAAAACATTTATTTGCTTTAAATGTCTTAATTGTACATTTTACAGTGTTCAAATTCTTTTTCAAATTCTAGTTTTTTTAAATTTGTTCATTTTATTTTGTTACGTAACATTCCCATCCAAATTAATCTTTGAAAAATTATATTATTTCGTATAATACAATTTTTCAACATGAAAATGTAATTGAATTTTCTTTATTCTCTCAAGTCGCTGGAAATATTTTTTTTTTCCCAAAAATGATTCACTACTATTAGTATTTCTGATATACAATTTTTTCCCTGAGTTTGTAAATGTGACAGTGTTTTGATGCGGCCCAATAACCATTTGTTTAATATTTCATGTTAAACAAATTGTTATTTATTTAAACCTAACCTTCCTGGAATATTCGTAAAATATGCATGGAAAATCTGGAAAAGTCAGGGAATTTGTGATTCAGCAATGCGTAACAACCATGATACATACATTTAAACGTCTGTGACTGAGATAAATATGGAAATAAATTATTTTTGACGTTATGTCACACGCGAGGCCGTGGAGCGAATGAGAGTTAGAGAGGCTTTTATTATTTTTATAGTACTAAACGCCGTACTAGCGAACTTTAAATATTAGAAACAGAAAAAAATTATCTCCCCTTTTACCAGAGGCTAACGGTTGATACAGCAGAAAAAATTCATCGCCTACGATAACTTGCGGTTAGCTCAGTTGGTAAGAGCAGCACGCGCGATACGTGAAGGTCGTGGGTTCGATTCCCGCATCGCAAGTGAGATAAAATTTTTCTGTTTCTAATATTTAGACAGGCTTTGCCAGTGCCATTTTTGGGTCTTAACTGTGCATCTACATCTGTGATCGATTGTACTCGACTGCCAGTGGACAAAAGAAACATAGAAGCATTATTAACGCTTTAAAATGGCACCACAAAAAGTAAGACACGGTGGGCGTGGCTTAAAAAAGTGAGCTAGCGCCGGTATTAGTACCAGACCACTTGCTTTGAAAAATGCCACCATTAGTCGTCAATTGATGCAAAAATCATAAAGACTGCATGTCAAGGTAAATTGCAGTTCGATATACCAATAAATAACAATCGAAGGTTAAATTTTGAGCATTTCTTTACAATACTACCATTGTTCTAATTTTCATTATTCACTGCTGTATTGGATCAAATATTTTTATCAATGGTTTGTTTGCAAATAGATACGAATGTTTGGGGAGTCCTAATGTTGCATCTATGGCCTTTGTTGATATCAATCGGATTTTGTGTGACTACACGTATGTTAGAATTATGTTTTAACGCTAAGACTGTTATGAAATATGGATTGTAAGTTAGAAAATAAAATTTTACATCTAGTAATTGATTGGTTTTTTTATTTAAAATAAAACATGTTTGCTTGACACTTTTTTGGATAATTTAATCTAAGTTTTCAGATGTTTTTAAACATTTTCACGTTCTAAAATAAGAAAATTTTATAAAATAAAAGAAACAATGAAACTAACAAGTCTAAACAATATTTTATTGCTAAATACCACTGCATCCTTACATAATTGATTTCAGTTGCACACTAACTGGGTGACACAAACTTTCCTTGCAATTTATCTAAAACATATTTCAATAAATAGAAATAAACACGAACGAGTATCCCAGAACATCGGTAAAAGATCTTGAAGCCAGTTGCGTTAATTGCGTGTTTTTACGGATAAACTGCGGACACTCGTCTCGGAATGTCGGCAAAGACGGTACTCTATTGCAATCCGAATGGCAGTTTCCCAATAAATATCGTTTCGATCGTTCGCCGTGGTCCTTCGAGCCGGATACCGAACGATTGTGAATGTTTAGTTGAGAGCGGCGGCACCAGAGATGATTTCAATGAGCTCCCTAGTGATGACGGCCTGCCTGGTCCTGTTGAAGGTCAGGGTGAGTTTGTCGATCATCTCTCCGGCGTTCTTGGAGGCGTTGTCCATAGCCGTCATGCGGGAGGACTGCTCGGAGCAGGCGCCCTCCTTCATCGCGTAGAAGATCATGGAGGCGAGAGAGAACTCCATGTAGGACTGGATCACGTCGGAGTCCAGCGAGTCGTATGTGGCCAGCTTCGGGGCGTTCTGAAACGTTAAACATAATTTAGACATCTTGAAATACTGTCCCAAAAGAATGCTGCATCGAAACTAATTGATGGAACTTTAGAATCAACACGGTATTCTAATATTGCACTGTAGTGCCTGCATTAACTCGGGTTAAATATTTTACTGAAATAGTAAAGAAAATCTACAACCCTATTGGCTACTACAAGAATGAAATTATTTAAAGTATTCCTTGCATCGCGTATGCTCCGAAAACTACAGTGAAGAAAATAATGTACTCCAAAATTTTTCGTTGTTAAACAAAATATAAATTAAAAAAAACATATATTACGGGACAATATATGTTTTTGTATTATTAAAATACCGCTATTAGAAAATACGATTTATATTTATTTCATGTATCAACCCTTATCAAAATAAATTACTTCATATTTAGGACTATCTTTTTTTAAATTGTTTAATTCGGGTCTTCGCTTCGAAAGATATCACATTTCTAACTATTACTTAGGTACGCCAAGTAGTAGGTAACATTTTTATTCAAATGAAGCCGTTAGAAAAGCTTGTTAAAATAAACGCCGCTAGAAAAGGCTGTATATTAAAATGACTAAGTTTATTTGTGTGAGGCCACAAGGATGGAGCAGATTAGCGAGAGACAGGACAAAATGGAAAATTCTAGAGGAGGCCTATGTCCGAGGAGGACAACCTGAATGAAATAGTGCGGGTGTTACCGATTTTAATTAGAATAAGTTATGTTAAATATAGAAAAATGTTAAAGATAAGAAATTAGTAATACGGTTAGTTAGTAAGTAGCATGTAATTTTTCAGAGAATAAAGGCTATTTTTATTTTATTTTATTTTATTTTTAAGTTTATTTGTATAAAATAAATTTAAACAATAATAATTGAGATAACCATCTCTCTTGATCTACTACGGCCGATCTCAACTTACCTCGACAGCCTTCTGGCTGAACAGCGGCAGGTCTGACTGCGCGTAAGACACGACCGACTTGAACTTGTTGTAGATGATCTTGCCGGAGCTGAAGTCGTACCCGGAGGTCAGGATCGCGCTCGCGATCTTGGACGCGTCCAGGAAAGTGGGGGGCAGGCGGCCGATCTGGTGACGGGCGAAACGGCCATAAAATATACATATTTAACTCTCTCAGGCAATGGGAAAATAGTTACCTCAAATGAGGGTGTTCGCGCATGAAAAATCCGCTATATGGCGGTATGTAGGCGTGGTCTAACTGCTACGTGATTGGTTTCATTACAATGACATAATGTCACCTTGCAATTTAACATAATCAATCATATAACAGTTGCACCCCACGCCTAAATATCGCCATTTAGTGGATTTTCCATGGGTAACACCCTCATTGTAACTTAACCTTACTGGGGAAAACTAATGAAAATTTTCGATACTCCTGGCTTGATTAAGGTTTGCTCCTAACGCAAAAACGACGGGTGTTATAAAATTTACGTGTCTGTCTGTTTATGGAATTATTGCTCCCAAACCGATTGTTGTTTTTTATCTTTATCACAAAATGTCGGATTACATATTATGACAACTTTCTCAATATCGAACCCTAGCCTAAAGAATCCAAAGAAAAGGCGTGAGATTACTTCGAGTAATTTTGCCAGGTATCCCGATTTGCACGGGAATCCGGAGATATTCAGGAGTCTCGGGACGCGTCCCGATTCGGACCTGAAGGGACAGCTAAGAGCCAAATCATTAATGAAAAATACATATTTAGGTAATTAATTTAATATTATACTTGCAATAGCAGTTTAAAACGCAAACCCAGACCGAAAAACCCTTCGTTTTTCATTTACTGTTCCAACCTGCAACCCGATTTTTTTGACCTCATGTACCGATTACAGTACAGTTTATTAAAGCTGTTACTGGACTTGTCGAACCTTGAAGGCTCGACCCCTGCTACTAATGTACCACCCCCCAGGAGCTTTGTAAACCATACTCACACGCAGGTACACAACAACACAGAAGTCATTGTTATTTGGCTGCGATCTTCTTCCAGTCGGGCGATAAATCGCTACGCCCTAGCTCTCTCAAAGTTTTAAACCCAATCGGACCTGGCAACACCAGTTCGAAGTAACCTCCAAAGGTCACCGAGCCCCCTCACCTCGTTGCAGACGCTGATGATGTGCTTCCCGTAGAGCCGCTGCAGGATGCCGCGCGACTTGTCGCCGACGCAGATCACCTTGATGTTCTCTGCTCCGGGCTCGTTCAGTCGCAGACGGATCACTTTGGACACGCCCGTGTGCACCGCTCCGCACAGACCTGACAATGACAACAGCCTTGTATTCAACTGAGTTGATTGGGTTCTGTACTCGAAGGGTAAAAATGGTACCCTATTACTCAGACTTTGATGTCTGCCACCAGGATGTATCATGTATTTCTATAAATATTTTTTGCAATAAAGTATATCTATCTATGATAATATCTTCCTTACCTCTGTCAGAGGTGATGGCTACATACAGCTGCTTCAGGTCGTCTTCCGGAGCTGCGACCTGAAATAAAAACAACAGCGTGTCTAATATATTCTGGCTTACAAAGATATTAAAGCAGCATGATATGTCCAAATAGCTACTCCGATATTTAAGTTATTATTGTTTTGTTGATTGTTTTGCAGTCATAATTTTATAAATAAGGCTCAAGCATTTTTACAACACTGCCAGTAACAATACTAGCAATAGTATTACAATCAATTGATAATATTGCTTCAGTCTTTCAACGTGCACGCCAGGCAACATTCATAAGCAGATTCCGAGAGATGGAATATCTTTGCCAAACACAATGTTTGGGGCTAGTACCGGAAAGACAGCAGAAGTAATAGCTCACCTCGGCTCTCTCGTAGAACTGCACAGCACCCTCGCCGTATGGGCGAGCGGCCTTCAGGTCACGCTCAGCACGAGTGTATCTGAGGATAAGAGGATATAACCAGTGAACCAAAAAAACATGGAAGAATTAAGAAGTAATAAATGAAAGAATGTAATAGTTAAATGTAAAATGTTATAGTTAAAAATAAGTAGTAAGCCCTCTTGAGTTGCTGTGCCCTACCAGGGCGTCACATGTATACCATAAAATTTCTGTACCAACTTGTAATTTGTAATGTGACATGCAATAAATGAATTCAATTCAATTCTAACTTGAATCAAATATCGCCACCAAAACACACAAATGTAAAACACACAAGCAATAGGTACAATATAAAGTAATAAAGTATAGACACTTGAAAAGAAAACTTTAAGGCTAATGCGTTTAAGCCGAAGAAGACAAATAGACAGGGTCCCATTGTTTGAAATGACGTAACTTGTAATGGGATGGAACAACTGTAATGGTAACATCGCTATGGTGCCATTTTCAAAAGTTAGAGATGCTTCTACGCTTTTATCGTTCACTGGCTATGACTAACAAACAAGCTCCTACTACAGTAGAACTCCAATTATCCGAACTCCGACTATCCGAATCGCCGATTATCCGAATCACAAAAAAAAGTCTAAGTGCGCTATTATTCTTCCCCCCGCGAAGCCGCAAAACAGCTTACATTAACGGAGATGTTTAAAAAACAATGATTTTTATTTCTAAACTTCATGTTTCTTCCGAATCCGAATGGGTCCCGGTCCCCATTAATTCGGATAATTGGAGTTCTACTGTACATTAATATTATGCATCTTTCGAGACAACTACTAATGTAAATTATGCAAGAAACATAGTTTATCCATTGAACCTATCTTACTAAAACAATAAACCTGAATTTTGTTTGTTTAAATGTATGTATGCGTGTTACTCTTCCATACAAACAACACTGAATAGGCGAATTATTACCAGACATGATATTTTTTATTGTGAAATATTGTGAACAATGATAAAGGATAATGGTCCAAATTATTTTCTAATAATTACCAAACTACAGTAGTATAAAGCAAATAATATTCATCCCACTCATGAAAGCAAATCTTCTAAGTTAAATGGCAATGTCCAATGATGTGTAACAGAATTTTCAGATGTTAAACTCTTGACAATAATTCTGACTTTGATTTTATATTTAATTTTGTTTACCTGTGATGTGAAAGATTCCAAATATCTGTCTGCTAAATAGGCATTGCCTACCCAGCCATAATTAATTTGTTTGTCTTCATTTGTTTTTTACAAAAAATGAATCTAAGCACTATATTAACTAAATTATTGTACCTATATACATCCAAATGATTTACTTTCAAAATATAAATACATGTTTCTCTCTTAAACACTGGACAATGGCGGAATCACTGTGTTGTTTCTAATCGCAGGGTAGAGTCATGTCAGTCTCTTATTATATTATCTCTTAGTATATCGACGTAAAGCAAAAATCACATACTTCTATCTCTGGACTTTAATATAATGATTCAAATTCTTCTTAAAAATTGTGGACCAAAATTGTGTAAAAATATGTATTCCTCTAAAACACTTAAGTTATTTTTTTTTACATTTGACAGTTTGTCAGAGATAAGTTTTGAAAAACATTATATTTTTATAGTTAGAAGATCCTAGCCCTGTAATGATCACATTATCTCTATTTGAGTAATTTTCTTTTTTTTTCTTTTCTAAACTAGTGATGATTGAGGACCAAAATATCTTCCAACTTCCAGATGATAATCAAAACTGCACTTTTAGTTAATATGTCTAGAAACCTTAAATTCCTGATGGAGAGTCTTTATAATTAGGGATCTTTGACTGATTATAGGCAGTAGTTGACAAAACTATTTTAACATTATCTACCTACTTTTAAAAACCTTAGGTGGCCATTTGTTTCATAAAATTCCAATTGCAGTAGTAAGGACATTGGTATCTTACTTAGCAGCTGACACCATCTTCATGGACTGGGTAATCTTCTGAATATTCTTTACAGACTTCAGACGAATGGAGATGGCCTTCAATGTGGCCATGTTACGAGTCTGTTGAGTGTTAACCACGGCCACCACCTGGGCGACACCTGGCCCGACACGACCCAGCATTTTAGCGGCTTCTGAAAAAAAATTCGCGAAGAACACTCAATTATTACAGGTTATGTCCTCCAGCCTCCAAAGTTATGTAAGAAGGTTGGACATCACTCGCTGTTATCAGCCAACTAATCACGGTATTTCTTACACAATACACCATAAAATTTACACCCACTGTTGCGCCAAAGCGTTTTACAAATAATAAAAGGGATAATACTAACTTGTATGGGCTTTTTTTAGTAAAAATCACCAGCCGACAGAAAATGTCGCTGGCCGAAAACGTCTGATGTGGGATGCCACTAAAAAAATATAACTGAATGCGACTCTATTATTTTTAGAAAAAAAAAAATAAGTTCATACAGTTCATGCATGAATTACCACGTTACATAAATAAATTGGTTAAGCTGCACATGCGTAAAATATTTTTAAGGTGGTATTCAGGCATGGTTTCAACTTTTACAAATTTTATTGTTAAACTAAAATTGTTTCACAGAACGCATTTCATTGACGTCAATCCGCTTCTTTTCACACCAACCATTTAAAAAAATATAAATAATGTGCTTAAATAATGCGTATTTAATGTATCGAATTGTTATTCATTTAATTGAATTAAATATTTTCTATGTTTTTTACGTACGAATAATTAGAATGTGGTACTTATTGAAATTTTCCACGCTGTCAAACCATATCAAACTGTATTACGTGTTTAGGAACATACTATAATCCAGAAAAATTAGAAATTCATTATACATAGCATTAATTTTGAAAATCTTAGCTTTACAACTTACTCGCATAATCATCAAATTTAGAAGGACTTGGTTCATCATCTTTCTTTTGTTTATATTAGTTTTACTTACTGGTTTTACCTAATTTGCCATGCCAACTCCACAAAAGAACGCAATGAATAACCCAGAAGAAGTTTTAGACCAGCCAACGAGGGAAATAAGCCAAACTGACCATTTAAATAAAAAGTTGTTGACTTCACTTTTCAACAGGATGAACGAAGGAGAGGATTCCAATTTGAATAAAATGCTTGAACCAGACAATTCACCGGACAACGAGGATGAATGGAAAGAGTGAATATCGGTCCGTGACTTGTGAATAAATCCATTATTATAAGTTAATTAATATACTTTAAGTACCTAATAAAATGACATGATATTTTAGTAAATTTCTTTTATTTGTCTTGTGTGTTTGTCTCTTGCACGTAGAAATGACGCAGAATAATATGACTCAAGGTTCAGGTAACAAGTCGTTTTGAAATCAATATTGTTACAGATGAGAATCAGATGGGATTACGTGGAAATCTTAGGATTGGGACCAATTCACAAATTAATTATTTAATTTATAACTGCAGATAAAATCATAATTAGATTACTTACATCCACACTTTCTGTGAGTGTTTGTAACCCACCACCCACAAATAAAACCACTTAACTCGATTTTGCAACTAACCTTAGTATTAGTAATCTATAGACTACCTAGCTTTTCTCCCATAGCAGTAATGTAAAAAAGTATATAAAAAGCCGGTACCTATTATAACGAACAGTCCATAAATAAGACACAATAAATAAGTGAACTCTATCAGGTAACACATTTTTTACGAAAAGTTAAGAATTCCTTATTTGAAAAAAAAAAGCTATTTTTGTTATGACTATGCAGAATGGATGTGTATTTAGAGACTTTAGAATGATGTCAAGAACAAACAACGAGTAGGAATTTATTTCTCGTAATTTATGGGCATTCCCTAGAACAGTGTTTCCCAAAGTGAGCGCCCCTTGTGGGTGCTGAGGGGGACGTTAAGGGGCCCACAAAATATGGAGGCGCTGATGAGATTTAAGGAGACCATTCATGAATTGTAACTGCAACTACACATTTTTAAATTCACTAAAATTACATTCGCCATACTATACATAAAACATCCAAAAAGTTGTATTAATAATAATACTATAACTATTCTGGCGTCCTCTCCTCTGGTGGTTCTTGGTGGTGATGCTGCAAAGTGAGTGTTGGAAACTCGGCTTCGGTTTCCCACAGCATCACCACAAAGGAAATACCAGGAGGGTTATGTGGATAGGAGTCCCACACACATTTCGTAGGTACTTTCACTTCCCTCGGGTGTTATGTTAGTACAGTTCATTACGCATTTCACTACAAGAAAAAGGTGAAATAATGGGGGCGCTACAAAATAATTGATTTTCAAAGTAGGTGTTTAACAAGATAAGTTTGAAAACCACTGCCCTAGAGGATAAAGAAAATAATAGCCCGAATCTTGATACTGCTGACTTGATTATGATAAAAAGTGTCTGAACAATTTAGGTAAGTATATTAAAAACACAGTCATTGCCAAAACTTTGGTGTCTCCAAGCGTAAAAAGGTAAGTATTTAAAAATAAAACGCGTAAGAAACAGTAACTTGAATAATATTTTTATTATGTACTACACGAGTTATAATGAGGAATGTTCTTATTTACATAGCTTTTGCATTTCATTAACTCCAATATAATTATTTTATTTTTTGAACATTTACTATACAGATACCATCGAATGGATAGACGTATATTACACTACTGTAACCACGCAACGAAATTAATACTGGACAATAAATAATATAATTGTTGCGTTTACAAAAGATTTCATTATGTAAACAGTGTATCAAGCAAAGCTTCACATCAAGAAAATTATTGCAATCGGACTTCTACTCATGACATCTTACGCATAAATAACATACATAAATAGGACACATTTCCTATTGACAACCTGTTTCATAATTATTTAACACACAAAATTAAAATGTCAAAAATTCAAAATTGTAGACATTATTAAAACATCAAAAAAAATCTGTACATAGAAAAATATATTGGTAATATATAATAATAAGAATGATTTTTTTTACAAGGAAACTAAGGAATTGTGACAAAATAATTTTTTTATTTGGAAACCAACATGTCACTATACGTAAAACTATCATTTTAAAAACGCAACCATCAATGTCATCAGTGGTATCTAGCAAAAACTATACATGTTCAAAAGCGCATGCTTTCTCGATCTTACAATTTATGGTATTTGCAGTGACAAGTTAGATTCCAATCTGATTCATGTTGATAGATAACTTTCTGAAATAAAACAATATATTGTACAACGAAGATCGCAACTATTGCTGGGGCCGTTGCTCGGCGCGGCGACAGCTATGCGCAACCTGGTAACAAACATATACCTGAAATTAATACAACAGAACATTACACATACATATAACGAAGTAAAACACTTCAGCCCCTGATTTAAGGTTCATAATTAATCCTTCATATAAAATGAAACTATTAAACAATAATATTTGTGGACACGATTTTCTGCTCGCATACTGTGCCTCTGCCCACAGATCGTTTTTGGTTTTCTCTGTAGTCACAAATATTGTTGAGAATAGGATAACTACAGACTTACTTGCTAGATTAGGTATTTTCAATAGCATAAAGTTGGGTACGATTGTCTGCTGACTCGCACACTGAGTCCAGTCCCACATATTGATTAGAGTAGAGTCGATAACGACATCGAGAGGATAACAACTGGATAATAACTGCAGAATCAGTTTGCTAGATTATTTTTCGATAGAATAAGGTACCGAACTGGTGTGGACACTTCAGTTATGGTTTGTATTAATTATGACGATGCACACGTGACAAACCATAGGCGAATAAAATAATGATTACCTATTTAAACAAATGTATTTCGTAAAAGAAACATCAACACTAAAAAAAACAAAAACTGTTCTGATTAATTTTGAATGTAATTAAATACCAGCTGCATTGTGTGTTTTTTAATAGTCTCTTATCCTGGAACTCTGATATGGTACCAAATAATGTATGTGATGTTGTACAATATTTAATTTATTTATTTATTTATAATACTTACCTAACAATAATACGGTCCCGTGGCTGCTTAGGCCGCCTTCTCTATCATGTCGATGTTTATTTTGTAGAACACGTACGGGTAGTATTCCGACGAGCCGAATCCGAGACCGGCTAGCTCCGCGCTCTGTGTACAAACAAATACATATAAGTAAATAGAACTCAAAAACACACCCTAAACAGAGCTGTAGTACAGATATAAACGAGCGACTGTGTAAGTACTATATAATCTTCAATTTAAATGCCTAGTTATATAAGAACATTATTAAACTATTTCTTTGGTCGGCTTAGCTTTAGTTAAAAGTATCGTAATTGTAAGGAAAAGCAAAGGCCACAGTATTGTCCCCTGAGGTGCTCTTATTGTTGATTAGATTACAGAAGAATTAGTTCCATTCATATTCGATTCATTCAAAAATTTTAAAGACAGCTTGATTTTCAAAAGGTCCAGTGATTTGTTAAAAATATTTAAATCATTAACTTTATCAGTAAAGTTTAATCGATTCAGACGAAAGCTTTAAACTATTCTAAGGATAACACATAACCAGTTTTAAATAAAGTTCTTTTTTGAAGTCTTAGATACGGAAATGACGACTATATTAATTTTATAATGAAGAGAAGACACAGAGAAACCATAACACTCGATTAATTTCAAAATTACCTTAGTGCTAAAAAGACCAAAAATCATCTAGAACTATCAGGAAGGTAGACCAGCATAGCTATTCATAAAACGTCGAAATCATTAAAATCCGTTTCCGAAATAGAATTCGGAAATTATGTTTTGTATCTTTCTTAACATAAACGATTGGACAGACACATAACATATACTTTACGAATCCGAATCGTCTCTGACGTTTGTGAATCAGACCTCTAACAGGGAATAAGTCAGGGCATTAATTGACATCAATCAAGGGCACTTACGTCCTGCGCATTGGAGCCGTGCTGCTGCGCCGAGTGGTCGAGGTGCGCGTAGAGCTGCTGCAGCACGTCGCGCAGCTTCTTGACGCTCTTGCGCGAGGGCACCATCACCACGGCTTGGAAGTTCACGGGGAGGCCGTATCTGGAAAAGGCATAGGCAAACTCAAACTGAAATACGTATTTAAGAAAGTTAGGAAGACCAGTGTCGGGGCTATAAGTAAGTTCGTAATTATCAAAAAGAGTCTGTATGGCCAAAATAGAGCCTAAGTATTTAAGTAAAGAACCGGAATAATAAGCTGACGCTGTCCATTTTTTGTATTCTTAAACATTTAACTTCACAATGGAAATACAATAGATAGTCAGAACAAAGAGTAACATACCTTAGCACCGATTCGACGAACACACGGAGAGCTTTGACGTGAATCCACGCACAGAAGCATTCGGAGAAGTTCACCTTCAGCCATCTTACGAGAGGACCCTGGCACACAAACAGGCATTCTATATCAGTACTGTATTAATAAAAGCGTTCATCATTTTTAATACGCACTGCTAAAAAGTGGAGTTCACTTCCTAAGTCCGTTATCCAGATAAGTATGACATGGATTCAATAAAAAAAAGTGGTTAGGCAATTACTAGCCAACTTTATCGTCTGCTTCATCATCAGTTACCATCCAACGAGATAAAAAAAATCACTGGTATGACTTTAATAAAAAATATACCTTTACATCTCGTTCTTTTGAATTTGCCCAACTAGAGTAACTTTTAGAAATATCTGAAGCTTTTGATAATGTCGACATTCAACGTCTATTAAAGTCAGATAGTCTTTGCCATAACGATGCAATCAGATATGTTTGTTTCATCCAAAAAATATATATCCCTACCACAAAATTGATATATATCACAGGGTAGTGTTCTGTCCCCACTTTTATTTAACATACGTAAATTTAACGAAATAGTCATAAGATTATATAAATGTAATCCGTTTCAGACTTACAAACTGCTTCTTCTTATCAGTGACGAGTTTGGTAATCTCGTTCTTGCCGGCAGCGAGGTCGGTTTCGTTGTAAGAGAACTCGCGCACAACGAACTTGCGCTCGCGAGCGTGCAACTTGAACTCGTCGACGACCTGAACAGGGCAAATATAATGCATACATAAAAATACAGACAGATTTGCTAAAATAGAAAATTAGGGATCGCTTAGTAGCGACAATCTGTAATAATTAAGTAATTTACTATTACTGGACAACATCATATACATTGTTCTGATTATATTCTCATATTATAATACAAAGTTATATGTTTTTTTTAATATTCTATATTAATATAGAATATTAAAAAAAACATATAACTTCATAGGTGTCTAAAATTTAGAATGGGAGTTACCACAAAAATATATCAAAAAGTAGGCCTTTGGCCTTTAGGCTGTGCTAGGGTGCATACATTTTTATATATGATGCTTAGATTCCTTGTGATGAATACAAATAAAATATATAAAATGCATAATTTTTTTTAAATGTCAACATTTGCCACCACCTTAATTAACTAAGACATGGACAATAACTCTTCTTTAATTGTAGTTATTTAACAATCTGTAATACTTGTCATAAACAGACAAAAACCCGTCCTCACTCGATATGAGGAGACCCATTTTCATATCATATTCTTTTAAATGCTTTTGACAGTATGGGGAAGAAGGAGTTGAACATCAGGAACGAATGAATATAAATGAGTGTCAAGTTAATGTGCATATTATTAAGCAGCATGTTCCTCAGGAAAGCAAGGGCAGCGGGCGCTTAGGCACTAGAGGCGCCAACATGCCGGTGGGTCTAAGAGTAAGGGTAAAGAATGATGAAAAAGTGCGCTAGTTTCTGCTAATCTTGCTCTGCCCTATACAGGGTTTAGGGACGGTACTGGTTGTTAGGACCAATTATAGTCAGACCGTTGGAAAATTACCAATTTTACATAACACGTAACCTAGTTACACCGCTGAGTTTTTTTTATATCACACTTCAAGATTGACCTCATCCCACCAGATGTTAAGTGGTAATAGGTCCTATCTTAAGGGCGACAAGTGTAGCATAATAAATCTGTTAATGGACTTGCTACTAATGTAACACCCCCCCAGGAGCTTTGGAAACCTTACCCACACGCAGGAACACAACAAAACCGAAGTGATTGTTATTTGACTCCACCTTACAGAAAGGTGGAGGTATTTCACCAGTCGGGCTGCTCCAGTTCGAGCGATAAATCGATATGCCCTACCTTGACATATATGTAAAATCAGTAATGTCTCAACGGCTTAACTATATGGGACAATTTTGTGACGCTATTAATAACTAAATACATATATAAGCAGACGAAACGAACAACCGCAAACGTAAACAGCCATAAAAATAATATTATCAACACTATAATAAAAAACTACAGATGTTTTTTTCTGACTAAGGGTCTCTCAATACTCAAGATAAACAGGTTTATTACATCAATAGTTAAATTCTGCATTTTCTAATTAATATTCAGATAGGCATTACGATGACCATTGTATCAAATTAAAGAGTAAACTTACAAGCCGCACGAGCTGCTTTATAACTTTTAACTCTTTATAGAGACGTAATTTAAGAGACAATTGAAAATCAATTAATTTTTCACGTACCAATGACCCGTTGGGGTTTAAAATTTTTGACAGCTGTCAAAAATTTGACAACCATAAGACAATTATAACCGAAACGATTTTATAGTCTGTTCTATAACTCAACAAACTTAGTTCATTGTTAGAACCAAATTAAGCCCGCCTAAGACGCTCCTCGAAAATTAATCGAGCTCTTTCGAAATGTCAAAATAGGTAAAATTCAATTTGGTCAAACGCTGATACCACACTCACATTTTCAGCCTATCAACAGTCTCGATTTGTCATCTCATACGAAAAAGTTCGCTGCTCGTGCTAAACGGCCAGACCGTCACATAAGCGAACAAACAAACGAACATGAATATAATCGTGCAAACAAGTTAACCAACACTAGCCTTCTTGAACAGGGTGACGGTGAAGAGGCCGTAGTCGTTGTCCTGGTGGATGAGCTGCGTGGAGCGAGGTACGATCATGTCGGTTATCTTCTCGTAGTTCGCGTTCCAGTCGTTGAACATCGACCTAGAGTGATATATATCTATTATATAAAAATAAATCGCAAAATGTGTTGGTAAGCGCATAACTCGACAACGCCGGGACCAATTTTGACAATTTTTTTTAAATGTTCGTTGTATTCCAAGGATAGTTTTTACGGTGAGAAAAAATCGAGTAATTGCCGGGAAAACTCTAAAGACAGCCCTTTTATTTTTCGAGTACAAACATTTTCTAACTAAAATAAGAGTCAAGATACATTCCAAATCTTTTTGACAGGACGAAGTTTGTCGAGTCCGCTAGTAAGACAATAAATAAGAGTCAAGATTTCAAGATCAAGAATATTAACCCATAAGAGTCAAGATAAGCTGGCTTCTGAGTAGAAGCATGGCAGCTGTGTTCATTAATAGGAGAGCTGACTGGTTAATCTATGAGGGTGTTCGCACAATATCAGAAGGCAACAAATTTGTTTGTTTTGCAAGTCGAAGATTATTGTAGCTGTTATATCCAATATTTTACATTCCTTTACCGGTGCCATGAAAGAGTATAATAAACAAGCACATTTCTTATTACTTACTTAGGCACAATAACGAGAAGAGTGGTGAGGTATTCGCTGTCCAGTATGAAGTGTTCCTTCTTCACCAAATCCGCCAAATTACGGGTCAAAAGACTGCCGCTGGAACCAACAAAACAAAATACAATAGATTTTCATAAAAAAATATCTTCGGCCTAACATTAAGATAACTCAAACATAGAAGACACATGTTTTTTATTTCATCGCGTAAAAACTGTAGTTAGATGTTTTTTTGTGAAAATGTGTTTTTTTTTTATATTGCACTTCAAGATTGACCTCATCCCACCTAATGTTAAGTGGTAATGAGGTCCTAGCTTAAGGGTGACAAGTACAGCATAATAAATCTGTTACTGGACTTGTCGCCCTTACCTTGAAGGTTTGACCCCTGCTACTAATGTAGCACCCCCTAAAAGCTCTGGAAACCTTATTCACAACACGGAAGTGATTGTTATTTGGCTGCGGTATTCTGTAAGGTGGAGGTATTTCACCAGTCGGGCTGCTCCAGTTCGAGCGATAAATCGCTATGCCCTACCTCTCTAATGAATGGTACGCACACTACGTTAAAATTTAGCCCCATACCACTCCATCGTACAATTTTTACGAATTAGTGACATAAACACACCCCCCTCCACTGAAATTTGTTGCGTTATATCATCATGTTTTAATCTATTTGTTGAAGAAAAAAATAGTCTTTTATTGTATTTTTAGGGTTCCGTACCCAAAGGGTCAAACCAGGACCCTATTACTCTGACTTCGCTGTCTGTCCGTCTGTCACCAGGCTGTATCTCAAGAACGGTGATATCTAAACAGTTTAAATTTTTTCAGGTAAGTATTTATATTGCAGCAATAACGAGAAATACTTAAAATAAATACTTAAGGGGGGTTTTCATACAACACACGTGATTTTTTTACCATTTGTAGCCCGATATTCTAATCAATACGTTACGGAACTATTCGTGTGCCAGTCCGATTCGCACTTGGGTGGGTTTTGTATTTTTTAATGTTTGTTTTTCGGTAAGTCTTATAAAGTGCAAATTTGCTTGCGATTTTGATACGAACTTCGAAAATTACTAAACATACAAAAATAGGTACAAATCTTTCCTCTTTATAATATTAGTGTAGAAGTATAGATTACTATAAAATTCGATACTTACGTCTGCTTCTTTTCCAAATTTTGAAGGTTGCCCTTGAGTGCGTTGTAGGCGGAGGACTTGACCTTCAAGTCAGCATCGATCTGACCCAGCTGTGGAGACACAAGTGTAATTCTTGAATAAGGAAGCTTGGGTCAAAACACCAGAATTTTTTGTTCGTGAAATAATTATTTACATACCTATATGACACGTGTTTTTTCATTTGGTAAATAAATAAATCGTTTTATCGAAGTATTTTTAATTGCTAGTTGCGGGGTGGAGGCTCGTTACAAAACTGGTGCGTAAAAATGTACCCATTGACTTAATGTGAGAATTCAATACCAAGTTTTCTGTATTTTTGTTTAAAGTCTAATTATTATATACTAGCTGTTGCCCTCGCCTTCGCCCGCATTAATTCGGGATAAAAAGTATCCTATATGTTAATCTAGTATGTCATCTCTCTTCCTACCAAATTTAATACAAATCCGTTCAATAGTTTTTGCGTGAAAGAGCAACAAACATACAAACATCCGTACCCACAAACTTTCACATTGATTATATTAGTAGTGTATAAATTTGCTGTCATTTCTATTAATTTACTTTTAATCGTCAATCCCTACTAATATTATAAATGCGAAAGTAACTCTGTCTGTCCGCCTGTTACGCTTTCCTGCTTAAACCTCTCAACCGATTTTGATGAAATTTGGTATAGGTATACGTTAAATCTCAAGAACGGACATAGGCTACTTTTTATTAGAAAATAAGAGGGGGGTGGGGGTAATACCACCTTTGAAAGTTTATATGGAAAAATGTTTATTTTTGAAGTTAGAGATATGAAATTTGTCACAAATATAGTTCGAAATTTGGATTAAAATATATACTACTTTTTGTTTCGAATATTAGGGGAGAAAGGGGTAAAACCGACCATGAAAGGATGTAGTCCACGCGAACGAAGTCGCGGGCACAGCTAGTATAATGTTACGCGCCACGATTAACGTTCTTAGTAACCAGCGCCATCTAGTGTGGAAAGGCGGGACTACAGAGAGTCGAGACGCGTACGCCAGAATTTACTAGAACTATGACCTTGACCGCGCGTACGGGCGGTCAAGGCCGGACTGCGCGCGAATGTTCCGGATGTTTCTGCGTTGGAAGGTTCGGGAACGGCCGCGGCAATATAAAAGGCCGGGATTCACCGCGACCGGGACAGTATTGAATTAGCGATACAAGTGATTACTTCGAAAGTGATTTTGAAGTGCGACTTGGGAGCGATTGTTGTTTTAATTAGTGCGTTTTAAGGTTGTAATTAGTGGCGTTCAATTAAAGTGTGACTTTTGGTAATTTTAATCGGCTGTTTTTATTGTCACGAACCCGAAGCTCGTAACAATTGGTGTCAGAAGTGGGATTTAAATTATGCCGATTTTACCTAAAGACGACACGGAGGGTATCCGTACCCGGAGTCAACGCCAACTGGAGACGGACCAGAGACGTTTTGGTGGAGCTTTGCCGCAGGAATCGGAGAGCCAGTTATTAACCACGGAGGCTGGCCCGTCCACAGCAACACCAGCAACATCGGCAGCACCAGACCTTGCAGCCCTGATGATGATGCTGCAGGAGCAGTCTCGCCGACAGGAGGAACAGGCTCGCCGACAGGAGGAACAGGCTCGTCGGTTGGAAGAACAGCTTAAGCGGGACAAGGAGGAACAGGCTCGCCGCCAGGAGGAACAGACTCGCCGCCAAGAGGAACAGGCTCGCCGCCAGGAGGAACAGACTCGCCGCCAGGAGGAACAGGCTCGTCGATTGGAAGAACAGCTTCAGCGGGACAAGGAGGAACAGGCTCGACGCCAGGAGGAACAGGCTCGCGGCCAGGAGGAACAGGCTCGCCGCCAAGAAGAGCAGATGCTTCTTTTGAAGGACCTTCACGCTACCTTCGGGAAAGACATAAAGGAGGTGAAGGATAAGGTTGCTCAACATGACAACCGCCTGTTGGAAGCTGAAATCCGGATCGACCAAGTCAATAATCGGGTTGACTACGTAGTGGCTGATGTGAAGAAGACCGTGATGGCAGACGTTAAGAAAACGCTGGATTGTCTTAAACTTGGAGAAGCAATCGCAGCTCCCGTAGCTACAACACCTTCGCTACGTGGATTCAAAGTGCCACCGTTCGACGGAACTTCTTCCTGGTCGGCCTACAAAATCCAGTTTGAGGCAGTCATGAAAGCGAACGGCTGGGATAAAAATCAGGCCATGACTGCCCTCACCCTAGGCCTTCGTGACCAGGCCTTATCAGTTTTGGAAGCTCTCGGTAAGGAAGTGACTTACGAGCAGCTCCTTGAGGCACTGGAGGCTCGATATGGCGACGCTCACTTGGAACACGTGTTTCGCGCACAGCTTAAGGACCGCGTGCAACGCAGCAGCGAAAACTTGCAGCAGTGGGCCCTTGAAGTGGAGAAGCTGGTGCGTAAAGCTTACCAGTCCGTACCAGCGCTTATTGATGGGAACCTGGTGCAGGCGTTCATCGACGGCATCCGCGATATTGAAGTTAGAGCTGCTGTGAGGCTCGGGCACCATGGGACGCTTAAGGACGCCTTGGCCCATGCACTGGAGGTGGAAGCTGTGCGGCAGGATCATCGTTCCCATCGCGTCAGGGAGGTTGCAGCGGCTTCAGTTCGCGACCGCAATAAAAGTTACAGCCCTAGGTGCTATGGCTGCGGGGAAAGGGGCCACCTTCGATCCAGTTGCCCTAAGCGAACTGCAGAAGGAGAAGACGGCAGTCCAGCTAAGAGCACCGCCCAGCACCAGCAGCAGGGAAACGAGTAATAGCCAGGACTGCGGGGCGGGTGCTGGCTGAGGTTCAAAGAGCCCCAAGGGTTTCGATCAAACAAACCCAAGACGGGAACAGCCTAGTCATCCAGGGCGAGGTAAACGGAACGCCGTGTAAGCTGACTATAGACACTGGAGCCTCTCGCACGGTTGTCAGTTCCCAAATTATGAGACGGTCCCTTGGGGACTCTGCATACAACCGAGAACACATTAATTTGGTAACAGCCACAGGTCAGCGCATACCCGTCCATGGAGAGAAGAAGATGGGGCTGAAGCTAGGCAACAGAACCTACCTGCATAATGTCATTGTGGCGGATATAATGGACGATTGCATCCTGGGCCTTGACTTTATGAGGAAGAATAGTTGCGAAATTGACGTCAAGCAAGGTGTTCTGAAATGTGGACAAGAGGAACTTTTCGTTGAAGGCGCGTTACCAGGGAATGTATACAGCCTTAAAAAGATTGTTCTTCCGCCGAGATCTGAAACGATTGTGCCGGTTAGTCTTCCTCGGAATCCTGGGCAAACTCAACGTTGTGTACTTGTGGAAAGGGTAGAAAATGACCTTCCATGGAAAGTGGCACGCACTTTGGTTAGAGCCACCGACATCTCAGGGGTACGTGTGCTGAACCTTTGTGACCAGGAACAGGTTATGGAAAAAGGCACACTAGTTGGTACTTGCGAGGAAGTGGATTGGTTGCGTCGATGCCAACATCAATCGACCGGGACCGTCAGCAAAGATACACAAACGAGAGTGACCACACTTTTAGAAGACTGCCGCAGCGCTCTGTCCCAAAATGAAATGGTCAAGGCGAAACAAATGTTGCTCAAGTATGCCAACGTTTTCTCGTCAAACGATGCTAACATCGGAAGGACTGGCTTAGTTCAACACAAAATTAACACAGGAGAAGAATTGCCTATCCGTCAGCGGCCAAGGAGATTGCCCGTAGCACGTGAAAAGGACGTGGAAACCATGATTGAGGGAATGGTGAAGGATGGTGTTATTGAACCTTCATCTAGTCCATGGTGTTCACCTGTAGTGCTGGTAAGAAAGAAAGACGGTAGCATGAGGGTTTGTGTTGACTATCGTTGTCTGAACGACGTTACAAAGAAAGACAGCTATCCTTTGCCAAGAATTGATGACACGCTGGACATGCTTACTGGAGTAAAGTGGTTTAGCACGCTAGATTTAAAAAGTGGTTACTGGCAAGTTGAAATTGATCCTAAAGACAAGGAGAAGACTGCGTTCTCGACAGGAAAGGGTCTGTGGCAATTCAAAGTCATGCCGTTTGGATTGTGCAACGCTCCGGCAACGTTTGAAAGGTTAATGGAACTTGTACTTACCGGTCTGATTGGCGATGCCTGTCTAGTCTACTTGGATGACATAATCATCGTAGGCCGTACGTTTGAAGAACATCTTCTAAATCTGGAACGCGTGCTCTTGAAGATCCAGAGTGCCAACCTCAAGTTAAGCCCGAAGAAGTGTTCACTATTCAAACGGCAAGTTAGCTTTTTGGGATATGTAGTGTCTGAAGAAGGTATCAGCACGGATCCAGAGAAAATCGCTGCTGTAAAGGATTGGCCAATCCCAAAAGACAAGACGCAAGTCAGAGCATTCCTTGGTTTGTGTTCCTACTATCGGCGTTTTGTTAAGAACTTTGCAGATATAGCAAAACCCCTGCATAAGATAACGGAGGAGAAGCGACATTTCTGCTGGGATGGAAGTTGTGACATCGCATTCCAGGAGCTAAAGGACCGTCTGTGCAAAACACCTATTTTGGGATACCCTGATGTGAGTAAGGAATTCATAGTTGACACAGACGCAAGTGACATAGGACTTGGCGGTGTATTATCCCAGCGGAATGGCGATCAAGAAATTGTGATAGCTTACTTCAGCAAGTCTTTGTCGAAACCTGAAAGGAACTATTGTGTTACGAGACGAGAACTGCTTGCTGTAGTAAAGTCGTTGCAGCACTTTAGCAAATATCTTCTGGGGCGGAAATTCCACATACGAACTGACCATGCTGCACTGAAATGGCTTTTGCAGTTCAAGAATCCGGAAGGACAAGTTGCGAGATGGATTGAATTACTGCAGGAATACGACTTTGTGGTGGAACATCGCAGCGGAAAATCTCATGGTAATGCAGATGCATTGTCAAGAAGACCTTGTCCTGAAGACTGCAAGCATTGTACCAGGCAAGAAAGTAAAGAAGTTGTTCCTGTGAGGATGCTCAAGACAGACCTTAGCAACGAGTGGAAGGAAAGCCTACAACGTGCACAACAGGAGGATGCGGACATCAAGCCGATTCTGGAGTGGATGAAGGCCGGAGTTCCTAAGCCTAGGTGGAGCGACGTCTCAGCGATGAGTTCGATCACAAAGAGCTATTGGGCCCAATGGGACAGCTTGGTGATTCAGGATGGAGTTCTGTGCCGTAGATGGGAAAATGCTCGTGGAGACAGCTGTCATCTGCAAATGGTTGTCCCCAAAGGTCAAGTACCGGATGTTCTACAGCTGTACCATAATGGTTGTTCAGGAGGTCATCTGGGAGTAAAACGGACACTACTGAAGATACGAGAACGGTTTTACTGGGTCTACTGTCGGGACGATGTCGAGGACTGGTGTCGCAAATGTACAAGTTGTGCGGCTGTAAAGGGACCTCAGACTCGTAGTAGAGGTGCATTGAAGCTGTACAATGTGGGCGCACCATGGGAGAGGATAGCCCTTGACGTTGCGGGGCCGTTCCCGGAAAGTGAAAGTGGTAACAAATATTTCATGGTTGTGATGGATTACTTCACTAAGTGGCCGGAAGTCTTCGCCATTCCAAATCAAGAAGCCTCGACAGTTGCTGATAAGTTAGTTTATGAAGTCTTCTGTCGTTTTGGAGTTCCCTTAGAAATCCACAGTGATCAAGGAAGGAATTTTGAGTCCCAAATATTCCAGGAAACTTGTCGAGTTATGGGAACTCATAAAACAAGAACAACTTCTTACCACCCACAGTCGGATGGAATGGTGGAAAGATTTAATCAGACACTAGAGAGGTACTTGGCAAAAGTTGTGGAAAATCGGCAACGAGATTGGGACAAGCACATACAACCATTTTTGTTGTCATATCGTAGCGCTGTTCACGAAAGTACATCGGTAACACCAGCGTTCGCAAACTTTGGAAGAGAACTACGACTGCCTGCAGACTTGATCACCGGAATACCACCTGATTCCCCATGCAGTATAACAGATTATGCAAATAACTTGCGGAACAAAATGAATGACATTTGTGAGCACGTGAGACAATCGGGCCAGCAAATGTCTGAAAGAATGAAAACCCGCTATGACCGCAAAATGAACAGTAAAGAGTTTGACGAAGGTTCACTAGTGTGGTTGCACAATCCAATCCGCAGCAAGGGGAAATCTCCTAAGCTTCAGGCGAAATGGGAAGGGCCGTATCGAATTGTGACTAAGATCAATGACGTAACCTACCGGATACAAAAAGGTGCGAGGGGTACTCCTAAGATCGTCCATGTGGATCGATTGGCGCGTTATTATGGAGCCGAAAATGCTCGGGACGAGCATGTCTTAGGAGGGGGCAGTGTTACGCGCCACGATTAACGTTCTTAGTAACCAGCGCCATCTAGTGTGGAAAGGCGGGACTACAGAGAGTCGAGACGCGTACGCCAGAATTTACTAGAACTATGACCTTGACCGCGCGTACGGGCGGTCAAGGCCGGACTGCGCGCGAATGTTCCGGATGTTTCTGCGTTGGAAGGTTCGGGAACGGCCGCGGCAATATAAAAGGCCGGGATTCACCGCGACCGGGACAGTATTGAATTAGCGATACAAGTGATTACTTCGAAAGTGATTTTGAAGTGCGACTTGGGAGCGATTGTTGTTTTAATTAGTGCGTTTTAAGGTTGTAATTAGTGGCGTTCAATTAAAGTGTGACTTTTGGTAATTTTAATCGGCTGTTTTTATTGTCACGAACCCGAAGCTCGTAACAATAATATATGGCGTTACCTAGTGAAAAAGGTTTTGAGTTATTAGTACTCTTATGTATCAATAGATGGCGTTAAAAACTAATGTTCTTTGCTACATCACGGTGACGAGATTTTTCTGCGGAGATAGACCCTTCGGCCAAATGTTTTGCTGTCAGGGAATAAATGCGGATTTAACTAAATGCTGGAATTCTATCACTTATATATAACATTGAGAGTATTATAGTTGTTCTTACCTGTTTACTAATAATGTCGGCGATGTTACGCAGGCTCTGCTTGATGGGGTATTTCGCCATGTCCCACTGGAAGCGAGTCAGATACGTGGGCAGATCACCTGCAACACCATTCGCGAATTGTCAGACCTCGCTACTTTTATAAAGGTATTTATTCATTTAAAATACAACTACTTGATTCACTTCCCTTTTTTTTACAAAAAAAAAGAAAACCAAAATTTTTACTGTGTTTACATGAATTCAGAATTTTATAATTACTACAGTATTCACATCCCTTTTTTGCAGGAAATATATTTTTTTATTTTCTTTATATTAATAAAAAATTGTTCCCAGAGGTCGATTTAAAGGATTAGGGAGGGCCGATTCACAAACGTCAGTTAAGATTCCGGTTCGGGAAGCAAATGTTTTGTCTCTGTCCAATCGTGTATGTAAAGAAAGAGATAAAACATAGTTTCCGAATCCTAATATTTTGTGAAAGGCATGTCAAAGAGAACACTTGCTATTCGATATTAGATCTTATGGGCACGACATAAGGCTGGGGCAAAGTCCAAAGTGTGTAATCTGACATGCTTTTGTCTGTACATACAATTGCCTCGTTTTTTTTTTTAATAGAAGGGGAGTTGCTGAACAATGAATTGTTTACTTTGAGGTTTAGGCACACAGGTCAATATTGTATTTTAAAAGTATTTATTTACGATAAAGATAAAATCTTGCATTAATGACCTTATTACAAGCAATCATAGTCCACATTTATTTAATGAAATCCATAGTTTATTACTGTCAATACCTACGTAATAAAAGCATGCAAAAAGGCAAGTGTCGTATAATGTATTGTATGGCTACTTGCCTTCAATAAATTATAGTTTTTATTTGGATTCACATGTTTTGATAATTAACGATCCAATACAATATTGACTGTACAGTTTAATGTTTATTTTTTTAGTAAACCGTTTTTTATTTTTTTTTATTCATGATCGTTTAACTTGAACAAAATATTTATACTTCTTATACTATACGTAAAGGTTATATAAGTAAAACAAAAGTGCTAAAACTAAGACGTAAAAGGCTAAAAATGAGACTAGCATAAGTGTGAAAACACTCAACATAGTAACGACATAGCATCGAAAAAAAAAACTTAAATATACATTTTTAAACCCATGCAACATCGATTGTCATGCAAACAAGACATGCACATTTATACATAACAGTTTTCACTAGGTACATATATCTACTATCTAAAAATGCGAAGCCGGTATACATGGTATAAAACTTGGATTTATTTTTTACGCATAGGGTTTACTTTCAATTCTAATTTTCTAATGGATTGGAACAATTGGTTAAATAACTTCAAAAATTACAAAAACAGGTCTTTAATTATTTTATGCCGCTTTCTTCCAAAATAATACTTGTTGATGGCATTTAAAATAAAAAAAAACAGAGTAAAAACTGCCTACCTAGATATTATTTGTAACAGCTCGTTTAAAAACCTAAATTCTAAAAGAGCATCCATTAGATTTTGAAGCCAAAACGTTATTTCGGCGTGTTTGAAAGCTTATAAGAGTACAAAATGAATTGAGATAGATAAAATTGTTAAATCGATAAATACACACATCGTTCTCATAAAAAGCTTATCCTATTATTGGAAAACTGTTAAACAAACAGAATCCACAAGAATGAAGGTTGCTAGACGTCATTGCTACCGATATAGCTTTATTAATATGTTTTACAACAACACCCATTGACCTAAAAATATTCCACAAGCATTTAGTTGTTTGAAATGAAACACAGTAAAACAACTGACGTTTTAGGTTAAAAAAAAACGATTTGTAAGTAAAAATCGTTATAAATTCCGTTCATTTGTACTATAACGATTTATACGTGATATTTCACGCTCGAAATGTCTGAAATGTGAAGTGTAAATGAGAATAAGTCATAAAATAAACAAGTTCACATATGAAAATAAAAACAATATTAAAAATAATAAAAAAGCAAAAAATAAAAACTTATAAGCTACAAAAAATCACATTTATCAGTCAAGCGACGATGGCATTCCTGAATTAATTTAATGCAATAGTTAGGTACGTTCAAAGATCTTTGAAAAATTACAGCGACAAACAATTGTTTCATGGAATGCCTTCTTTCTGTTATATCTACACATTTCCATAGCGGTTTATTTGTAAGCTTGCAGACATGGTGTGGTAAGACGTACATTATGTGGGTTACTAGCCAAGTGATTATCACAGCGTCACCCTCAATTTTGGATAAAGTTATAAGAAAGAGAAAAAAATTCAGGATGGCGCCACCAACATTTTTTATACGGCCAGCGCCACCTACTAGAAAAAGGGTGGAAGCTTTATTACCACAGATATTATTGTTATGTATTAATTAAAACGCAATCACTGCCTTCACAACATAAAGTTTAAAATCACATGAATAAAGTGTTAATTTAGCAGGCAGCGCTGTACGTATACGGGATTTAGGTATACAAGCCTACCGATAAATTTACAGAACCTACTTTTCGAACTGCATTTGAGACCAAACTAAAACTGTTAAAAAAATGTGCAAAATCGTCTTCTTTTCGTTTTATTTTTTACCTTTTTTTCATTGATCGTAACGTTTTTTTTTATTTTTTTGTTAATTTTTTTTATCATGCGGTCCTATCGTTCCGAGATCTGGTCTCAAAATCGGTTCAAATCGTATTACGATTGTTTTGGGCTCCTAAACCTTGCGATAGTACGTGGTGGTGCCTCTCTTCGTCGTCTTCCTCATCCCATCGAGGCGAACTCCGACCGCTGGATGGTTGCGAAGGCTGGGACGCCTCGCACTCTGAATGCTCGCGATGCTCGCAAGGCCAGCACCCGTGGTGCTCAGAAAAGGCCGAGTCACACACCGGAGATGTCGGTGTGGGGGGCGGCTCCCCGCCTCCAGGGTCCGCATAAGAGTCGATGCCTAGATACGGCAGAGTTTTTTGTCGCACATGTGGTTAGATACTCAATCAACATAAATCAGTGTTTCCTCCAACATCTCACGTTTGATTTCACAACGTGTTGCAACATGAATGAATATCCTATAAAACTCATCATAATCCCGACTTTATTACTGACGTCGTGCTATTCAAATTCTGTTTATGTTTCAGAGCTTAATGTTTTGCGAATGGATCATCAAAATATTTCCCTTTATATCTTTGATTTTATGGACCGTTAATGCCTCGATAAAGAAACAGGGGGCAAATAAAAATTAGAGGGCATTAGTGTAAGATAGGAGCAAAATATTAAAAATAATAATTCTTATATTACGTGAATGAACTGAAATATAAAAAAAAGAAAATATTATAAGAATAAAAAGCGCAATGCATAGACACAATTGGAAAGCTTGGTATGGCTAAGCTATGAATGTCTTGTGAGCCAGTGATTGCGATTTAACTATGGTATGAGTACATAACGATAATATCTTATAATATCATATATCTGTGGAACGAAATTACAGCAGATCTAACACGAACTTGAATACACAAATGTGACCTTATCACTACAAAATACAGAATTGAAAATGCATTGACGTAAATAACATCATACATCGCTCTTAAAGCCGTGTTTTCAAACATTCAGAAATATTCGAAATAATACCATGTTCATTCGTCAACATGGTATTATTTCGTGGCAAGCAAAAATTACTTGAAATTGCTGTTTTAATATTTTATATGGCGTCCTATTATATATAAATTTAGAAACACGATAGAAAACACGACTTTATACATTTTAAATAAAAGAATTAAAATAATACGACACAAAAAGGGTCACAAAATTATTAATTCACGTATTGGCATCAACGATCGCCTTCCGTATAAGTCCAGTTGTTCACAAAGCTATTTCTATAACACCAATAGATGTTTGCGACCAACTTTCTTTATAAACGGTTAAAATTAAATGTTAAGAGCCTATTAAGGTAGGTTGAAAAGTCTTGCTTTTGTTATATCTCATAACTTCAGAAAACCGAAAATGTATACCGAGCTGTACTGCCTGAAAAGTTACTAAATCTTTTTTATCCAGTAAAAAATATCCATAAAAACGATTGATTTAAAACATGGCTGAAAAGATATGTTTCAAAGCAATCACTTTTTATTGAACGTATTGGACAAACTGAAGTATTTAATTTATTTTTATAGAATTGTAAGTGTAGAAAATTCAACTTAAAGTATTTTTGTTTTATATTGTATCCTACATTAACTTAAATGTGTATTAGATCCTTGTATGAATTCATACATTTCAAGATTATTGCACCATTGTTAATTAAAAATCACTTTAAATGATCAACCTGAACCTTCTAGTATACATTAAAAACACAAGACGTGACGTCTCCTAAATAGAACTCCATTGAAACCAACTAAAACAAAGTATATTTATTAACTTATTTAAATAGTATTGTTACGTATTAATTTATGAAAAATAAATATTATTATCCCTAGAACTTAACATTTACTCTTTCTAAATAAACATAAAAATATAAACATATTACAAAAATAATAATTTCTGTGCAAGTGAACTTCTGTACATCAATTAATATAAAACAGTATTGTGTACGTTCAGTCTGCCACATTTAATAAATATGGTAAAATTTAAACAAAAATTGGTATCTTCTTTACATCATTATATACATTATATTCCAAAAAATATACTTTACATGTTTACCGCACCTTGAAAGCAAAACATAAGCAGGCACGTTTACATATACTTCGAAGCTATACATGTACTAAAAATATTACTCACTGCCGAAAATTTTTTTCCATTTCTCAGACACTGAAATGCAATCCCAGATTCTAGCATTCTCAGGCTAAATATTAATTAGAAAAGTGTTAACATCTAACACTACGTGTCGATAAATAAAATCAAATGAACAGTAAAAAAAAATTTCTAGTAAAAAGCCATTATTAAAATGTATTACTTTGATCAACGCGTTTTTACTATACATTGCAGTGGAAATGATATGGCTCAAACGTTTAAACTCACACCGATTTCTACAGGACAAATTTTTTTTTTGCACAAGATGTTTTTCATATTATTTTTATTTTTTTTCAGACTTAAACATATTTTTTCCAATAAATAGATAATGGTGCTTTATTATAAATAAACGTTTCACATTAGAGGTAGTTTTAAATATCTCACAGTTCCATAATATTGACAGCTTCCACTTGGATACTCGTCGAGTCAACTGGATCAATGCAGATACGAATGCAACACATATTATATACTCTTTTTACAAATCTATACATTCCATAAACAACTATATACATTTCACACAATATTTAGATGCAGAGTGCGTGAGGTTCCAAATAGTCTCATGTAAATGAACCTCATCACTAAATAAATAAAAAAAGAAAAACAATCGTACAAACACTGTCCACTCAACATTCTTAGCCTTCATTTTAGGTAGATACATTATGTTGAGGAATAGATCAACGAATCTTCGAATTTCATATAACCAGTAAAAAAAAAATATAAATAAATTTGATAAATTTTTTGTCAAATATTAATAAATAAAAAAAAACTATTAAAAAAGATTCGTTGATACATTTATGCAATATACAATATTATGTACATTATGGTGCGTACAATGTGAATAAGGGATTCAAATGTTTCGTGTTAATGTGTGATAATGTTTAAAATATATATCAAAAGAAGAAAGTGAACCTCTGATTGTTGTGCAATTAGTCAATTGCAAATAATAAATAACATACAAAAAATAAATCTGACTATTATAAAAACGCATAGTCAGTGTAAGTTGAAAATAAGTCACATGCAAATTAATAGAAAAAAATATAAACGTAAAGTAAATATTACAACGAAATAGGTTTAAATAATAAAAAAAGACATAACTGAGTAACCATCGAAATTCAGCAATACATGCTTAGATAGTTTTCGCACTACTTTGTGCTTTTAATTTTATTTATATTATAACGCTACTTCATCTCATTATTGTCTATTATTAAATTAGTTCTTCATGCTAGCAACATCATAGACCGTAGCTTTTCGTCCTCTATTTTTTCCAAACATGCCATCATAATAATTTATAGCTAAACTGTAATTCTCCTTCATGCAAAATCATTTAAATCATTATTTATGTACTAAACTCATTTTATCATCATCTCCAGTCGTACATTTTTAAATGTTTGTTTTTATTTAATGGCGCTAAACACTACAGGTTGCTTAATGAAAATAAATGTAAAACTGTGGTGTCATATAGAAAAATGTTTAGAGCCATATAAAATGTGTTAACACAAAATATAAAAATTTTGACTTACTGTTGTTTGCCATCAAGTTCTCGTGGAGTTTGTCACGCTGGTCTTCTAGTACCTGAAATCATTTTAATTTTAAATAGTGAACATTTAAAACCTTTTTTTCACAAAAAAATTACTACTAGTTTGTTGATCCATCAATGTGACTAGTTTTTACAATTAATTTCAAATCCATACTAATATTATAAATGTGAAGTGTATGTCTGTCTGTTTGTCTGCCCAGCTTTCACGCCAAAGCCACTACTTTTTGTTTAATGGGAAAATGTCATTTTTTAAGTTAGAGAAATTGGCACAAATAGAGTTAGTTTTTTTTTATAATTATTGGTACTCACCTCACCAAGGTACTGAGCCACCTTTCTTGTGACTCCCTCCACGAAAGTGTCGAGCTTACCAAGATCATCGGACAACCCGACCAACTGATCCAAAGTTCCCACCTGCAAACAGAAATTAATAAAATAATTTGAAGCTAAAAACATGTGTCTAAATTATTAATTAAATCAATTGATATTAAAATTTAACTTAGCAACATAAATTCAATATTTTGAAATTATTAGAGAATCAAAACTCATTTGTTTTGTTAGGTTACATAGTTATTCCATTTTGGAACCCAATTACTTAATCCTACTATCTAGACAAATTCAGTAATTCAACAGTTGTTCATTACAAAGTTAGGATTTACTCTTGTTAGTTATCAGACAGCAAATTTCACTCTTGTTTGTATCCAACGGCTGAAGAAAGGATGGTAATGTTTCCACACTGGATTAGAAATAATAGTTGTTCTATTGTTTCTCATAGATACTGAGATAGATAATATGATTATTTTTGTTAATAGCATATAAGGGTAAAATAAAATAATGAATAGTGGTTGGAAGATTAAAAACTTTAATAAACCAGATTGTTTAACTAGCAAATAAATGGCAGTTTCATTGAAGAGTTCGTTTAAGACACTTATTCTAAAGAAGATTCAGTTGTAGAAGATGTATTAGTCATGTTTAAGTAACTGTAGAAAATCAGATATGTGCACATATGTGTCAGGCAACTTTGTATTGATATATATATCTACTAAGAATTTATTTTGCTGTTACAAACCAATATTTTTTAAATACCTTCATTTGAAAACTATAAATTAGCACTGTTCTTTAGGTGTTCTTTTATTGTAATAAAAAATAATATAATAAAATTTAATCTTAACATCACTCTTATACCCTACTTTGAAGACTTTAATAGGTAATTAAATATGTTTAGATTAATTTAGACTAATACTAAATAATTCAATTTAGACTTAAAAATTCCACTTAAACATAGCTCAAGTTACTTTAGAAGTCATTGAATTGACAAATCCTATTATGTCATACAATCAAAAACAATATATGTCCCATACATCTAGGCTAAATCTCTGACCTATTTAATAAAATGGGGTAAATATTAAGGACAACATACCTTCAGGTCGGGAATAGGGAATTTGTAGTTGACACTGAGGTTGCCTGATTTGGTGGCATTGGTGAGCGCATCCCAGGTCTGCTGGCATGTCTTGTCTCCTGGGGCACTAATCAACCAATACTCCGACATGTTTCACCACTGAAAAATTAATGATACACTAACTATAGCACATTCCCAATAACGTTATCTGCATACGAAGTCGTAATCACCATGACCGACGGCCAACTATCTACGCAGTAACACTTTCCCATCAGTGGAAAAATCGATTCCCGAGACTCAAAACGATGTCCCAAACTCGCGCTAGCCAGGGATGAAGTGATGTTTGACGGTCTAATAGTGGCCGTCCTGGGGAGCGCTTTAAATCAATAGCGTGCTTATGCGGACGGCGCCCGCTTGGCGGTCAGACATCCCGGCGCCCGACTCCTATTATCCCATGAAATCCACCCCGAACCACCCCACAGAACATCCGTCACACCAACTTTGACAAGTTTCCAGTCCCGCGCAAAAGGCTTGTAACATCGCTACACTGATAAAACACATATCAACAGGCCACAATACTTACCTAGTAGTTAAAATTTAATGCTGTTTAACAATAATTATTCGAAACAGCAAGTAATTTGGCGAAATCACAAGACAATTCGGGACTAGCCCTTCAGCGCCATGAAAATTCACGTGATGCGGTGCTGCCACCTACAACGACTGAGTGGACAGCTGATTTACGTCAATTGTCTATGGGTGTAATGGCACATCTTTTTGAAATTTTTTAGTACAAACATTTTTGATGAGTTTAATACAAGCTAGAAGATAAAAATAAGTTAATTTTCATTCTCATTTATGTTTATTTTATATTATTACAGTTAATAAATATGGTTACATAGGCTTAAGTATTAACTAAACAAAAACTAAACGTTTTGAAAAGTTCACAGAAAGGGAGGGAAATTAAAAATTAATTGTACCTAAATTTCAAACGTATTATTTGACTGTTATTCTAGATACAGATACCAACTATATGTCTGTAATATATACAGACTTGTTTACATTAAGGATTTTCCCGCATTTCTGATTAATTTTTTCCTGAATTTTCTTTACTATAAACCTCACGGAGCCCGAGATCTTTCCAACGAATGCAAAACCGTGGAAATCGGTTCGTGCGTTCTGGAGTTATAGCGTCAGGAAAGAAAACCCAACTTATTTTTATATAGTAGATTAGACAGAACCTATTTTAATAATATAATTTACATTATTTGCATGGAAAGCGTGCTAAACGTAGAACCATAGTTCTATGACAGTATTTAGCTTGTAATCTTTATCACCACCATCTGTACCACACCTCCCTAGATCGACTTCACCATACAGTTCATGTATATGTCGCAGTCATCTGGTTGAATCTGCTATTTGATTGAATGACTAGCGTGTTCATTAAATGACGATATATTTATATGCCTAAAGAACAACTCGTCAAGTTGTTTTTTGTAACGTTCAACGTCTTGACTGATCGTCAATTCGTAGTCATCTGGTTGGATCTGTTATGTGATTAAGTTAATAGCGCATTCATTGAATGTCGGTGGATTGATGATCGGCAATTAACTTCTATTTTGATAAGCGTTAATTTTTTCCCATTTTAGATTTATGTTTACGTAAATATTTGAATTAATTAATAGATTCGTATAATTTGTGTTCATTAATTAATTGGCTACTTGACAGTTTTTGAAAAAGTAATGTAAAATGTGCGCCCGTTCATTTTATATCCCAAGCAATTCGATTTATCTGAAAAAAATGTAAATAACCAGAGAAAAATAAGATTTTGTGTAACACATTTAAAAAGCGCGCGAAAACGCCAAGTCTCGTCACTGTTGCAATTATGACGTCAACGTCCTAGACAACGAACCGATACGCATAGGAACGACTTAATTTAGATAAACGGAAAATGTTTCAATAAATTCTTAATACGATTAGAGACACAATAATTCAATTTAATCGGTAAAATATTCATTGTTTCGCCACATTAAAATAATTAATTTTCGCCGACAGCTGTCATTTCCGAATTGCAATGGTGGTTTCCGTTTCGGTTCTTTTGTTCTACAGATAAAAAAAGTAAAATTTATTTTGCAAAAATAAAATACTAACTATGCTTTTGATTAAAAAATAAAAATGTAAAATTATTACTTAACTAATAAGCTAACGTAGGTATCTAACACTTTTTATATTTTATTGTTAATACTGTCAAGTAGCCAATTATCAAACACAATAATATGTAGGTTTTATTAATTATCATACAAAAAATCATCTACAAAAAATATATACGGTTGAATTGAGAACCTCCTCCTTTATTTTTGAAGTGGGTTAAAAAGTCATCGAGCTTTCCTAAAGTGATTAATTTAAATAAAAAATATAAAATCAAAAGAATCTGTAAAAAAAGTTCTTTCGAATTTTTGTGTTTAGCAAAAATAGGCGGTAGGGCATTAGGGCATCATTCAGGCTGTTTCTGGTTTGTGTAACTTATGTGCTTTCAACAATAGAAATGGAAAAACAATAGGTTTAAATAATGTTGTTGTTGTCCAATATATTTAACGCCGAAATGGAACTTGTTTTCATAAGACAACTTTCAATTTTCGAGTTTCTTGCCGGTTCTTCTCGACATGATCAACATTCCGAACACGGCGGTAGAATACTTAATTTGTACTTTTGGAAAGTTTACATGAATAAAGATGATTTCTATTCTAATAATTACTTACACACTCCATTAACGCAACAATATCAAAAATACAATTTTCACTACGAGCTAATGATAATCGTTTAAATGCGTAAATATTTTGAAGTATATCGGTTTAAGGATAAACATGGTTTTGGTTAGGGTACCTTTTTATAATAGCGAAATACTTAATTTGATAAATATTACTATAATATATTATTATACCTACAATAATTTTAAATACTTATTTAAAACTAAAAATTGATAGTCTATGTTTGAAAGCCTAGTGTAGCTAGTTGCTGTCAACTATTTATTAAAACTAAAAACGTCAGTTATCTGACAAAATTTATGATTGAGGTTACGAAACAAACAAAAAATGCGAATATTCGGCTATTTAGCGAAAAAAGTTGGAGATCTTACCGTCAAATATTCTAATCTTCCAGAGTCTTACATCAAACGGAGCTATGAGCAGGTTTGTGATGCCTCACACATACTTTTATTGTACATTTGTGAACATAACCTCAAAGTAATATTGTTTTTGTTTTTTAGGTTTATTGGAAGAACCCGACCGGTTATCCTCAATACCCGAAGGCTCAGGTAGCCCGAAAGAGATTTCGGTTTACCACAAACAGACCGTGGACTGGCCAGTTCCGCCAGCAGAATGACAGAGATGTTCACAGGAAAAAAGTGTTCATAGAGCCTATTGGGGAGTGGAGTTTCTTCAAGTATGTAGATTCAGTAACGAAATCAAAATATTTATAGTATTTATGTTATACTTTAGGTGGGTATATATAGAAATCCTTGTTAGCACTTGGAGTTATATTGCTCATTCAAAATGGCAATTATAAGTGTTGGTAAAATGCCAGAAATAACTACTAACCTTTACCCATTACTATCAACCTCCCCTCCATCCCAACTTCAGCAGTTGGGTGAACTTTGCTTTAATCAGTGAATTGTCTTATGATACATTTTAAAAGTTTTATTTCTTATAGTGTTTTAATACACCTGCCCTTGCAATCTGGGATTAGAACCGACAACATACAAAATATCACATGTTTGCTTGTCGTATGCGATTAAATGTTTCTTAAATTATCATGCTACTTTCTAAAAGCGGACACTTCTGATCTTTCTTATAGACTTAATGACTCTTAATGTTTCAGAGGTGACCGTGTAGAGGTGATGGTGGGGAAAGACAAGGGCAAGCAAGGCATTGTGTCTCAGGTCATCCAGGAGCGAAACTGGGTCATCGTTGAGGGGCTCAACACACACCTTAGAGTTGTAAGTATAGACTTGAAACTGGGTCATCGTTGAGGTGCTCAACACACACCTTGGAGTTGTAAGTATAGACTTGAAACTGGGTCATCGTTGAGGGGCTCAACACACCTTAGAGTTGTAAGTATAGACTTGAAACTGGGTCATCGTTGAGGGGCTCAACACACACCTTAGAGTTGTAAGTATAGACTTGAAACTGGGTCATCGTTGAGGTGCTCAACACACACCTTGGAGTTGTAAGTATAGATTTATGCAAAGGAAATGCTGAAATTATGCAATATACTATAAAGTGTTGATCAACTTATTCAATAACTTATGTAATTAAATTTGCTTGGTAATATTAACATAACATAAAATTAAGTAGCATCCACCGTCTTGTACACGGGTTGCAACACAGTTTTCAGCCATCGATGAAGTGATTTGGGACAAAGGTTTATTTGGATATACATATTATTATTCTGATAAGTATGTACTATAGATAAACATATACATAATATACAGGATGTATGTATATGTCTTATAATATAGACTAATCATAATATTGTAAATCCCTCAACATTGCCATATAAAATAGAAATAAAAAAAAATTGTTAAGACACTAAAACTAAATAATAGGTTTCAAACTAAAGCATGACATAACCGATTTTTATAAATTTTTATAGTACTTTACACTGCACAAGGTGATAAGTATGTAGTTCAAAACATATTCGGCAGAGGACATTTACAGGAGGCTATTGGGTTGATACAACAGACAATAATTCGTCACCCTCAATAACTTGCGGTTAGCTCATATATACGTTAAGGTAGTGGGTTTGAAATCCGCACCGAAAAGGGGGAAATAAAAAAAACTGTTTGTTTAAAGTATTTAACACTTACAATGCCTAAAACCCGGCTCCCGGGTTCTACTGTATTTTCGCCAGACGCCCAGAACCCGGCTCCCGAGTCGGCCTATAGATAGCTATACATCGCCTATGCGCACGCCCAGCACCCGCTAGCCGGGTCCTATTGTTCTCTCAAAAGTAGCAAGTGCAAGGGTTGTCAAAATTATTCACAGTTCAAATAATGTTTTTTAAAGATGTAAGAACTTACTATGTTTGTTTTATTTTAATGAATTTTTCAATTATCCGTGAAGTGAATTATTTAAAGGTGATGTTTAAAATAAATAAAATGTTAGATGGTGCTCAAACCCTTTGCAATTTTTTTTTTCTAAAAATAAACGGACTGCATTTTAGCATCATAAAATAGTCATTGTTATTGTTCAACAAATAAATTTTATAGCCTTTGTAATCTATCTGGTCCAGACATACCAGAGATTAAAGAATGATATAAGCTCTACTATCAGTAAAACCTAGGATGTTTCAAGCAAAATATTTTTCTAAATTTCTTAACTAGAGCTACCTCTAGTTAAGAAATTTAGTTCTCATACTACAAGAAATAAAGTTTTATTAATTTTTCTCCAATTTTTATTTATAATTACTACAGATTAGATATAGATTTATAACGGTTGAATGAAGTTTTATTCAATTAAACTCATTTAAATCATTATATTCTCCAGGTGGGCAAAGACAAGAAATTCCCCGGAGTGACGATACAATCGGAGGCTCCTCTCCTTGTCACAACTGGAGTGAAGCTGGTAGACCCAGAGTCACTGAAGCCAACAGAAATTGAATGGCGTTACACTGAAGAAGGGAATAAGGTATATAATAGTTACAATAAATCATCTAAATAATAAACTTACAGTGACAGTGGGTTTGTCTATTTCACTTGTAGTAGTATTTCAAGTTAGCAAGTAATATAACATGCCAATGGGAGTTATTGTGCATGAAAAATTGCGATTTATAGGCGTAAGGTCTAATATGTGAATAAATAATAATAAATAATAATAATGTTTGTAACAGAAGTCTGAATTATCAAGGCTAAACTCACTACTTTTAATTTCGAATATTAGGGGAGATAGGGGTAAAACAGACCATCTATATTTATTGCAAGAAAAGACTAAGACCACGCGAACGAAGCAACGGGCGGCCGCTAGTGCGTCTTAGTGTATTTGATTTTAGGGTTCAATTTCAACGGGTTGTAGCAATAAGGTAAGTGTGCCGGTGCAAAGTTTCACGTTGTCATGCAACAAAGATTGATAATTTATAAAATTATGTAATAAGACAGCCATTTGTTCCAATATATTATTCTGTGACAAAGACAGTGCAGGTCGACTTTCTTTGTTGATCTATTCTACATAATACCATCCTATCATTTTTACAGGTCAGAGTGTCAAAAGCAAGCAGTAGGATTATTCCAATTCCGAAAGCAGCAGAGGAAACCATAGACTACAAAAGCAAAGAAGTGTACATAGAGAATGAAGAGAAAGATACAAAAGCGGATGCTATATCAAAGGTTGATTTTTACTTTAAAGTTACTGGCAGCTGTGATTTTCTGTAAGAATATCTTACCGGTATTCATGTACGGCCACAAAAGACAAGAAAATAAGAGGAATTAATTTACTACTTATTACTTTACTTACTGTTTGTAGCCTTGTTTTGCCAGTGCCATTTTTAGTTCGCAAATGCGCATTGAGAACCTTCTCCTTTTTTCGAACTACACGAAATTGTTAGAAATGGAACGCAACATTTAAAGTTTATATTTTTTTCCGCCTGTGGCGCTACTGTGTTCACTCTTCTCATTTGCTACTTCGTTTAAAAATGTGTGTCGTTGTAAAAGCTGAAAGTCTATTCTTACATTTATATTATACAGTATTATTCAGTAAATGTATTGAACGTTATTTTTAAACTCACTTTCCTTCAAAAATCTTTGATAATTGCCTTCATCAATCCAATCATCATGATCATGATAATTGTCTGATCATGTACAGAGTAACCATTACCAAAAAATTACACATATTCCGTGACACTGTATACATATACTTATTTCAAGGGTACTCACCAAGGAGGTAACCTGTGCCCTTTCCTTAATTATTTTATACAACATTATTTTTTAGGTATCATTTGCACCCAAACTGTGCACCTTCGAGATGGACATCATGCAGAGTATGGGCATCAAGGAAGACCGCGCGCCGGCCAAGTCATACTGGTATTAGATAGGTTAGGATAGAAAGTGATTTATTATTATATTAATGTGATTTGTTGGAAATATAGTGTTATGTCAGTATAATTTGGTATTTTATTGTTTAATGCCCGGTTCCAATATTTAACGATTCGTAATGTCTGTTTTTATCCAACCAATTACGAGTCGTTATTACCGTTTCATAATTTCCTTTAAAGTGAAAGTAAAAGTGAAAGTATTTATTCAGCACACAAAAAACGATATAAAAAAAGAAAAAAAACAATGTTACAAGGAATTATTTTAGAGCTACAAATTAAACTAAACAGGTAACATCTAATTCTGCTTACCCTAATAGTGTGCTAAAAAGGCAACCATCTCAGCATTATGCCGTGATACCACTGCATGGCACCACGACGCTGGCTTTACGTGGTCCGTCAGTCGTTTCGAGCTTACGCCTCGTATAATTTATGGCTATCCATAACAGAACAATTCATTTTTCAAGACAGGGTTGTTAACCACTAATCAACGGATGGGCCGAAAGCGTTAATCACGTGAAGATAAGGTGTGTTAAGTAAAATCATAAAAATCGATTAAGATGCCAGGTGTCTTCGATTCCGTGGTTTTCAAACATTTCTTCAAATAATGTAGGTACCACGGGCCGATAAGTATGTAGTTCTAAACATGTGCGGCAGATGGCACTTACCGTAGGCTAACGTGTTGATACAGCAGAAAAAAATCATCGTCTACGATAACTTGCGGTTAGCCTAGTTGGAAAAGCAGCACGCGCGATACGTGGAGGTCGTGGGTTTGATTGGTAGGAGATAAAAAAATTATGTTTCTTTAAAATAACTGAGAGATTAACAATTTTAATGTTTGATTTGTTTTGTCCTGGATGAGGATCAAACCCTCAGCCCTTGGTTTAACAGCCATCGGGCCATTTAAAGTAAGTGATTATTAAAATTGGTAAAGTTTTCGCCACATGTATTTCAAACCATGTTATATAAAGTCTGCAAATAAACAGACCCATTTCCTTTGGCACCTCATAAATTGCCCGGTAACCGTGTTATTTGCCAAAGATAAGATTGTTTTGAAGCCGCCCTGATAACGGGTTGCGGGGGGCAAAACGGTGACGTCACAATTTAATAATAATAAGTAGTTCAATAACATGTTTTTGTACGCGATTAATTGCGTCATATCGAATGTTAAATTATTTTGCATATCGTGTATCTGCTAGAAAAACATACGTTGTTTAGATGGCTAGAAATATTAAGATAGATAATGTACGAGCGATAGCACATCAAGGTAAACACGATATTAGACCTTATGCCGAGGACACAAGAGCTTTGTAAAGTCTTTGAGTGTATCGTTTGACGTATGGTACCGACTTGACCATTGGGAAAGTAAAGGTTACTACAAAAGAAAAATTCATCGCCTATGATAACTTGCGGCGCAGGCGCGAAACGTATAGGTCCTGGGTTCGAACCCCACACATTTTTTATATTGCACTTTAAGATTGACCTCATCCCACCTGAAGTTAAGTAGTAATGAGGCTCTAGCTTAAGGGCGACAAGTACAGCATAATAACAGCAGTCACTAGACTTGACGCCCTTAAAGAAAAAAGAGAAAAGTTTGTTTTTCAAATTGACCCATCCGGGAACCCGGAACCTCAAGATGGTGCAGGAAGTCAAAGTCCAGCCTCTCAGCTCGGGTCATCAAAAGCTGCAGACAAAAGTTGTTTTAATGTTATTATCAAGTGATATTACAGCAAAGGTAAAACAAAAGACAGCTGCCGATGAAAGAGAATGCTAGCATGAATACGTAATTACATTGCACGATTAGCGAAAACAATACCTATAAAAGTGCTCTAAAAATAGCTAGCATTATCATAAACAATACATGTGGAAGATAAGTACCTAATAAAACTTGCAAGGATATTGTGTTGCAACTATAAGCCCAACAATCGAAGAAATACGTAAAATGTAACCATCGCTGTTAAGTTGTTTTTCCATATAAATTTTAGTTTAAGCTTATTGTAAACTTGTTTGTGGTTCATTATCTAAATAAATAAAATAATATATATATTTTTAGTCCGACCGCAGACCGCAGCGAAGACCGCAGCCAAATAAAAGCACGTTTGTGTTGTTGTCTTCCTGCGTGTAAGTAGGTAAGGTTTCCAGAGCTCTTGGGGGGTGCTACATTAGTAGCAGGCTCAAGATAAAGGTGACAAGTCTAGTAACAGTTTTACTACGCTATACTTTTCGCCCTTAAGCTAGGACCTCATTACAACTTAACATCAGGTGGGATGAGGTCAATCTTCAAGTGTGTAATAATAAAAAAAACCTTATAAATTATACGAGGCTTAAGCTAAAACCGTTTAGATCTACTCCCAAAAACGAAATATGCCGGATCCGACGACGGATAGCATTTTTTAATTCTTATAATCGAAACAAACTCACTTCGAATGCGAATAAAGCGTTATCAAAAAACAAAATATTTATACCTACAAATCAAAAACCACGTTTTAATTCGCAAACTTTTGATTAATCTTCAAAAACGTAACCTTTCGTTTTGTAGGGAAACATGATATTAGATTGTATGTAGGTAAATAGATTAAGTATAAATTGTAAGTATGAAATAATTATGTAAATGGTTGGTTGTTTTACTCGTGTTATCGACAACATCTCCCTTTACGGTAACGCCTCAGACGGGCACCCTAATACGCGAGATGCTTACCTTAAGGTATTACTCCAGCGAGGTAGGTACCCTTTGCGGTCGCACAGCGGCTTTCCTCGCCTGGGTACCCTTGTGATGACGTGTTTCTGTAAGGTAACGCTTCAACAGGGTACCCTAATGGAAAAATTGTGGTGCTCTCCTTAAGGTAATGCTTAGAGGTTCTTTAGAAAAATTAGGTTTCATAAAAATATTCCGTCGATAGCACGAGTATAACCTGAGCCTTTTCGTAACGAAATACTTACTGCGAGTTTCACTAACCAACAAGACGAACACCTGCATACCTCTTACAGTTTGTTCGTTTCGTTTTTGGGAGTAGACTCCCAGAGCCGGAGTCGGTTGGATAAAAATTGATTGTCATTTTTGACACATTAGTAAAATATTGGGACCGGGCATGCAAAGCAAAGGCATATCAGCAGTCAGGCAACATCTGCGTGATCATCGTATCGTTGCATTTCCTTGTCATATCTGCACCTGATATAACAATATCATTGCACATTTGGCCTCGTTGCAAATCTCAACTTTAAAAGCCAAGTCGTAAGGTTAATTGTTGCGTGCTACTAATTTGCATTGTTCGCTCCTCAGTGAAATATTTACACAATTATATATTTTTTTGAACGATTACATGCTCTTTCTTTCTTTGCAGTCTGAATCAGAATAAACGACGATCAATAACACTAGATAATGTGATATAAAAGTAAATTTCGTTTTATTTCTGGTCACATAAACATTTATTAAGAAAAAATTAAATCAGGCAACATACAGCTGAAGAGTTTGTTTGTTGATTTGAACGCGTTAATTTCATAATAACATAATACCAGAGCTGCAGCAGCCTTGCGTCGCTGCAGCATACAGCTGAGGTGTGGCCTAGTTGACCACTTTCCCATTTGGTTTTTTCTTTTTAATTATTTCATGTTTGTTTCTGTTTTACTTTTTCTTGTACTTCTTTTTGTTTTTATTTTCATTTAATTTGTCGTGTTGTGCTGTCAAGTGGTCAATAAATGTATTTTCTTTCTTTCTTAATTTCAAGAACTACTGAATCGAAATTGAAAAATTATTTTTGCCTTGGGTAGTCCATTTACCGAGCAAGGCTGTAGGCTATACCAAATCAGGCCGCGACCAATATGAATGAATGAACAATGGAAAATGTAAAAAAGGGGGGTGTACGCGTGCGGGCGGGCCGCTAGTCATATAACTATGTATATTGATCTGGGCACAAAGTATACAGCTTCAGCACTAGTGGTATTATGAAGATTAACCAACTGTGATAACGCATTCAATTCATTTATAAACACCCAGATGAAAACAAATACAAATCTTACATCATCAGGCCTAGCATGCGCCACGCGACTAAATTTTATCGCGCTCTTAACAAACGTCAAAATAGATTGAAACTAGTGCTTCAGCTTCTGATAGGCTGAAAATACGTGTGCGGTGTGTTATTAGCCGATCAACAGTATCGAAACTTTTATCGTCTAATGCGAGAAATTTTAAATATATAATGTTTCTCTTTGGTGGAGATCAAACACGACCTACAGTAAAACTTTTACTTCTTTCTTTGTTTTGACGACCTCCGTAGCAAAGAGGCAAGCGTGCCGGACTTTGGCGTCGCGCCATCTCTGAGGTTCCGGGTTCGATCCCCGGTCGGGTCAATATGGGAAACGAACTTTTCCATATTGTCTCGGGTCTGGGTGTTGTGGTACCTTCGTTGTTTCTGATTTCTGTAACACAAGTGCTTTAGCTACTTACCACAGAATCAGAGCAATGTTTGTGATGTTGTCCAATATTTATTTATTTATTATAATTATTTCTCAGCTAATATGAATAATTTTGAAATATGTTTATATATAATTGGTGGCAAAATTCGATTATATATTTCGTAGATCCTCTCAAAATACATACGAATCATTAGGACCGCGCCGTTACGTACCTACATTTACAAATAAAAAATCGGCCAAGTGTGAGTCGAACACGCCCGTGAAGGTAGCAGCGAGTAACGTAGTTATAAAAGTTTACATTGCAGTAGATTGAATTAAAAGGTAAATTGCGGTTTACGATTTATGACGTATCAAAAAAACTACTTATACTATACTTTTTTTTTAAATAAGGCCCTTGAAAGTTTATAAGGGAAAATATTTATTTTTTAAGTTAGAGATAAAAATTTGGCTCAAATATAGCCCGAAAGCGAAAGTTGAATTAAAATATATTTTAAAAAGTAGTAGGTACTTACTACTTTTTGTTTTGAATATTATGGGAAATAGGGTTAAAACCGACGATGAAAGTAAATTCCAAAATATGGAAAAAACCAGTAGTCCACGCGAACAAAGTCGCAAGCACAGCTAGTATTTTTATAAGTTTCTTTCATAGAATAGAATATAATAGAATAGAAATATATTTATTCAGTGTAAGTATAAAATTAGTTACATGAGAAAACAAAAAACAAAAGAACAATAGGTACAAAACACTGAAAAGGAACATACTCAGCATGTGTCGGGGGGCCGAGGACTCCCCGACGCTGGTCTTCCGCATGTGCCTAGAGAGTTAAAGTTAAGGAATTATGTACAGTATATGTCACCTGTCATGAAATAAGATGGATTGTATAAAGGTAGTTTTTTGAAATGAGTGAACACCATGCCCTCCATTTGACCTGTCCACAAACACGCATTTCTTTCGTGTTAAATTATCTCACACGAGACTTAATGCCGTGTCAGTAGATAACCATACTATTAATAATGACCTAATCTTATATTATTAATGCTGATTTATGTAACAACTATGAATGTAACTCACCTATTTTGAGAGATTGTAATTAGAGGATCCCACAGCAGTGTCTGGTTATGGCTGTATCTACCTCTGTACTTTTTTTATTTTTATATTACACTTCAAGCACACATTACAATTGACCTCATCCCACCTGATGTTAAGTGATAATGAGGTCGTAGCTTAAGGGCGACAAGTACAGCGTAATAAATCTGTTACTGGACTTGTCGCCCTTACCTTGAAGGCTTGACACCTGCTACAAATGTAGGACCCACCAGGAGCTCTGGAAACCTAACTCACACGCAGGAACACAACAACACAGAAGTGATTGTTATTTGGCTGCGGTCTTCTGTAAGGTGGAGGTATTTCACCAGTCGGGCTGCTCCAGTTCGAGCGATAAATCGCTATGCCCTATCTTTCTAACTTCGAGTCTCTGTGAAGGATCATCTAAAACGAGGTGGTCTGATATAATTTGTAGGTCAGATGGCGCCAATGTTCTGGTGTATAGGCTTTTCTATATGAGCCTTCCGCTCCTCCGCAAGTTCGGTGATGAGGAAAAGGTCATCTGCGGCCATCCTCTATAAATAAATAAATATCGGACAACATCGCATACATTGCTCTGATTCCGTGGTAAGTAGCTAAAGCATTTGTGTTACAGAAATCAGAAACAACGACGGCACCATAACACCCAGACCCGAGACAATACAGAAAAGTTCGTTTCCCATATTGACCCGACCGGGGATCGAACCCGGAACGTCAGAGATGGCGTGACGCCAAAGTCTGGCACGCTCGCCTCTTGGCTACGGAGGTCGTCTATACTTAGATAAGAAAAAAATGGCTTGGTGTCTATGGTAGTTCGCAGTGGTTGTAAACAGTCCCTTATTTTACGCACGAAGCGTATCTTCAAATGATTAAGGAGATCTTGAAGGCTGCAGGGACTCGTAAGCGTCGTAACGTCTACCTTCTTAAGAAAAATCCAGAAGACACATTGACATGAAATTTCATGATCGATAGATACAATTTTATCCAAACAATGCAGAGTTACCTACTATTGTACGAGTAAAACGGATAAGAGGTATTACAAATGACGTCACTGACAATTACAATATGCAACGATTTTGGTGCAGTGGCGTGAGGCAGGTCACGTTGTGCGAAATGACACTGCATGTATTATAAATAAGAAATGCACGTTGTTGATAAAGCTGCTGTTTAAATAATGAAATGTTTCATCCCATGTGACATGCAATAAAGATTTGAATTTGAATTTGAATGATATTGAGGTTTCTAACATAAAAAAAACGACCAATTAAGTGACTTATCCCGCGAGTAAATTTAATCGCGTTCTTAACAAATGATCAATTTTGTTCGTCAACTGCTGATTGGCTGAAAATACGAGTGCAGTGTTCAATCAACAGTATCGACATTTTTGTCATCTCATTTTCTTTTATACCTACACTTCAAGATTGACCTAATCCCACAAGGAGCTCTTGAAACCTTACACGCAGGAACAACAATACCTACCGAAGTGATTGTTATTTGACTGCGGTCTTCTGTAAGTTGGAGGTATTCCAAACAAATCCTGCACATCACGTTTTCTTTTTTTGTCTATTTTCACATGTTTAAGAATAAGAAGTTATTTATTAGCACACACAATTTAATACTAAAATAAATAACAAACAAAAAAAGAAAGAGCATAGCGCAGCTAACAAGGTCCCGGCCTCAGCATGAGCTGCTACAACACTGGATCCAATGCTGCAGCAGCGCTTGTATTCTGACGAAACCTTAAGTTAAGTGGCGCAAAAAAGAAATAATTTTTATATTAGCGCAATATATTGGCTCCTCCCAGCCTGATGGTAAGCAAGAGAGGAACCCACATCGCGATGGCAACGGATTTGATACCGAAATATCCTATCCGTTAGCATCGCCACACTGGCCCGCAAGATGTTTCTTCACGCTCCTTTTTAAGGAATCTATGTCCATTATATGAAAAGGAAAGGAAGCGTGAAGCGGGAGATGTCTGCCGCGATATAGAGAAAAAGCGCGGAGGTCTGTTTCCTCATTTGTTTGTCTGCGGAGGAGATGCGCTGATGTATGCAAACAGCAAATCGGTAGGTAACTATTTAGTCATATGATAAACGCGTGATCGCTGCGTGAATCGATAACAACCGAATTTGAATCGATTGAGACGATGTTATATTAGTGATTATTGATGTAACTGATAACAGGCAGACACACGTGGGATGGTCGTGGAAGGATATTTTGGCTGCGTGATTTGTTTTGGGAAAGTTTTCAGATTATAATTATGTGTTGCTTCTTCCAACTTATATAAGAACTTATTGCGGTTATTTTACGTAATACCTCAAGAAGTTTTCGGTTATGATTAGCCACTTACGAATTGTAACTATAGGTATTTCAGTTATGATAACCAACAGAAACGAAACTACTAAATGTAAGTATGTCTAAATGCAAAGATATAGGGCTCATTTTCCTGATTACGACTATTTACATTTGTTTAAACATAGGTACTGAGACACCTGTTATGGATGATCGAAACTGACCTCTAGAGTAGTTTTAAGAAATATAATTTAAAAGATAATAATTAAAATATAAAAATGCCAGAAAACATTCTCTATTTAATAATCAGTGTGTTGATAAGAAAAAATTTGTCGTTTCGTAATCTTTCCAGAATCTGAAGATATTCGTGTTTTGACAGGTGTTCTAAGTATATCAATGGACCTTTGGTAAATTTCCGTAGGAAAATCAAAATGGCTAACAAGAAGGGTTTAATGCACGTCAGTCTAACGTTCAACATCACCTACGTTGCTCTAATTCTTTGGTAAGCAGCTAACAGAAGCAGAAACAACGACGGTACCACAACACCTAGAAAAGTTCATTTCCTATGTAGTCCAGACTGGGAATCGAACCCAGAGATGGCACGTCGCTAAAGACCAACACGGTCGGTCGCGTCTCGGATATAAAGGTCGTCGAATAACGCGTAAGTTTGTATGACTTTTTCACGCCAAAAATACCCAATGGACTTGGATGGACAATTGCCAGAAATTAGATGAGATGCTAGAAAATCATAATTTAGGATACTTTTTATCCCGAAATAACAAATGTGCGGGTAACAGGAATAGGAACAGAAAATAAATTTTGTTACTATTATTAAATATTGCCATAGTAACAGAATTTCTTCGGTTCATAGGCTATAGAATTTCAAGGAATCCGTAATAACCGTTTCAAGGCACAGTCGGGTCTAAAGAAGATTGTCGACACTAACCAATCGCTTGATACTACTACATTTGAATAAGACTATATTAATACTATACCTCACGAATAATAAGTTAAATAAAATCCAATAAAACGAATTGACCACGTTGCCTTCTACTACCCTCCACATTTTTTTTTTATAGTAGCGCAGTATATTGGCTCCTCCCAGCCTGATGGTAAGCAAGAGAGGAACCCACATCGCAATGACAACGATTAAATGACATAGATTAAAAAAAAAAGTAAATCAGGAAGTAAAGTTCGAAAAGGATATTGTCATTAAAAAAATAAGCTAGGTTCTTTAATTGAAGCGATCCTCCTATCCTGAAGCGAATGGCAGTAGCAGGCAAAATATTGCCATAGTAACAGAATTTCTTCCGCTTCTTGCTTGCTACCAATCAGGTCAAGTAGATCCACATTGCTTCGTCAACAAAATGATCAATTAAGTATCTTATTCCTATTTACTTATATATAGACGCAAGATATTAGGTGCCTACAAAAACCTTGACATAGAATCATGATATAAATTTATTTATCTCTGATTAGCTCTGCATTGATGGTGTTAAAATAAATTAACTATTAGTAACGAGCGTGTTTGATTTAACACACAAAGTCCAAGGTTTTTAAATGGTTTTGTTCAAAAATGATTAATAATGTGTACAAAAAACATTAAAAATGCTATTGTTTTGTTGTTGAAGACGACAGGATCATAAAAGGTTGACAAATAGCGTTTACATTCCATTAGTGAACAAAAACCGTCGGTAAAATGTTCATATTAATGTTAAAGTTCATATGAACTTCATAACACATAAGTACATACGTATTTCCTCTGTTGTTTTTACGACATTTTTGAAATTCTTGAATTTTTTTTCTAATAAAATGGAAATGAGTTTAATTGATTGAGGTGGAATAGTCAAAAAGATCAATCACCCATTTTTCAAGATGGCGGAAAATCTATAGAGAAAAATTTTGTTTGGAAATTGAAAAGCATGCTTTTCTAATCACCCCAAAAGTCATATTCAAATCTAGTATAGGTATTCATTATTGCCTCTACGCAATAAAAAAACATGATCTTTGAACATTTCAATTGTTTCTATCACGCTTTATGAGATTCAGAATGCAGACACAGAAGTTTTAGTAATAAATTAATGTTTTACGTTTTTAGGATCCCCTAAAAAGCATTTTTGACTGTTACTAAGTCGTATTTTCAACGAATTCCGCAAAAGAGGTCATTCTTTTGATAATATTTTGTGTAGTTTGTTTTGTTGATGTTTATGATTATTCTTCTTTAAGTAGGATGTGGCATTATGCTATTATTGGAAGTGGTTTCATAAAAGATCAAGCACATGGTGATTGCAGTTATAAGTTTATGTGTACTGAATATCGTTTTTTTAATGTTAATTTGCAACAAAATAAACAAAATTCCCGAGCAAAATCCATTTTTACCAAAATGTCACAGAGCTAGGTGCTCTACGGCTTATAGGTATAGGTTTCCAAGGATTCCTTGGAGGCCAATGACCTAGCAAGGCCCGTTTCAAAGCACAATCGGGTCTGAAGTAAGTTCTCCACGCAACCAACCGCTTGATAAATAAACCGCATTTAAACAAGAATATATTAATAATCATTCACTATTGAGACAATTTATACTATCTATACTGTATGTACTATTATTACTATAGTTTACTAATAAAACATAAGCTTAATAAAATTAAATAAAACAAATTTACCACGTTTTCATCTACTACCCTCCACATAGATTAAAAAAAAAGTGAATTAGGAAGTTAAGTTCGAAAAGGATATCATTTAAAAAATAAGCTGGGATTTTTAATTGAAGCGATCCTCCTATCCTGAAGCGAATGGAAGTAGCAGGCTTTATTCTTATCAGCTGAGAATCCAAGATGCGGTGTTTTATTTTTTTCTGTACCGTAGCGCGAGGGTATTGCTGTGCCCGCAGTCGCGTTGGGCAGACGTCTGCCAGTGTTTAGTCTGTGCTTTTGAGTGGAAAATTAAAATGAAGTTCCTTTTCGGATTTGTGGCGTGCTTTTTATGCTGCAGCGGGACACTGGCCGGTAAAGTGAGTAAAAAAAAGAAAATAATATTTAATTTCTCAAGGCCATAAAGTTCAGAAAAAAAATAAAGAATGAACTTTTTAGTACCTATTTATGTTTTACGAAAACAAAATAATTATGTGTCATGAATTAGATGACCGCTTTAATTTTCCTTTCTTTTTTGCAAATAGGTAAATAGCAGAACAATTTTACCTACTTTTTTAGTGTGGTTAAAGTCCAATCCTAAATTTTGGTGATTAATAAATTTGGTATTTATGTCGGATTTTAACCAAACTAAAAAAGTCGGTAAAATTGCTCAGCAGTTATTCAGCAGCGTTAAAATTGCAAACTTTCAAGTCAAATGTGGACTAAACATATTTATTTTTTATATTACACATACCTAGAACGTTTTTTTTATTAAGTAGGTACCTTTGTTTTATTACTCAATTAGACAGATATTAACACAGATATGTTATTGTGTATCTAATATTAAAACATAATTATATTTTATGCATAAAATCTGTTTTATTATTTTAAAAAATTAGAACACTGATCCTGTCTTTCGCACCTCAGCATAAGCAATTACAAAATCTGCCTCTCATAAAAATAACCAAAAAAATATAATTTATTTGAAAATTTAATTAAAGTAGGAAAATGTAATAATCCTAGAGGTAATATAATTAAATGGCCCTGATTACATTTCTATTTGTTTACAAATACAATGAACATTTGTTTTTGAATCGTTTAGCAAACATGACCAATGACACGAAGTAATGATTACATAGTAATTAACGCAACAAATGACTAATTTTTCGCGATGAGTGCAAAAAAAAAAACGTACTGAAGCGTTTCTAGGTATCCCGTTTTCAAAAGCGTTTTCGAGAAAAAAAAGCTGTTGGACACCGATAAAAAATGCATAGTGTTGAAATTTTAAATAAAGAATAAGCACGTGGGTCGTTGACCGTGCACGCACCCTCCTCGTGTTTTCGTTTCATCTCGCTCTAGAAAGGGACGCAGGAGCATTATCCTTTGCGCCCTTCATTCACAAGATGTGCTACGGAATGACTACGATATTGTACCTAAAGCACGTACGCGGTGGGCGATGTCTGGCGATTTTTTTTTATCGAATGGCTTTGGATTTATGCATACAGCCAGGTATATTTTTGTATTTGGACAAAAAAAAACAATAAGTTTGAAAGGGTTTTGGAATGTTCTATTGTGTAAGGAATATGGAATTCCCAATTAATTTGAGATTAGTTCTGTAATGACTAATATTTATTTCACTTCCAAAGGTGTACGTAAATCTAGCTACCCGCTGTTGTTTTGCGCGCGTACGATCCCGGTGCATTTTTTTACAAACCTTGTCTTGAATAACGAACGTAAAAAAAATATCCAATGTGGCCAACTATTTATGAAGCTAAAGAGATAAAATATAAAATATCTTTATTCATGAAAACTTTTACAAAAGCATTTATGAATCATCAGATCATACTACTACCGTGTTCCGAATGTTGATTCTATTGAGAAGAACCGACAAGAAACTCGATAGTTATTCTTTTCAAAACTTACAAATATGGTAACATGTTAAAAAAACATTCATATTATGAACAATATAGCTTATGATTAGTGCACATAATTAATTATTTAAAGTCCAAACATTTTTGTCATTTTTATATCTTCTATTTTATAATATCCTTTTATTCGCATACAATTTCACTGTCATTTTTTCCGATTGATTAGTCACGGAGATAAAACTAAAAGTGTAACTAAACATTATCTGAGTCAGTGGCGGATTAACCAGAAAGCTGAGTAGGCTGGAGCCTAGGGCGGCAGATTTTAGGGGGCGGCAAATTTGCCCCAAAATTTTTTTGGTGAAAATGAATACCTAAATCTTAATAGGCATGTAGGTATTCGTTTTGGATGCTCACGCGCTTTCAGCACGTTTGTTTACAATTCCAAACTCCATGCAGTTCCAAATTGTATTTAATTAAATAGAATAATTTTTTGGTCTTTTAACTCTGAAATATTTTCTTTGTTGCTGTCGGGGAAGGGGGTGTTTATAGCAGAGGCAGAGGATAATGCAGAGGTCAGAAGGAGCGGCATAATTTGAATAGCCTAAGTATAGTTTACATTTGATTGTGAAACGGAAAAAGCATTAGATATTTTAGTTAACTTAAGTTCTGCGGTCAGGTCATGGCATGGTTGGGAAAATATCCTATTTGCCCCACTGTGGCAAATGTTACAATGTCATTTTAAATTGAACCTGATGGTTTATCTCAATCGGAGCTCAATTGTTTATATTTGACTAGCTGTGCCCGCGACTTCGTTCGCGTGGACTACATCCTTTCATGGTCGGTTTTACCCCTTTCTCCCCTAATATTCGAAACAAAAAGTAGTCTATATTTTAATCCAAGTTTCGAGCTATATTTGTGCCAAATTTCATATCTCTAACTTTAAAAATAAATTTTTTTCCAGATAAACTTTCAAAGGTGGTATTACTTATTTTCTAATAAAAAGTAGCCTATGTCCGTTCTTGAGATTCAACGTATACCTATACCAAATTTCATCAAAATCGGTTAAGAGGTTTAAGCAGGAAAGCGTAACAGACATACAGACAGACCGACAGACAGAGTTACTTTCGCATTTATAATATTAGTAGGGATGACTCGTGAGGAACGTCTACAGTAACGACTGCACAGTCACGACTGTACATAAATAAGATAGTGTTTATTAAATGAAAAATATTTTGTTCATTATATTATCTTTACTTTGAATTTGGGTTATTTTTTAATTTTTTTGCACTTCAAGATTGACCTCGTTTATTAAATGAAAAATATTTTGTTCATTATATTATCTTTACTTTGAATTTGGGTTATTTTTTAATTTTTTTGCACTTCAAGATTGACCTCGTTTATTAAATGAAAAATATTTTGTTCATTATATTATCTTTACTTTGAATTTGGGTTATTTTTTAATTTTTTTGCACTTCAAGATTGACCTCATCTCACCTGATGTTAAGTGGTAATGAGGTCCTAGCTTAAGGGCGACAAGTACAGCATAGTAATATTTACAGGAGACATACAGATCAGCGATCATCGGCCCCTCAACGGTTGACGAAGATTTCCTCAAATATGTTCCAGTAATACATGAAGCTGGGAAATCAGTAAGTTCTCCATTTGTAATTTAAAAAATGCCATCACACACAAAAACTCCACTTTATCCAAACATATGACTATATCTCGTGCAATAATTGTGTAAGGAAACCAGCCCTATAAGCATGTTCTAAATATAAAAAAATCTCGCATGAGACGACAAAAGTTTCAATACTGTTCATTGGCAGACAGCACACCGTATTCGTATTTTCAGCCAATCAGCTGACGCGCTGAATTTTATCGATTTTGTTATTTGTTATGAGTCCGATAAAATTTACTCGCGTCCCGCATACTACTTTACTATTGAATAGCTTTAATCCGTGTTATTTTCACTTGCGTATGAAGTCGTTTTCATTAGATGAAGGAATTCTCATAATCGGTTCGGTTTTAAATAGATACACAATACATTTCACAAACTATGTAGGTATGTAAGTAATCGGATACATGCATTCATTAAAAAAATTAGCTGTCACAAAACTTCTTCTTCTTCTCTTTTTATTTTATTGATCCAACAAACTGGCTGTTGTTCGCGACTTCACCGGGTAGTTTCGGGAAAACAAAGTATCCTACATGTTAATCTAGAATGACATTTCTCTTTTTCATTTATTTTTAAAACGTTCGCGTGTTTAACATAGTAATATTTAATGCAAATCAGAATTGTGTGTTTTTAAAAATCAAAAAAAGAATTGGTTATTTGATTTCTGTGGATATGAACCCACGGTCTCCGTCTTGACGACGAAAACGAAAATTAAACTATGTACTAAAAAAATCTACATAAACAGTTTTTATTGTGATATATAGATATTACTTTGTATTACACTTCAATGAAAATGTTCATTTACGAGTTAATGGCTACTATAAAATCTATAATGAGAACAGCAGCTGCAGTAAATTATTAATGATGTTTTGAGATACATGTAAGTCTGTATGCAAGACATTGTTTTTTACAGATTAAAAAAAACTTAACTGAAAAATAAATTATCTATACCTATAATAAAAATATAACAAGTCCGTGTCTGTACTTACAGAGATCTTGGAGGAAAATAAAGTTTAGGGGTATCTAAAAAGCAATTAATATTAAATAATGTAATTTAGAATGTTTGTATGTCTGTCTGTCTATGTTTTTGTGTCGGCATCACGCATAAACTACTACACCAAATTTAAAGCGGTTTTCAAATATATTTCTACAGGTCCTACTTTAAAACTGGGCTATGTTTAGTCCGGCTTTAATTCCCGGAAGGTCTAAATAGGGAATGGGAGTGGTTTTGGCTATATTCGTTATAGATAAACAGTAGAAATTGACCAAGAATCGAACGCGGGACCTTTCAATCTTCTAGCAGCTACATTATCCACTGCACAACCGGTCGAAGTGCATTTGAAAACAGTTCTAATTGCTTTTCCTTACTGTGCTAAGTACACAATTTTATAGTATTTTGATGTATTCTGGCAAAATCTGCCAGAATTAATCAACAGTATTTGTTCATAGGAGATGTGATTTTTATTTTACAGAATGCTGACATCATCGTTCTTCCGTTGCCAAAATCATTCTCGTCTTTATCAACAATCGAGAACTCATTGGAAGTTGATAATTATGATGAGGTAAGCTATCTAACTAAATCAAGTAACTGAAATTGTAAAACATGTTGCACAAAGTAATATTGTCTTTGTTGGTCTATTCTAAAACTATAAAATAATGTGATTTTATACACAGAAGGCTGGTTGTAACGAGTAATAACAATAACTAGACTAGTTTTTATTGCAGTGCGCTGCACTTGAGAATTTCAAATTTGAAACACTTGAAAAATTTCATCCTACAACCAATTAAATGGGATAAAAAGTATTAGGATACTCGAATAGACATAGGTGTCTATCTAGTGTTAAAATTAAACAGAAAAATTTTTTTTACCTTCACTCTGGAATATTAAAGTTAAATGTGACTCCCAAAGATATTTCTATAGGTCTTACTTGAAAACTGGACTATGTTTTATCTGGGTTTCATTCCCGAAAGGTCTGAATAGGATATTTTTAAGTAGTCCCAAGACTATATATTTTGAACCGTTATAGATAAACCGTAGAAACGATGAAATATTTCTTCAATATTCTTGAATATTCAAGAGCGAAGGTAAAAAAAAGAAACATGTGTTTGACTTGTTAACTCATGAAACTGTTAATAGATCATAAACTATTTAAATGCTTACAGCTTTTAACCATTCACTTCGCTGTTCTAGTTGGTACACGCTCTGTCAGAAGCAGCAAAGCAAGCTGGCTTGTACGTTGTAGCTCATCTGTTGGAGAAAACCATTTGCCAGAGCAAGTACGAACTAATCAGAAGCAATTTGGTATTCGGCAGAGATGGAAATATCGTGTCTGTGTGAGTAGCCATCATGTCAGAACTACTAGTTTCTTAATACTGCGGAATGTGATGAAGGCTCTTCAGCCTTCATCACCAAGTTTCAGTGTTAATATACCTTCGTATATTAACACTATCATACAAATTATGCCATATCGATGCTTTGGTACGTTCAGCTTTTTTAACACAAAAACGTGTTTTTGTGTTAAAAAACGAACTGTCAGTGGGTCCGGAAACTAAACCAATAATTAGAATACTTCGGAGAAAACTAAGTTAATTTGTATAACATTGGCAAGAATGCCTTAATTTGTAAAAAGGGGAGGCCTAGTGATGTTTTAACTAATAATACATTTATGAGATTCTATTACATTATTAATAAAGTATAATTTTACGTTTGACCTAAAAGCACAAACGCGTAATCTGATGGTAACATATTTTATTATTAAAAGTCAACCGCACGTGACGCATGCCATGCTCATAATACCTAATATCGAACCAATATCGTGTGACTATACCACCATAAAAATTCAACAGAAATGAATGAAAGATGTGTAGGTGAACGAATAATATTTCATAAATAATATATAAGTTATAATTTAGACTTCACAGTCACATCTAACAACAATGGAATAGTAATAATAATTTTCAAAGAAAGAGACAAAGAGGAAATAAAAGCAAGATTAAAGATACCTAGAGATCAAAAGTCATAATTTTTGCTGCTATAGACGTCACCATACTAATCTTGTGTTTCCCCTTTAAATCTATAGATACAGAAAACCGTTGAACAACGTAGCCAACTGCACCACACCGCCAACAGACCTCGTTACCTTCACCACAGATTTTGGAATCGAATTCGGTTTGCTAATGGAAGAGGATCTGGTACTTCTGGGAGTCGATCGTCTGAATGGTCTAAAGAATTTTGTTGTGGCTGGAGCCTGGTCTTCGGATATGCCGTTTTTGAGAGGTCAGTTTGCTAAAGCTTATCTACACTAATATTATAAAGAGGAAAACTTTGTGCTTTTGTATGTATGTTGTTTGTAATGAATAGTCTCGAAAATTACTGTGCTGATTTCAAAAATTATCTCACTGATCGATACATTTCTTTTCAGATCTTTCATTATAGATACTTAAGTCCTCGCGTACGAAGCCGAGGCCGGCCGCTAGTAGTTAATAATTTGGAAAAATCATATTTCTGCTTCGTCAAATACACAATAGTTTTCACGCGATTGAAATTTTTGAAAAATTCTGGCAAAAATGCAAACCAACCAATTTACAAAGTTTTTATACAACGATGATCTTTTGTATCTTATGCCCGGTTCCAATATTTGAAAAACGATTCACTTTAGTTACGGATAGTAATCAATTAATACGAGACATAAGCTAAAACCGTTCCAGACTCGTAGTCAGTTGGAGAAAACGGATCGTCATTTTTGACACATCATAACGAATCGTAGAATATTGTAACCGGACATTAATGGAGATTTTTTTCATATAGTTCATATTCATACAGCAAAATAGATTAAAGAAAAGTTCATAAGGTATTTTAAACGTGGTACAAGCATCAAAATAATCTAACCTTTTCTGCGTTTATAGCTTCTCAATTCGCATCAAGCTGGGCGTTTACAAACAAGGTGACTCTGGTATCCAGCGCTGGTGTCTTTCAAGGAAGTCATGGAGCAAAGACCAGTTCAGAGGCTGGACTATTTGTCGTAGATCTGAAGAAGTCTGGAGGAAACGGTAAGTTTTTAATAAACATACTCTGTGGTCGGTGGCCTGTCACTTCGTTAACGTTATTTCGGGATTATATGTGTTGGTACTATATTTAATCTGTGTGGCTACAACATTTCATCCAAATCCATCAAATAGTTTTTCCGTGATATAGTAACACATTTCTCGTAACATAAGACATTTTATTAAGCCTTAAATTAGGTTTATGTTTAAAAGTTTAGGCATAGGTTTTTATTTACTTTGTATACTTAGTGAAGATTCCTGCAAAGTGTTTTCATAAATATCAAATTGAACAAATTTTTAAAAGTTTATATTACGCAGACAGATTACTGTCAGATACATATCCATATAGTTAACATATCTTAAATAGACAAGACAGTAATCCATAAAAAGCATACACAACATGAAAAAATAACCAAATACGTACAGAAATTACTTTATTACTAATAAAATCATATGTTGATTAAATATAGGAATAATATAGGATCCGTCAATTTAAGTAAAACACGTAAGTATAATTTAAAATTCATACAAGTGAAGCCGCGGGAACAAACTAACAGTAAAAAGTCATTAAAAAAAGTAGTGACGTTGTTCAGCAACGTTGTTTTTAATTGTTGTTTGTCTTCGAGGCAAAGTATTAAAATGGTAATTAAAATTTAATACTTTATGTTTTTAAAACAGCGGTGTTGTTTACAATGCCTAAAGATCTTAGACCTATGACTCGTGCTAATTAAATGCAATGATTATGTACTAATTGAGTATTTAAAATGAGGAAATGATTGCCCTATAACACATAGGACCATTCATAATGTATATAAATTGACGACCTCCGTAGCCGAGAGGCGAGCGTGCCAGACTTTGGCGTCGCGTCATCTCTGAGGTCCCGGGTTCGATCTCCGGTCGGGTCAACATGGGAAACGAATTTTTCTGTATTGTCTCGGGTCTGGGTGTTTTGGACCGTCGTTATTTATTATTATTATTATTTATTATATAAATAAATATGTATCTCCGAAATATTAGGCCGCACATACAATTAGTGTACCAAATGGGATAATTATTTTTAGTGGTCGAAATTGTAAGGAGAGGTTTTGTAAGAATAATGTCTGAAAATCCAACGTGTTCAATCCATCCCATTTTTTTAGCTAGCGCAAACAAATGGACCGCTTAAAAAAATAATAAATATAGAAAAATAATAATTTAGAAGTGTTAAATTATATTGTTTTCTTTGAAATTGATGTTATCACAACAAATTTTGATAAAGTGGTTCGATTTGAGTTATTTCAAATACGCAGCTCTACTAATCTCTGACTAATCACTTATATTTGAAGTATTAGGACCTGAAATAGAAGTCATCATCGTTATTCATCACAATTTTATTATTATGGTGATAATAGAGTAGGTGTAAATACAGAATCGTCATCGTGGATGTCACGTAAATCACAACAAAGAAAACATATGCTTATTACCTCGGCAAACGTAGTGTAAAAAGAAAATGTCACATTTTTGAATCCTTAGAATACATCATGGACTTAATATATTAAAATAAGTATTATAAGTCGTTGGAATGTATATAGGTTTATTTACACTCGTCTAACATAAGTCATTGAACATTTTAAACATTTAGCTTTCTTCGTATTTAGTAAGAAATGATTGATACTAAACCATGAGGACCTTGAGATACATTATTATTAAAAGTCCCAATATTGAACCCTTGGGCAGTCCCATTGATAAAGGGGCACCAGACGAGTTAGTTCTGTAAAACGCTTATTTTCTGAATTCTGCCATGCAAGTACGACTGACTGAAATATTTCGTTGGTAGTACCAAAACCGAAATTTACGGTAGTACCACAAAATATATCTGTACATTATTAAACACCCATACACAACACAGTTGAGTAAAGAGATGGCTGGCACATACGTAATTTTGTGAACAGGCTACAGGTTCCCGAAAATCAGTAAAAATATACGAGTCATCTTTCATTTGTTACTTCCAGGCCAATCAATTATACCACCTGTCGTCAGTTCTCCTAAGCTGGAGACGTATCCTGAAGACCTCTCGCAGCACATCATCAAGCCCCTGGACACAGCAGCTAGTGCCAAAGGATACATGGACACCGTTTGCCACGACGATTTTTGTTGCGAGTTCTTCATCAAAACTCGCTTAGTGGGTAAGCATGATGCACTTTTCTTCCTACTTGACTATAGATGCTTTATACCTTATCGTCTTCAATTAATTTTTAGAGAAGCGTAACTATATGTCGAAGCCCGAGACTACATCGGATAAGATGGAAAACTTTTCTGTATTGTCTCGGGTCTTGGTGTTGTACTATCTTTGTTTCTGATTTCTGTAACAAAATTGCTTTAGCTACTTACCACAGAAGCAGAGCAATGCATGTGATGTTTTCAAATAAATAATTTTTAACACATTAACACTAGGTGGTTTTATGTTTACCCTACTGCTAAAGAAGAAAAATTATAGTTCGTTTTCTTAAAACACGTTAAATCTTGTTAAAGCCATTTCGCTCAAAACTGTGCAATAGATTTGTCCCTCTCCTTAAACGAGGCTATCTTTTAAGAGTTCTATTCCAGCCTGCAACCATCAATTTCTTTTTCACCAGGGCCCAAGAAAGAGGATGTAAGTTACGGCTTAGCAGCATTCAACGGCATCCGTAGCTATGGCAAGCACAACATCGGGACGCAGACTTGCGCTGTTTTCGCTTGCACTGGCTTGTGCAAGCGCACTTATGCATTTGGGTGAGTAGAAAACCTTATATGATGTAGAACGAAAATAATTGAATAGTATTGCTTGTGTACCTTGTGAGAAAATGGTATGGGACTTATAGTATAAGTGGTGAGTAACAAAACTACTGCAATTTAAACAGTCTCTACGTAAAATATACTATACCTTAACATAAAATAAAATTAATACATAAAATTAATAATAGTACTAATAATTTAATTAATAATAATAGTAATATTTCAAAAGTTCTTCACAAAATTATAAGACTAAGAATAAAAATAAGAATTGATTTATTAGTCAACAATCAATAAACAATACACAGACATTCAAGTGATACAAACAATATGAATGATTAGCGGTCGCTTGCGAATTTGCGCGCGTGGGTTTAGTATTTTTAAGAAATAAATACATCCTATCATGCCTAGCATGCGCCACGCGAGTAAATTTTATCGCGCTCTTATGAAATGTCAAAATCAATGCATTAACTGCTGATTGGCTGAAAATACGTGTACTGTACACGTATTTTCACCTATCTACTACTATCCCTATATACTATAATATACTATCACCCAATCAACGGTATAGAGACTTATATCGTCTCGTGCGAGATATTTGACGTATTGGGCATGCTAGGCCTATATGTTACTCTGGTGAATGTTCATTCGAAAACTACTTAACGGATTTAAATAAAATTGATGCAGGACTTACTAAGTAGGTACTAGTTTATATATAGGTACTTTTACGCCTCAATATTTTTACGCCTAATTCAAAACGACGTCGTAGATAAACGCTAGTTAGTTTTCACTCACTGTTTGTTAGTAGCTGGGTTAAGTTTAAACAACCAAACGAATTGGGAACCTCCTCCTTTTTTTGAAGTTGGTTGTTCTCAATTTGTCTGTATGTATATATATTTTTTATGTATATTCACCAATATTTCCATCATTGAACTTGTGTTTGCTTGTTTCAGATCAAACAGCAACGGCACCAATCTTATCTTCGAGAAGATCTCAATCCACAGTAACTCCACTAGAGGAACCTCCCAGTACCCCATCGTTCTAACAACAAGTTCCCATCTGAATGGTAACCAATTCCACTTCAACACCAAGGACTTTGAGAACCAAAAACAGGTGAAATTGGAATCGTCAAATATCGAAAATGTATTGAGCTTCGGTATCTTTGGTAGAGATTTTACGAAAGACACTGAAGGCGATTTCGTATTCGAAGAAGAATTGTCTTTCAAAGACGAAATGCAGGAATTGTTTGATTATCTCTGGATTAGGATAAGGGTGTTGATTTTCGTCGTTTCTATTTACTTTTTGGAAATGATGTAAAGTCTGTGGTAGTTATTTTAGGTTGCCAAAAAGAACATGCCATATATTTTAGGTGAAGTACCTCGGGGAATCAAACGTTTCCATACCATTTGAAAATTGTAATGATTGTATAAAGTTGCATGAGAGGGCGTTATCGTATACAGTAGGTAATCAGCCCCATCTATTATATGTAACATATCTATACTAATATTATAAAGCTGAAGAGTTTGTTTGAACGCGCTAATCTCAACGACTGGTTCAAATAGATTTTTTTTTGTGTTGAATAGACCATTTATCGAGGAAGGCTTTAGGCTATATAACATCATACTGCAACTATTAGAAGCGAAGAAATAATGGAAAATGTGAAAAAAACGGGGGAAATTATTCATCCTTGGGGGCTTCCGTTGCGTGCGGGGTTTGTATGGAAACCGAAATCCACGCGGACGAAGTCGCGGCCGGCCGCTAGTGTTTATATATAAAACAGTACTTCGTATTGTAGATATAAGCAAAAGTGTCTAAGTTATAGAAATATAATAAGTTTGATGTTTAGCTACAAATAGCTCATGTAAATAATTGGTAAGTTTATAAATCCCACTTATACGTATACCTACGCAATATATTTCTATATTCTGTATCATACATATTATATCATATAAATGCAAATTGTACGATATATGTACATATAATGCGTGTCATCAAACCCACCCAAAAGTTTTTGAAATAGTATTCATTTTGATTGAACAATCATCTAGCTCTAATTATATTTTATAATTTTGTTCTTTGAAAAGATGTACGTACAATTAATGGATACCTGTATTTTTACCTAGCACATAGGTACATTTGTAATACAGCTTAAAAAATTACATCTACCCATATTTGGTTGCAATTAAATGAAAATAATTAACATTATACTTATGCTTATCTCGTCTTTCTTAGCGCAGGTGAAAATTACAATTAAAATGTATAAATAAGTAAATAGGTAGTTATGGAAAGAATGAACAAATAACTTTCTTTTCATAAGTGATTGGATATTAATCTGGAAGTTTTTATACTAACATACTATAAGTACGTGATAAATAATTACTCCAGGAAATAGTTTCCCTATTTGTTCCATTCAAAAGATTGCATGACTGTGTGCAACTTATAATTATAAGTCTAGGAGATTTAGAGTTAAGACTGGGAAAAATGGTTTTTAAATAATGCCTACTTACGTACCTACTTATTTTGTATATTTGTAAGGAAAAAACATCACGCAGCTGTGCTAAAATGTCGTTGAATAAGTATACAAAATCCAACACTGATGAATGCAAATAGTATAACTAAAAATGAGTCACTTGTGTATCATTTTGTAGCTTAATAAATAAACGCCACAATTATCAACTATGTTGCATTGAAGTATTCTGGCAGAAACTAAAGTATTCTGGCAGAAACATTGTTGTCGAACTGTGTTACGGATGTTGTGATCCCATTTTGAGAAAAAAATTCACGTCAAGATTTCTGTGATATTAGTGTTACGCACTTTGTAAAAAATACTTTTTTATTTAGCAATTAAAGGTTTTAAATTAATATCCATGTTTTTTATTTAATATAATCTTATCAATATTATTAGTTTCATGGAATATGAAATTAGAGTGAAAGTATTATTAGTACAAATTATATTTAGCCTGTGGTTAATTCTAAGTTCCAGAAATTATTCTACGATTATACTTTCATCTACGATTGCAGTTAAATGCGAAGACGACATTTTCCATTGTTTTCCTATTAGGTAAACGATTTTTTGCTGTCATTTACTCTTAGCAAAAATTTGACAACTTGAAGCGACTGAAAAAATGTAGAATTTATCAGCTGAACCTGGAGTTTGAGGGGAATAACACAAAGAAACAGATATTCTTCAAATTATTTATTTCAACCCTTATTTACATTGTCTTACAGTCCATACCTACTTTCTTACAAAGAGGAATAGATTCTCTTGTGCCTATTGGTGTTCCTCTGCCTTTTGTGGAGGTACTTCAGATGGTCTTCGTCGTCCTCGTACAACGTCTTCTCAATCCACCTCATGAATGCTTCCACCTGGAACAGTGGAAAACCTCAATCGGTGATCAATCCTTAGGTACTGGTTTCTTTATTATATTTAAAACTTTATTGCACAAAAAAGGACAACAGGTGGACTAATGCTAGGGGCATTCTCTATCAGTCAAGCCTTGGGTCATGTATGTATGTGATCTGGGAAGATAATAGGGTGGTAGTTACTGCGAAAGGCATTAGGCTGACTTTGAAGATTGGAGACTGGAGAGGAAATAAAATATGGCATTGTCATTTCCGGACAAGTGGAAAATTGAAACACTCGTCAAAGCTAGCACAAAATATGTCCCATTCTGAAGGTCTAAGAATCCTAAACAAGCGCGGATCCAGGGTATGGGTCATTGAGATCATAACCTCCCTTGAGCAAACTTCAAAGACAGGGGTTTCTGTAAAATTAACTTAATGTTCGCTTTCCCCAAGTCTACAGCTTTTTTCCCTAACTGACATTATTGCACCTCTAGATATAAACAGAGTCAACTCAAAAAAGTACTTTTTCCAGGAGAGGCAAAAAACGAATTGCCATGTCCCTGAGTACCGTAGGAATTTTCTGAATAGATTTATGGTGTACTAATGAAGCGAAAAGAGAAATGTTATTAATTTTTTTGGTCCTTATCTACTGATTTAAGAAATTTGATAGTATGCATAACTCAAAAATCAGTTTTTGAGTTAGTTCCCTTTCGATGTTAGGGTGTGCGTTATGATGATGGCCTCAGATGACCTTTTCTTCTTCGAGCTTTCGGGGGAGCGGAAGGTTCTGACCCCTAAAAGTCTACAGCAACATCCACTCTTGCTATCAAAGCTTCCAAGAAGCTGATCTGAGTAACGGTCTTTACTTGCCTTAGTATAAACATCCGGTTTGCCTTTTGCACAAGGTATGCCCCAGGATACGATGCCGACTTGTCTGCCCTCTCTCACTAAAGGTCCACCTGAATCACCCTGAAAAGGAAGACGTACATTTGATAGCATTATGTTTTCAAGAATCGAATGAATCAATATATAATGACTGTACAGAAGACCGCAGCCAAATATGAAATAACAATCACTTCGGTGTTGTTGTGTTCCTGCAAGTAAGTAAGGTTTCCTGAGCTCCTGGGGGGTTCTGCATTAGAAGTAGGGGTCAAGCCTTCAAGGTAAGGGCGACAAATCCAGTAACAGCGGTATTATGCTGTACTTGTCACCCTTAAGGACCTCATTACCACTTTACATCAGGTGGGATGTGGTCAATCTTGAAGTGCAATAAAAATCCTGGCTTCCGATACAAAGGTGCACAATATTTGATATAGGTACTGTAAATTTTTTTTTATGTTAGTTTAGATGATTAAAAAAACTATTTAGTGCAACAGTTAGATTACTAAAAGATGAAAGACTTGTAGTGGAATGCGATGCCATCAATTCGCGCTGAAGTTTGATGCGTTGTATCATCATATATTTTTAGGCAAAAATAAGGTTTTTTGTTTATTGTAAGGCCAAGCAGGATAAGTGGCTTTGGGAAAATGGGCCCACAGGGCAAAATGAGTGAAAAAAGCGTTCGTTAAAGTAAAGTTTTCTTACGTGACAAGCCCCCTCCCCAGCTTTGGTGAGCGCGCAGATCTGACTCTCAAATACAGCGTTCACACTCTTGTGGGCCTCTTTGCACTCTTCGTACGTGATGGCTTTCAGCTCCAACTGCATCAGGTCATTTGGCAGGCGTCCTGGGTACTGGGAAAAATATATATCATAAAAGGTAAGGTAAACGATTAAATGGACCAGGCGCAGCGACACACCCTTATGCTGTAGACATTACGCACTAAGCGATTTATCTTTTTCATTATGCCAACGGCTTAGGAGTAAAACTCTCTACTGACGTCGATTTTTCCATAACGATTTTTTTTATAGCCTATTTACTATCCCACTGCTGGGCAAAGGCCTCCCCCATCAGTTCTAGCGTGATAGCGTTAGGAGTAAAAAGTGCAATGTAGCGAAAACGGTATAATTAAAAACAGTATGGTTGAGAACTTTGATACCCAGTTCCAATAGTTGAAAAACGATCCGTTCTAGTTACGAACAGTGATAAATTATACGAGTCGTAAGTTAAAAACGACGGTCGGACGCCTGATGACAGCCAATATGGAAAGTTTTAATATTAGAACTAGTAACAACTAAAAAAAACGGATTGTCATTTTTTGACCCATTACGAATCGTTAAATATTGGCACCGGGCATGAATCGAACCGTCGATCAGCAAAGCAAAGGACCGCTCACCGACGTGGTCCCCCACCCGGTCAGCAGCAGGTCTTCCCCCTTCTCCACCGGCTCATCGTTCAGCTCTATCAAGTCCACGATGTCATTGAACTCAATCTCCTTCTCAGTAAACACAATCGCGATGTCGTTCGTGATGACGTCATCGTCGTAGTCCTCGTGGCGGACGATCTTGCGGATGTCGTATGCTGTCCCTCCGGCTCTGAGCTGATTAGTTCCCACCACCGCTTTTAGGTATTGTGGGCGGAGTCTGAAACGAAAGGAAGAAAAGCATAATAGCGTTAGGCATAAAACAATCTTTACAACGACTTTTACTCACTATAGTATAAATAAGAGAGGTAGTGCATAACAATTTATCGCTTGAACTGTAATAGCAGCCAGACGGGTGAAATACCTTGTATGTATTCAATTCAATAAGTAAATAAATCATTAGCGCCTGATACATTTCATGAGCAAAGTTGCTGATACGCTACTTACAGCTACAACAGCGCTGGTATTCTGGTGGAACCCCTGCTTGGAAAATTAGCAAGTGCAAGATTTTAACATTACAAAAACATACATTGGTAAAAATATATTAGAATGCGTCACCTGTCAACGCAATGGGCAGCTGTCAAGATGACTCGCGGAGTGACCAGGGAAGCTCCGCAGAAATGCCATACTCCCCAGAAACGTAGGGACACCTGTTTGAAATATATATTGTTTATAATGAGGCGCTAGGTCATTTAATACATTTTTTAAGGTTCCGTACCTTGAGAGTAAAAACGAGACCCTATTACTAAGGCTTAGCTATCCGTCTGTCCGTCCGTCTGTGACCAGGCTGTATCACAAGAACCGTGATAGCTACAGAGTTGAAATTTTTACAACAAATACTAAAAACAAAATAAAATAAATATTGAAAGGGGCTCCCATACAACATACGTGATTTTATGGCAATTTTTAGTTCGATGTTTAATAACAGCAACAGATAGACGCTCACTGGACAAATGCTTGCCATACTTGCTAAACGCTGCCACACGAAATTGCGCAACTATCAGCCAAAGAATTTTCGTTTCTTTATGCAAAAATTATAAAATTAAGTTTTGTAGAGTGAGATTCGCACTCGCAGACAACCGCTTAAAAGTGGTGTGTGAGGCCTTTTGTATACTTTTTAAGAAGTGTTATTTATTTAATAATAAAAAATAATAATAATATTCAAAAAATATTTATATGTAATGGAGAACCTCCTCCTTTTTAAACGGTTTTACTTATGAAGTCAGTTAAAAATTAAACATTGTTGGGCTTAGTTGAGTTCTTATTCGATTTTTAATCTGTTTGACACTTGATGCCTTTTTTGCAATTAGTACTTTACCTGCAGGGTCCGATAATTTGTTGTCGGAGTACATTTGTTGTGAATTTCAGTTTAATACTTGCACACGTTTATGAGGACAGGGGGAGAAAGCTTTACACTATTGTGAGGTCATTAGAAACAAATAAAACTTACAAAATTAAGCTTTTGTTTTGTTCTTTTCTTCTTACCTGATAGGGAACCGAACCATTGGCTGCTTTGGTGCCCCCTACTATACGCTCCCAGTCCTGTCTAGCATCTACTTCATTGGATGAATAAAATTCCGATGTCACTGTATAAAATTAAAAAAAAAATTAAAAGGAGAATTAGATAACAAACTTTAATTTTTTGGATGGGACTAAAAGCTAATTCAATAAAATTCTACTTTTCCCATAATTTCATCAAAATCGGTTCAGCGGGTCTAATTCCCAAAATAATAATTAGGCCATGTGTCAAATTAAATTCAAAATGACTGACGTTTCAGCATCGAATATGTATAAAATTTAGCGTTGTATTTACAAAATATCTCGTATTTCAATATCAACTTCATGAATATTAAAAACAAAAATAAAAAACAAATCAGACAGGTAATTTTACTAGCTAATTTAGCAAAAAGTATCTGTCAGAAGTGGGATTCGAACCCACGCCCACAGAAGTGGACTGCGACCTGAACGCAGCGCCTTAGACCGCTCGGCCATCCTGACATGTCTAATATGTCGAAATTAGTGACCAGTTTCCCGTTACCTCAGACATAAATAGACTATAACGTCACGAGTTGAAGGTTGGCTTGGCACTTGGCAACGAAACTTGATTAAAATATACAAAAAAGTTAAAATATTTAGAGATATACTGGTTTGTCATCAATATTGTTAATGCTTTCTTCATTGCATGTATTGTATAATAATAATTGTTAACATTCTAACGCCACTCTTATGCGTGGGGAACTAGCAGGAGCCAAGGCTATTGCTATTTTCCCAGGCATTTGGTTTCCACCAGAATACCAGCGCTGCTGCGGTGTTATACATGCCGTAGCAGCATTTGCTGAGGTGGAACCCAAGTTGGCCTCACACGATACCTTATGTTTAATGTAGACTGTCTAATATTGTGTGTGTTCAGTAATTGTGTGATCGTCAATAAATATTTTTTTCTTTCTTTCTTTAAACGTCCTTATCATAGGATAGGTCAAGTGCCTATATAATGTAATTTTTATTTAGTTTCAATTACAGTAATACCCCGAACATACGCGGTAGGTGGGTCCGAGCGATTGCCGCGTAAGTCGAATTCGCGTAAGTCGGGGTTTAACTTTGCATATAAATACATACAAAGTATGTTTGATCGGGACCAGAGTTTGAAGAAAACATTAATTTAGAAGAAGAATGTTTAATAAACTTTTTAATAATATAACAATTTACATTGTAATGAATAAAGTAACCTAAACCGAAGTTATTTTGATGTCGAAGGCTTATATCTTCTTCTCACGCAATATTGTCTTGTAGTATACCAGTATTTTTTTATACCAGTAAGTTTTGTAGTAGAAACGCGTTCTTCATTAGATTTTTTTTTTTAAATTTGTATTTCCTTTTCAATTGAATTGAGTCCTTCTGTTGATATCGTTGTCGCATGAGACGACAAAAGTTTCGACACTGTTGATTGGCTAATAGCACACTGCACTTGTATTTTATGCCAATCAGCAGCTGACGCACTAACTTCAATCGATTTGACGTTTGTTAAGAGCGCGATAAAATTGCTAGGCCTGATAGATTACATTTGTAATACTTATGAATAGTCTCTATCAGGCCTAGCATGCGCCACGCGACTAAATTTTATCGCGTTTATTATAACAGCATCGAAACTTTTGTCATATCAATTAAATGAAGCTATCTCTATTTGAAAAACGATCCGTTCTAGTTACGAGAATAAATTATACGAGGTGTAAGCTAAAAACTGACTGATGACAGCTGGTATGGAAAGTAAATTATGGAACGGTATTAACAACTCGTAATCGGTTGAAGAAAAACGGAAAGTCATCATTGACACATTACGAATCGTAAAATACTTATTGGATTAAATTACTCACCCAAAACCGGAAACAATATCCAAATCGCCGTCAAACTCTTCAAATAAAAAGCCAACATTCTTTACAAATAAGTTTTTCCCGAATCTCTCCACAGATGCATAGACAATGAACCCGAAAATGCATTTTCCTTATTTTATACAGCATTTCGCTATCGGTTCGGATACACACTAAACATAAGTACAGTCCGGCATGATTAGAATTTTGAGGAGTGCATGAATGTGAATAAAATTTGTGCACGTGCATAATTTCAGAAGTACTGGATAAAATTTGATTAATTAGCACCCCCCAAGAGCTCTGGAAACCTTACTCACATGTAGGAACACAACAACACCGGAGTGATTGTAATTTGGCTGCGATCTTCTGTAAGTTGGAGGTATTGCACCAGTCGGGCTGCTCCAGTTCGAGAGATAAATCGCTTTGCCTTGCCTCTCTTTCGTTACTGTTAGGATAGGTTTTGTAAAATAAAAGTATACAATTTACCCGTGTCGTACGCGTGAAAAGGTGCAGTGGGGCGTTACTATTAAGTAAATTAAATCAAAATCACATATATCGACCTGATCCTAAAATTAGTAGCTTTAGTACTTGTTATTTGCAAAGTATAACTAATTGTGGTACCACATCATGCACTTAGTTTACAATAACGCCCAGACACTAAACGAACACAAATGTTCATCACATGTACCTACGCTTTGGGCAAGGATCGAAGCCACAACACTTGGATCCAGAAACGTTGACCAAAATTTCATCGGGTCATTCAATGGAATATCTATCATATTAGATGAAAATGAACAGCCGAATGTGGATCATGCATGCATTTTCCAGACTGACGCTATATTTATAGTGTGGTTTGGACGTCAATAGTGCGTGCAAGGATTTGAGCTAAATAGCTATGTTGATACCCCTATAGTAGTGAGTTACTTCGTAGATTAACCTAAACGAGTTAATCACATGGTTCTGATGAAAGTGTTGTGTTGATTTCGTTGACAAACTTCTAAGGTACGGGACCTTAGTGTCAGGGATATCTGTTCCTAAAAAAGCAAAAACGAGCATAGCGAATACAGGTTATGATGGTGTTCGGTCTTTACCGCCAGGAAGCGATCTCTTCCAGGGAATCTTAATGTAGAGGAGCAGCCCGACTGGTAAAATAACTCCACCTTATAGAAGACTGCAGCCAAATAACAATCACTTCTGTGTTGTTGTGTTCCTGGGTGTGAGTAAGGTTTCCAGAGCTCCTGGGAGGTGCTACATTAGTAGCAGGGGTCAAGCCCTCAAGGTAAGGGCGACAAGTCCTGTAACAGATTTATTAATTGGGTAATTACATAATTTGAGTATTTTTTTAAATTATATTCATAGTATCATAGCATGATAAACATTTATAAACTCATACATATAGGTATATATGTATATAAGTATGTCAAATATAAAATTAAGTAAGTATAGTAGTTTTACTCAAACAAATAAGTCGGCTGCGCAATTTTAAAACATAGTAAGGGACATGGCACAAAATGTTCAGGAGAGCAAAAAAACGTCTCGACTACTTTGAGAGCGTGCCGCAACTAAAGTATAAGACTTACGTTGACGAAAGTTGGCTTTAAAGATGTGGCATATCCTTGGCTTTCAGATAAATATAATATCCAGGATTTATATTTAATAGTACACGTTAGAAAGCACTTACTAAAGATAAATTTGTTTTTAATGAGTAAATGATGACCAAAAAACCATTTCAAAACCTAGCAAAGGCCTTTACTAGGTTTTTTTCTGGTTTTGGACAAGCTACAATTTACGATATGACAAGTAAGATCCCTAGTAAGGGCATTAAATATTTTAACTACTTTTGGCCCTATGGTTTCACTAGTATTATTTCGAGTAGATTTCACAATCCTGTGGAAATAAAGATAATATGCAGGTGCCCTGCATAACTGTATTAGGAAGAATATAACTTTAATTAGTCCAAAAATCAGTTTTAGGAATTTTGAGTTGGTACATCTTGATCTGATGTTGGAGTTCGATGATTGCCACAGAAACATGATTTTCCTTGAATCGATAGAGCTGAAATTTTATAATATGTCTACGTAACTTGGTAACTATTAAAAATATGATACTCTGATGCTCTCCTGGGCAGCAAAACTAATTTTAATGCAAGTAAGCAAGGAAAAAATTATATTAATTGCAATAAGGTATATTTAAATTCACTACATAAATGTGTTTTTCCACATTCCCTTCAAATAACAAGATCAGTACAAGGGAGTATAGAATGAGGATAGGAAATATTTTATTCTAACAACATAATGTTCGAAAAACGCGTTCTTTTACTTTCCGAAGCATGTCATTACTCTTTAGAGCACTAAACATTAATCCTGATCGATAAAACTGTCTTTGGACCCATTATAATCAACAATATTTTTTAAACAACTACAAACACGCTCACAATCTACGACTTACTAAAATGTTGGCGCGCAATTTAACATGAATTGACAAGTTCTTAACCTAGCAAGGTACAACGACAATTTAAAAACCTAGCAAGGACAGTCCCTTGCTAGGTTTTAAAGTTGTCGTTGTACCTTGCTAGGTTTTGAAATGGTTTTCAGAGCAGGTTTTTGTTATGGATGTGGACTTACTAGGTTTACCGATTGCTTTATTTTCGTTTCTAAGCATAAAATGACGAATTTGACAATGCAATTTCGTGCGTATATTTACATTATAAACATAACTCGGCAAAAACCCATTTTTTTCAAAAACTGTCCCTTACTAGGTTTTGAAATTGCGCAGCCGAAGTAGGATAAGTGTTTGAAATTTACTAGCTGAGATTATGAATACATTCTAATTATAACGAACTACCTGCTACCCGTGACTACGCTCGCGTTACTTCGGGATAAAAGTATCCTATATGCTAATCTAATATGTCATCTCTCTTTCTACCAAATTTTATCCGAATCCGTAGTTTTCGCAAAAGAGTTACAATATACTTTCCGTATCGGAACAGTTGGGTTGGGTCGACTGGTAGAGAATGTCACTTTTTTTTTAACACGGGGAAATGCGTCGATGAATCGTACCATCACCCGAGGGAGGGAGACGGCGTGTGTGGGACTCCCTTCCCTAAAAAGGGCAGGTCTACCCACTTAAACCCCCCGGTTGGACCTTCATTGCCTTAGTGGCGGTGTTGTGGAAGATCGGCTAAGCCTTGGTTTCCACAAGAGAATGCCTCTAGCATTAAGTCCACCTGTTGTACTTTTTTGTGCAATAAACTTAAAAAAAAAAACAGTTTCTGTCGCTTGTAAACCAATACGATACCCTTATTGGACAAAATAATCCAATTCATATGATTTCCTTCTTCCCAACATCCTACCGATAGCAATAAGAATAGTAATTCGGGCATGTTGATATGCCTGATGACATTAACGGTACCAGGCCAGGGCCACATCCGGCCATAGGCTGTAAACTCGTTCGCATTGGCGCCTAATGCCACCTGGGCAAGCTATTTGCAACGGATCCATAACGCTTGGATGCGGTAAGTTAATTCAAACAATTTTTTTATGTATAATATTTACTTTCATGGTCGGTATTAACCATATCTCCCTAATGTTCGAAATAAAAAGTTCACTTTTAACACTTATTTTCCCTCCCTTTTTTTTCAAAACAAATAGCAGCAATTTTCAAGGTAGAAAGCCACAAATTGGTATGCGGATGTTACTAACAAAAAAATCGTGCATTATTTTTTTGGAAATCTGCCCTCAGTCCTTATAATAGGGTATGGAAATATGTGTGAGTATCTCGGCAAAAAAGTACTAGTTATCGAATCACGAATTATGAAATAATTTAAGTAAATCAAATTAAATCTATCATGTTTTAAATCAGGAAAGAGGAACCGAGCTTCCAAATAACATTTGAAGAATGGTCAATCTGGACTTTACGACAAAGGGAATACTATGGTGGGTTTCAAAGCTATGTGATGTATTATGGTCAAATATTTAAGACATCATTTTGTGACGGCGGCCTTCTTGGATCGATTTTTATCAAACATAGCTAAGAACACTCCCGATATATTCAATTTTGAAATTAACAATCAAAATCAAAATCGGTTCATTTGTTCGGGAACTGCGTTGCCATAGAAAGATACACACAACATAGAAACTTTTAACACCACGTCGTTTTTGCGTCGGGGGTTTTAAAAATAAAATCATCACAAATACGAGTATGTACTAGTGCACAATTTTGATCCCTTATTTGGATCAAATAAACTTTTTAAACAGCCATTTGGCAATTTTTTGTCCGCTAGCTTTATAGATTTGAGCGAAAAATTAAGACGGTATGACTCCGTCCTTATTGTTTGTATAAGGAAGGAGTCCACTGAATTGCGCAAAGATAATGAATACCTCATCCATCCCCTTCCCAGCTCTGTACCTTAGTAAACATTTAGCGCAACAATGATCTGAGCGCATTTTGTATTCCAAAGCTGCGCGCGCGCAAATCGATCGCATCCCGTGCCTTGCGCCGCACGCATCGTAAGCGCAGCGCAATCATCACTTAAAATTATACCATGCATGTCATGACCGAATTTAATGCCATTTAATTAAAAAACACAATGTAAAAAAAAAAAATTGAATAATTGTTTATTTAATAAAATAATCTTTATTTCCAATAAAATTATACAAAGGCCTTACGATGTACGGCGACGGCTGCACTAAGCATATTGCTTGAATCGCAGTAGTCAGGCTAGGTTAACATAAATTAAAAGTTACAATATGGCGACACTGGTCGAGGAATAAATCCAGTGATTAATCATAAGATTTATTTTGAGTTTTGATTTTATTACTTGGAAAATTAAAATAGTGAACAAAATTTAAACAGATAAGTAGTAAAATAAGAAATAAAAATTTGTGAGGAGAAGGTGAGTTTGTGCGTGTGTGTGAAAGAGAATGTTGTGTGCTTGTGTGTGTGTATGTGTGTCAAGCAGGAGGGCGCCTAAGTATGGTTCAGAAGGTCTTCTGTTTGCTGATAGTCCAAGTTTGCTAACCAGTGTTCGACAGCTTTCTTAGCTTTATACAAGGAGGCCTTCTTGATGTCTACAGTTCGACAGATGGTATTGTAAAGTCGAGGCAGGAGAAAAAGTGGATGGTGTTTTGCAAAAACGGTGCGGGTTGTCAAAGTCAAAGTCAATCTATTTTATTCACATAGATTACATTAGTAATACTTATGAATAGTCTTTATATAAAGCAAATGAAGCTACCTCCGGTTCGGAACCTATAACTAAAGAGAAGATACCGGCAAGAAACTCAGTAGTTTTTTTTTACAAATGAAAGCTACACTTATTACTAATTTTGCACTAAGACACACAGTTAGTTTGTCAATTGTAAAATAAAAATTAAAAATCAATTATTGAAAAAAAAAAAAATAAAACAAAAGTATTTGTAAAATAAATTAAATTAACTGTAGGACTTACATGCGTCATCGTGGCGCAATACTGACATTGATTAAGAAAATGTGTCATATTATATTTTTAAAATAATATAAAACACGCAAGTACAGGCGAGCAGACTAGGTAGTGATCCACACGTTCTTGTCATTCAAATACTCTTCTACTTTGTAGTAGCCTTTTTTCAAAAGACAATGTTTGACAAATGTCTTAAATTTGTATAAAGGTAACTCAATAATATCTTGAGGGAGTTTATTAAACATTTTTATGCTTAAAGCAACAAATGAATTACCTATTTTATGTAGTCTACGCTTAGGAACAGCAAGCTTGTTTTTATTTCTGGTTTATTTTTTAGGAAAAGTATGAAAGTTTTTGTATACATACATTAAACAGTCGAGAATGTATTGAGATGCGACTGTTAAGATGTTAATTTCCTTAAATAATTCTTCAGCAAGTCACGCGGTTCTAGCTTGTAAATGGCTCGGATGGCCCTCTTTTGTAATACAAAGATAGTTTGAATATCGGCCGCAGATCCCCATAACAGCAGACCATATGACTTAACGCTGTGAAAATAGCTAAAATAAACCAATCCCGCTGTTTCCACATCTGTTAAATACCTTATCTTTCTGACCGCATAAGCAGCCGAACTCAGTCTTCCAGCCAGGTTCGATATGTGGGGTGACCACTGTAATTTTGAGTCTAAAGTTATGCCAAGAAAATTTGTTGAAAGGTTGATTTGACTTGCGCTTTGTAAATACGTTTTTTGAGGAGTTCCTTGTACTCAGTGGATTTCAGAGCCGTTTTGTGTGACGTCAAAACAGCTCGAAGTATGAACAACTGTCGAACTCTCAAGACACCGCATTCTTTATAGAGAATATCAGTGCTGAAACGGAAAGGTTTACAGAAAATAATTTTAAGCACTAGTCCTTGAGCTCTTTCCAGTTCAATTAAAAATGTTTTCGCCATCCCGCCCCAAGCTTTGATACAATAAACCAGGAGTGACTGGCAAAGAGCCTTGTAGACCGTAATTAGCGTATCTTTAGTTGCCGAGTCCCTAAGAGCCTTCATAACGTAGGCAGTTCTTCGAACACGAGCCGATAGCATCGTGACATGGCATCGATATGACATTTTTTCATCTAATACTACGCCTAGATACTTGATCTGATCAGTGCGGCTTACTTGAAGACAGTCACACGAAGTCGGGGTGCGAGATGCGGGGTCGTATTTGTGAAGTCTCAGATCCATCGCTGGAGGGGGCTGAGAAGCTAGAGTCTTATGGAATGCGACATACTTTGTCTTGTCGATATTAAGAGTAAGAAGGTTTTGTTTTAGCCAGTCTGAGACCATAATCATTCCCTTCTCCGCTGCCGCATAGGCGCTCTGCCATGTTGAACCTCGGAATAATATAACGGTGTCATCAGCATAGCTTACTATTTTTCCATCATCTATAGGAATGTTTGATAGGTCAGATATGTAGACTAGAAAAAGCGTCGGGCCAAGAATACTCCCCTGGGGCACGCCAAACTCTACTTTTCGATGACCTGTGATCGTAAGAAAATAGAACCATTTAATCTTATGGAAATGCTAAACAGCGAAGAGGCCATTGAAGCATTTGTTAAAATGGCAATTCTTATAGTGTCCAAACTAAAGAATATAAATAATACTTAAATAATTCACGTATTTTGATATTTTTTATTTAAGTATATATCTTCCTGTATCCATTTGCAGGATATACAAACAATAAGGAACAGATTAATAAATAATTAGTGACTAATAGAATCTTCAAAAGTGCCTAAAAATAAGTAAGATAATAAAATATATATATATATATATACTCGTAGTAGAAATACCTCATTACACCGCGCACTCTCATTTTTGATGTGTCTCTCTAAAAACTTAACATTGGCGGAATGGTTTAGGCGCATTAGGGCTAATTCTCATTATGGCAACCGACTTGATAATGGACTACTTCTCATTATGGCCACTTATCATTTTGTTTACTTCTGATTAAGGCTACTTCTAATTTGGGCTTCTTCTCATTAGGGCTACCTCTCAAAAATTTGGGAATGTTTATTGAAATACATACAAAGTATAAAAAAGAACTTAGAAAACTATAACACGTCAAATAAATGTTCATTTATTATAATAGGGATAGTATTTTTTTGTATGTTTATTAATCAAGTTTAATAAATGGTTTATAAAATAAAATCATTTCAAGAATCATTTGAAGAGGATTCGTCCTCGGAGGAACTGGATTCGGTGGCGTTGTAACCCCAAGCTTCAACCTGGAAACGATACAAGTTCTGGAAGGTGGCAGTCGGGATTCGCACCTGGAAACAACAACATATTTGTACTCCAAAATGTCTACAACAAGACTTAAATTTGCATGACACACCTTTTTTCTGCTTTTTGAATAACATTTTTTGTTGCTTAGCCTGAAGAATTATAATGCAAGATTCGCACTCGCAGACAATATCTTAAAAGTGGTTTGCGAAGCCTTATGTATAATTTTAAAGAGGTGTTGTTATTATTTGCTAACAGAAGATTAAAAAAAGAAAACATTGAAGGTTATATATTAACCAAAAGACCATGCTAGCGTCATTTGTGGATGATTTAGTAGGCGCCGCTATTAATAAATCTATATTAATAAAAAGTGATTACCAAGTTACTGGACCAAATTTGATATTTTTTTTTATGTACGTAATAGTCCAGACAAAATTGGTAAAAAACAATTATCGGGATATATAGATAACAAATGTGCTTGACAATCACACCAATACCCTAGTTGCACATAGAGGTTTTTTTTATATTATGAGCACCAGATGATGGATCCTAACTAGTGGCATGAACCCAGCATACCTACTCAGAAAAAATCATCTCCGATTTGCCTTAGCAATGAAGAACACGGTGTCAATCATTATGAAGAAGATATCCTCTTAAGTTGTTCATGTAAATTTGGTTAGTAACGTGATTCTACAAGTATTCAATTAACGAAAAAAGTCAAACTAATCTAGATCAAACGATAGCGTAGATTTAAAGTTAAGGAGTGAGCTGACCTTGCAGTTTAAGATAAGAATAGTCTCAAACTAATTTAAATAAATAAATATTGGACAACATCACATATATTGCTCTGATTCTGTGGGAAGTAGCTAAAGCACTTGTGTTACAGAAATCAAAAACAACGACGGTACCACAACACCCAGACTCGAGACAATATAGAAAAGTTCGTTTCCCTTATTGACCCGACCGAGGATCGAACCCGGGACCTCAGAAATAGCGCGACGCCAAAGTCCGGCTCGCTAGCCTCTCGGCTACGAAGGTCGTCATTTCATCTGTGTCTTGGTTTGTATGGGTTGTATATCGGCGAGCATTTACACCCTTATGGTGTAGACATTCCTCCATGACGCACGAAGTAGTTTGCCTGCTCTTTCATCATGATACGGGTAAGCAGTGGTATTAGCTGCAGATTTCAGTTTTTCTAGACGTCTTAAAGGCTAAAGTGAACAAACACTTTCTAGGCAAACGTGTACAATCTTAGGCCTCATCTTCAACTTCCATAAAGCGCGATTGAGGTTAATCGTAAAAATATTTAGTAAATAAAAATGACAACTTACCTTGACGACAGGAGTATCCAGTTCCCAAACTTTTGGCCTTCCGATCTGGTAAGGCATTCCCACTTTCACGCAAATGATCAATGTGTCGTGGGCGCCGTCAATCTAAAAAACAAAATAGGTTAAGCTAAAAGGACTAAGCTAGGACCTCATTACCACTTAACATCAGGTGGGATGAGGTCAATCTTGAAGTGCAATATAAAAAAAATATATTACACAGACAACTTCTACACTATGTAGGTAGTTCTACATTTTTGCTATTAGAAGGTGTCAACGATGTTAAGTAAGCCGGTTATGATGCTGGAAACAAATAGAGGATCCATCCCAAACAGTAGCAAAGGTAGGTGACCCCAGCGGGCTTTGGAGACATACCTCCAAATAGTAGCTGAGGTAGGTTGTCCCGACGGGTTTAACCTGGAAGATCTCGTGGTAGAAGCGGAACATGTCGTCGGCCGCTTCCCCGCGGTCGTAACAGCGCAGCCCACCCATCCACCAGTGACCCAACCAACCGTGACCGATCAAATCAAAGATGGACGCTCGAGGCATAATGAAACCTGAGGAAAGAATAGATTTCATGTATCATTTGACGACTTCCGTAGCCGAGAGGCGAGCAGGTCGGACTTCCCTGAAGTTCAGGTTCGATCTCCAGTCGGGTCAATATGGGAAGCGAAATTTTCTATATTGTCTCGGGCCTGGGTGTTGTGGTACCGTCGTTGTTTTTGATTTCTGTAAAACAATTGCTTAAGCTACTTACTACAGATTTAGAGCAATGTAATATCGTATAATGACGGTACCTTAACACTCAGACTCGAGACAATATTCAAAAAATAGTTTTCCATATTGACCTGACCGGGAATCGAACCCGGAACTTAAATAATGCTTGACCCCAAAGTTCAGCCCACTTGCCTTTCGGTCTACGGAGGTCGTCGGATACAAAAGCAGTTAAACATTTTTAGTTCGTTAGAAGAATCTTGTAACGAATCTCCTTTCACATATGGCCTAAATATTGCTCATCCAACCATGGAAGGCAAACTCTAGAAATAAACATGTATAAAATAAGAAGACGAACCAAATGGATCATCCTTTGCAAACGCCCCCACAGCTTTTCCAGTTATGGCAGCTGTGATCCAGGGCACGTAGGGGTGCAGAAGAATGTGCCTCGGAGGTGGAGGTGGTCTTCGGGTCCTGAGTGGATCTGGGCAGGGATACCCTCCTGAAACAATTTGTTGTATAGCGATAGCGACATAGCAATTTATCGCTCGAACTGGAGCAGCCCGACTGGTGAAATACCACCACCATACAGACAACCACAGCCAAATAACAATCACTTCTGCGTTGTTGTGTTCCTGCGTATTAACCGGAGGTAGCTTCATTTGCTTTATGTAGAGACTATTCATAAGTATTACTAATGTAATCTATGTGAATAAAAAATATTGACTTTGACTTAAATTTTGACTATGAGTTAGGTTTCCAGAGCTCCTGGGGGGCGCTACATTAGTAGCAGGGGTCCAGCCTTCAAGGTAAGGGCGACAAGTCCAGTAACAGATTTATTATGCTGTACTTGTCACCCTTAAGCTAGGACCTCATTACCACTTAAAATCAGGAGGGATGAGGTCAATCTTGAAGTGTAATTAAAAAAAAAAATATGAATTTTTGGTCTTGCACACTTGGACTGCAATGAATATCATTTAAAACTAGAAGAACTGGCATAATTTGATGAATTTTGCAATGAAATGTGAAGGTTTTCATCCCCATCTTGATAGATTTTTTGTTTTTGTTTAAATAGTTTGTGTACTCATGAGGTAAGCAGCTCACGTCTGCTTGCGTGAATTTGCTTTAAACAGATTTAAAATGAGAAAATGTCCTGGGAGCGTGAATTGTTGGAATTCGTGTGATAAATATGTCCATCGGTTGATTTTCTAGATGGTCGGACCATAGTATCATATTTGTCATCATCAATCATTATGATCACTGTCTGATAGCGAAAAGGTTTCTTTCTTATTTTGTTTTTTATTTTTTTTATATTACACTTCAAGATTGACCTCATCCCAGCTGATGTTAAGTGGTAATGAGATCCTAACTTAAGGGCGACAAGTATAGTATAATAAATCTGTTACTGGACTTGTCGCCCTTACCTTGAAGGCTTGACCCCTCCTACTAATGTAGCACCCCCCAGGAGCTCTGGAAACCTTACTTACACGCAGGAACACAACAGCACAGAAGTGATTGCTATTTGGCTGCGGTCTTCTGTAAGGCGGAGGTATTTCACCAGTCGGGCTGCTCCAGTTCAAGCGATAAATCGCTATGCCCTACCTCTCTTAGCGTTTCGTATATTATAAGGGTCCACATCAGTGGTGTAACTAGAACATTCGAGACCCTTGTTAAAATTTTAGTTTCATTTTACCTCTTATAAATTATAACTTCGACAACCTCGGTGGCGCAGTGGCTAAGGTACGCGGCCAAAGCGCACAAGGTCCAGGTTTCGATATTCGGTCAGGTCAATTTGGAAAACGAACTTTTCTAAATTGACTTGGGTCTGGGTGTGCTGGGATGACGCCCCCAGTTAGTATCCGTCGTCTGGTACTCATAATACAAGGGAAAACCTACTTTAAGGCCAGGTGATTGGTGTGATTGTCTGGCGCATTTATTTATTTATTTATAACGGATTTAATAATATTTCAAAATGATTCAGAGATGGGCCTCTTCTGGCATGTTTTCATATTTGAAAATTTTGAATGGAATAATTACCATCTTGCCGGTTCTTTTCAATAGGATCAACATTCCGAACACGGTGGGAGTTTAACTTACTACTTACTAATAAAGACATTTTCTATTATATTCTAGTACGAGTCAGTTCTTCTCGACTTCATTAACGTTAAAAATTTCACGGTAGTATACTGAATTTGTACTAACGATTAGTGCTTTTGTAAAGATTACGTGGCGAAGATATTTTCTATTCTATTCTGTTCTTACCCTGTGATAACGCTACAATAGACCAATGGCCTGTATGTTCGTGTATCAGGGTTGGCGCTCCGGAGTGGAAGCCACAACCAGTAGTGCAAGCTATTCTGCTTATAACCTTGCTTGAAGTCGCATTCTGTTAACAAATAGTATTAAAATTATTTTAACATTTTTGCTGATAATATCCGATAAGATAAAATGCTTTTAATTAATTTAAATTAATGCACGGCCGCACCCGTTTCTCGATATCTACTATTTCCTCTACCTCTAAGGTTCTCTAAGGTTGTCTGGAAGAGATTGCTCTTTAACAATAAGACCGGCAAAAATGTACTTGAATATGTCTGTAAAATCTATTTCTGTGCAATACAGTGTATTTATCTGTCTATCTTTTTCTATTAAACTACAAATTAAAAAGGTTGAAAATCGTGTGCATTTAGAATACGAAAGAAAAATGTTTCTCAGTAGGTAGTCCGTAACATAATTAAAAATAAGACTCAAAACATAATTTGTAAGCTTATTTCTGAATATAAAGTACGAACTAAAAAATAAGTACCTAATTACAATACTAACTACGAATACCTCGGCATTAGGAAATTTACATACGAATTACAAATTACATTTCAAAGAAGTAATTTAAATACAAATGCCAAATACGTATTTGTATTTTAATAAAATACAAACTATTTATTCATTTCACGTATCGGAACACATTGTTATTATTTAACATAAAAGATATAAAACAATCTTATTGATTTCTGTATTTCATAAAAGATATCCCTACTATATATAATATTATAAATGCGAAAGTAACTTTGTCTGTCTGTCTGTTAAGCTTTCCCGCTTAAACCTCTCAATCGATTTTGATGAAATTTGGCATAGGTATACGTTGAACCTCAAGAACGGACATAGGCTACTTTTTGTTAGAAAGTAAGGGGAGGGGGGGGGGGGGGTAATGCCACCTTTGAAAGTTTATATGAGAAAATGATTATTTTTTAAGTTAGAGATATGAAAGTTGGCACAAATATAAATATAATTACTATTAAAATATAGACTACTTTTTGTTTCGAATATTAGGGAAGATAGGGGTAAAACCGACCATGAAAGGATGTAGTCCACGCGTACGAAGTCACGGGCACAGCTAGTCATACTATAAAAGGATAAAGATGAATATGTACAGAATATTTTAATTACAAGGAATCCAAATACTACTGAAATCTGAGTAAAGCTAGGAAGCGTTGTTTAAGCTTATTGGTAAACTAAGCAGCATTAGACTCACAATAACATCTTCAGGGCTGTCGTATAAGTAGCATAGCTCCCTCGGTAGTAATCTTATTCTTACAACTTCCTTTTCTTCGTCTATAAAATCTCTGGGAACGTCTGTCAACAATAAATATGTAGCAAAAGTGAAATCTTTAAAATCATACAAACGTTGGGTTACACAACAAATAAATAAAGAAGAAAACCCGATTTTTAATATTATCACCATCAATTGAATGGCTAAAAGAAATGAACTAACGTCGATCTTACTAGTATTATAAACGCGAAAGTTTCTTTAAATGTATGGATGTATGGATGTCTGGAGGTATGGATGTATGTCTGGAGGTATGGATGTATGGATGGATGTCTGGATGTATGTATGCATGTATGTATGTATGGATAGATGGATGGCTGGATGTATGAATGGATGGATGTCTGGAGATATGGATGTATGGATGGATGGATATCTGGATGTATGGATGTATGTATGTATGTATGTATGTATGGATGTAAGTTTATAACTCATTCACGCAAAAACTACTCAACAGATTTGGTTTAAATTTGGTAGTAAGAGAAATGATATACTATATTAACATATAAATGATGTTTTTTTTATCGAAATTTTAATGCAATAACACGTGAAAAGTCGCGAGCACAAGCTTATTGTACTATAATTAACTACTAAAATACCCTTACTTAAGCTTAAATCTTGTATACAAATCTATGCCTAATTAAGTCCAGAATAAAAACTAAAATATAAAAGCATTACTTACCGCTTCCGAAGTCAACGTGAAAAAGCCGCTCTTTCGTTTGTTTTCCATTTTTCATTATCAAATAGTTTTTGAACGGCAGACACGCTGGTAGCATATATCCTGTAACAGAGTATGAAAGAACAAACTGTAGCCAGGCATCAAAATTGGAATTAGAAGGACCTATCTGTGATACATACTTTCCACCAGGAATCATCTTCTGTGCTGTTTATATGTTTGACCTCTTTTTGTATTGCTCGTTATTGTCACCCTTTAAGTATTTTTTGTCTTATCTTCTGCCTTAAATAAGAGTTAAGTGGCTGACCTAGATCTATTTTATATTACAATTTAAGATTAACCTCATCCCACCTGATATTTAGTGGTAATGAGGTCCTAGCTTAAGGGCGACCAGTACAGCATAATAAAGCGTTACATTCCCTTCAATATGGTTGAGTAAAGCGATGACTGGCACATACGTCATGCTTGTGAACAGGTGCCACCTTTGGGGACTGGTCTGCTCCTTACCTCTTAAAATAAAATAATACTTCATGCTTTTTTCACTCATCAAAATAAAACTATATGACTTGGTCCAAAGTGTTCTACACATAGCTATAAGTTAGATACTGCTACTGTAACTTATCTGCTGAGTTTCTTACCGGTGTCTTCTCGGTAGATATAGGTTCCGAACCGGAAGTAGAATCACTTTGCATTGTATTCAATGACGATTCAAAAGTGTTACATGTAACCTACTTGAATAAAGAAATATTTGAGTTTGAGTTTGAGTTTGTTACTGGACTGGCTTTACTTTAAAGGCTCAAGCCTTCAAGTTAAGGCCAGGCGTAAACACCTGCTACTAACACCCCCAAGGAGCTCTGGAAACCTTGTTCACACGCAGGACCACAACAACATCGAAGTGATTGTTATTTGGCTGCGGTCTTCTGTAAGGTGGAGGTATTTCACTAGTCGGGCTACTTCAGTTCAAACGATAAATCGCTATGCCCTACCTCTCTCAAAATAATCAAAATAATTAATATATTACAGCTTAGTGACCAGCTACTTACGGGACTGGACTGGCGTGATGAGCTTCAGTATCGCGATGCTGTTCTTGGCCCCGAAATGCTTGTACTCCGGATGTAGCAGCACATCGGCTATGGGCATCAGAAGCACTGCCGGCTCGCACTGGGCCCCCTGGGATAGGTCCTCGATGCTAACCCGGCACTCCGCCTCATCACGCTCGTAGTCGCCGAAGACCACGTTACCTCTGCAAGCATACGAGTAAATGACGTTAAGCTTCTAGAATTCTGCATCGCTAAAGAGTAGTGCGTGACTCACCTCTCCTATTATCTAAAAAAAAGAAAACATAAGTACTTTACTTTTTTATTAGTTGGAAAAAATAACTATTTTACTCATAGGATCACTTTATTCTTAAAAGTGAGGAGATGGCTTGCAATGTTGTGAACTCCTGTTCACAAGCATAACGTAAGGACTGAGGACTTTCGCTTACCTTTCAAAATGAAGTACTTTTTTGTAATGATCCAACAAAAAAATATCGTACCTCTATGTGAAATTTCGTAAACGCACACTGCAGCTACATCATCAACTCAAACTCAAATAGGCTTTTATTACTTTGAAAATTACGCCCAAAAGTCTAAACTATCAATAGCTTACAAGATCCTACTGATATAATAAGTAAAAAGACATTGAACAATACTCACAGCGCATATCCATCAGGGATCTGAGCAGCGTCCATGGCCGTCGATAGGGCGAACTGCCTGGTTATCAGCACTACTCTTGGCACCCTGAAGTAATGGGGGGTGCCATTTTTTACTGGAACAAGTAGACGAAGCTAAGATGACTGCTTCTTCTTTGTCCTAGCGTTTTCCTTTTTGTGTATCTATAACGAGTATGGGGTATTTTTGGATGTATGATCCTGATTTGACGATACTGGTACATCAGAGCGATTGACGAATGGAGGCCTCTTATTTAACTTTACTCGTCACAAATAAACTTTTCCTCATACCATGGATGTACTGTAAGGCTCCAAGCCATGTGAACTGTAGCTCCGTCAGAGGACCTTCTGCAGGGTCGTAGTCGGGATCGTCGTGGCATTCGAAGAATTGGCAGCGAACTGGTGATATGTCTGCAAAAAAATTTATAGATTAATTTATAGAGAGATATCTCAATGATAACTACCGAGATAGATTGGTATTGAGCATAAGACTCTAGCTGTTAGTTCGAACTGGCATTTACAATGGAAATATTTTTTATTTTTTATTCATTTATTATGACTAACCAACACCTGTTTACATTATACTTGAATATAGGTAATACATTGACATAACTATAACTAAATGTTACTGACAATTACAGGCTAGCTCCACATGCACTATCAAATAATCTTAAAACAAACATTTTCCCGATTGCAGAGTGGTAAAAATTACATTTGGTAATATTTTTTTGGTTTTTGAAAATTGCACCGCTACCTTGTAGAATTTGACATATGAGTCAATATGCAAATCAACTAGATCACAACATTAGTTCAGAGTTGTGCACAGGCTAGGCACAAAGAAGTTGAACACAAAACTGTTCGTAGCAAATATCAAGCATAGGTTTCTCCAAATTTTTTTTGACCAGAAAGAATAAGATGATTACCTTGCAAACGTCTGCGACTTCGTTCGCGTGAAGCTAGTTATTGGCATATATTTTTTAATTGTATAACATTTGACTTTCGAACAAACTTCGATCCCCTGTTTAAAACACAAATGGTGTTGATTTCTGAAGATAAATTAATAGTACACCTCCACATCAGCTGTAGAGCACACATTTCAAAATTCAAGTCTCCTACTTCAAAAATGTTTCGGAAAATTCGTTTTTAGCGGATGTCTACTCTCTATAAGAAACCGTCCAGCAAATTTTAAGTTTGAACGGGTTAAGTTTCTGAGATTTCCTGATTATACAGTCAGTCAGTGAGTGAAATTCTGCTTATATTCCTATATTTATAAGTGTTGTGTCTCGTCGTCGTTAGAATAAAGAACGAGTTTTTAACTGACATAAATATATTAATAACTAAAAAATAACACACAAATTATCTTACTATTTACAATAACACCCTTTGTCCCGTCGCTGTCATGTATGTTCTGTCTATATTCAAAACTCCTAGTCATGTCATCGTCTAGTCGCCTTGCCGGCCAGCACCAGGCCGGCAAGGAGGTCAGTCGCGCCGCAACATCCCCCCCACATTATTGACCCCTGGTCAATACTTAAGATGAGGCGCGGCGCACGTCAAGTCGGCATAGTCTGGTCACAGGTCTAGTGTACTGTCGTCTCTGTCCAGTGTGTCGGTCCGGTCCCGTCGACACATCATTGGCATCTGTGGGTCGGCGATTACCACTACGTCGCCAATGGTCAAAGGGTCTACGGCACGGAACCATTTGCCTCGTCGAGTCAATGTCGGCAAAAATTCCCTCTTCTTAGTAGGTCACCATCGTTAAAGGTCCCAAAAGGGTAGGCTAAGTTATTTGTCCGCATAAAAATAAAGTGATTTGGTGTAAGGGGTGGCTCGTCGGTGTGGTCGAGCGGGACGTACGTGAGCGGGCGGCTGTTAATCATGAACTCTGTCTCTACCAGTACGGTCTGGAGAGTCTGGTCGGTAGGTATTCTGTCCTTAAGAGTAACCTTAAGAGCCGTTTTGACAGATCGAACTAATCGCTCCCAGCAGCCACCCATATGAGGCGCGTTTGGTGTGATAAATTTAAATTCAATTTGACGGATGCTTGTGAAACGCAGGATTTCATCGAGGTCAATTTCCTGTACCGATCGTTTTAACTCATTTTCGGCTCCTTTAAAGGTCGTAGCATTGTCCATCCACAACTCCTTAGGGCAGCCACGTCTGGAAATGAATCGGCGTATTGCCATCAAAGCAGAATTGGTCGTTAAGTCCGTTACCAGCTCGACATGTATTGCTCGGATAGTGAGGCAAGTAAAAAGGGCACCATAGCGCTTCTCACGCCGCCTTCCAACTTTTACTGTCATTGGTCCAAAGTAATCTAGTCCTGTATACGTAAAGGCTCTGTCTCCAGAATGGAGCCGGGCCGTCGGAAGTTGTCCCATCAATGATGGCTCTGGTTTAGCTCGTCTATTTTTACAATCTTGACAATGAAATAAAGCATATTTCACTGCACGATGTTGCGGCGCGACTGACCTCCTTGCCGGCCTGGTGCTGGCCGGCAAGGCGACTAGACGATGACATGACTAGGAGTTTTGAATATAGACAGAACATACATGACAGCGACGGGACAAAGGGTGTTATTGTAAATAGTAAGATAATTTGTGTGTTATTTTTTAGTTATTAATATATTTATGTCAGTTAAAAACTCGTTCTTTATTCTAACGACGACGAGACACAACAATAAGGATTATTGCTAAATCTTTCACTTATTAAATAGAAGAAGAAGAAAAGAAGAAAATTAATTTATTGACGATCACACAATATTAGACAGTTTACATAAAACATAAGGTATCGTGTGAGGCCAACTTGGGTAACACCGCAGCAGCGCTGGTATTCTGGTGGAAACCAACTGCCTGGGAAAATAGCAAGAGCCCTGGCTTCTGCTAGTTCGCCATGCATAAGAGTGGCGTTAGAATGTAACAATTATTATACAATACATACAATTAAGAAAACATTAACAATATTGATGACAAACCAGTATATCTCTAAAATATTTTAACTTTTTTGTATATTTTAATCAAGTTCAATGTTAGCGCAAATAAAATAGAGTTTGTAAACTTACAAATAATTAAAAATAACGTGAACACTTTCTTCCACATTTAATAAGAGGATCACACACAGCCTTCCTTAATATGATACAAATCGCTAATGAGATATTATCGGTTCAAAGTTTGTTGACGTTTTCTGTTTAAAAAATGCACGGGAGATGCACTGTTTCTACACAATGCATTCTTGATAACTTCTTGGAAATATTCTATTGGTATTTAAGTGTGATTTTGTGCTGATAATTCGATGTCTTGTTACTCTTTCATGAAAAAGTACTCAACGGATTTTGATGAAATTAGATAGATAAAGTAATTAGCGCATTAGCGCTTATTGATTAGCGCATAACCTTTTTTTATATCGAAGTTATGTGGGTGAAGTCGCGTGCAGTAACTAGTTTATAATATTAGTCGGATTATAATACCTCCCTCCTCCACCAACCCGGGGGAAAAGACAGTGCCGAATAATAGCGGCTATTCCGCCGCATGTGCTGCTGCGGTGGTTACGGCTGAGTTTCCCATAGCATCACCTTAAAGGTGATAGGATCCAATGGGGGGGGGGGGGTTAGTACGTAATCCTGGCTAAGACGGTACGGTACATCAATGTATTTCCCATCGTATAGAAAAAAAGGGTAATAGTATAATTTACAAGCTGTTGTCTGCGACTTTGTCGACTTTTACGTAGGATAATTTTTATAGGTTTATGTGGGATAATTTTTATCCCAAATTCACAGCACAATAAAGCTGTTACTGTACTTGCCACTCTTACCTTGAATGCTTACCCCCTGCTACTATTTTAGCATCTCTCCCCAGGAGCTCTTACTCACACGCAGAAACACAACAACACCGAAGTGATTGTTATTTATTTGACTGCGGTCTTCTGTAAGGTGGAGGTATTTCACCAGTCGGGCTGCTCCAGTTCGAGCGATAAATCACTATGCCCTACCTCTCTCATAATGTTTAAAGGTAATTTGGAGGTTTTGCCATTTCTTTACACGTACGTTACATTACATTTGTTACATGTTACCAATGGGATTGCCCGTATTGATTAAGCCATCGCATTCCGGAGAGCGATCCAGAGAAACGTTCATGTTGCGATTAATCGCACCCCTTTAGGGCGGGGCTACTAAATCGTGCTAACAGAGTGGAGCCAGGAGAGCAGGGGCGAGTTGGGTTCTGTCCCGATGGTTCCGTACTTTTGATTAATATTAGATCTGTCCTAAAAGTTTGGACAGGATCACATACATTGCGCTGATTCTGTGGTAACCAGTTTAAGCACTTGTGTTACAGAAATCAGAAACAGCGACGGTGCTGCAGAGTGGAATACCGGGCTCGCACCAACTAAAACCTCCTTGGCTAACGCTGCGCATTTGTGGGGGAGTCGGGTTCCCTTGCGGATTCTACGCCTACAGCACCCACCGCTAAGCAGCCCAGCTCGTCGCGTGAAACGCGCGCGGCTGTAACGGGCCAGGCCACCTGAATGGCACACCCCCTCGGGACCGCGGTTATGAATTCCAGGCTTACCCCACGCCTGGGGTCTCCGGTCCCAGCAGCAGATCTTCTGTGCGGCTCCGCTTTCTACCACTACTGCGGACACTCGAGACTCTCACTCCAGCTTTTCTTACGAGAGCCAGATGGAGTCCCGAGACTCACCGGCCGCGGAGGATAGGCAGGCCGGCAAGGGCAATACCGCATCTTCGTCTTCCTCCGCGGCCCCACCACAATGCGATTCGCGCCCATTCGGCAGCGGGCTACTCCTGGTTTCAGAGGATAACTTTAACTACACGGCTGGCAACGACACACCGAGATACTCTTCTTATGCCCGGTTAGATAATTTACTAATTCGTAATGTGCCAGAAATTACTATCCGTTTTTCTACGAGATGTTAATTCTAATTTCAAATTTACTTTCCATATTAGCTATCATCTGTCGGTCGTTTTTAGCTTACGCCTCATATAATTTATTACTATCCGTAATTAGAATGGATCGTTTTTAGGGTTCCGTACCTCAAAAAGAAAAAACGGAACCCTTATAGGATCACTTTGTTGTCCGTCTGTCCGTCCGTCTGTCAAGACCCTTTCTCTCAGGAACGCGTGGAGGTATGAAGCTGAAATTTATATCAATTACTCGGGTCTACTGTCCCTTGAAGCTGTGAAAAAATCAAACTTCTAAGCCAACGCAATCAAAAGATACAGCCGTTTATGCCGCAAATTTTCGACACTTGCAAGGGAATCAAAACCTACAGGGTGCTTCCTGTAAACTCAGAATCTTGAAATTTGGTACGAAGCAACGTCTTATAGCATAGATAAAGGAAAAATTATGAAAACCGTAAATTTTTAGTTACATCACATAATATATTTTTTTAATAATTTTAAACTTACTACCCATTTCCTCATAAACGCGTAGAGGTATTAAATTGAAATACATACCAAATACTCAGGTCTATAATACCATTAAGCTGTAACAAAATCAAACTTCTATGTCAACGCAATCAAAAGAAACAGCAATTTAAGCTGCATATTTTGAAACTCGCAAGTACTCGCAAGGGAATCAAAACCTAAAGGGTACTTCCAGTCGACCTAGAATCTTGAAATTTGGCATGAAGCAACGTTTTATAGCACACATAAAGGAAAAATTCCGAAAACCTTAAATTTTTAGTTACATTACAAAATATTTATGCTCCTCCATCTTTCCCCATTGTAATGTTATGAATTTCATTTTGCAATAAAAATACCATAGTTATGACTCGATTGTCGTAATGAACGAACTTTGAAAACCTTGCAGGTCTGTACGGAACCCTCGGTGCGTGAGTCCGACTCGCACTTGGCCGGTTTTTCAAATAAAGAAACCTCTCTCTAATTCCTGACTTAAAACATTACAACTCCATTTTACTAATAAAAACTACATTATAATAACTACGAATAAAGGAATACACTTATTCTTCCAGTGTGTGGACCCCTAACAAGTCGATACACATCTTAATCCGAACGTGGGTCTGCAGGCCGCTCAAGGTGTGTTTTGCTCTGCGATAGCAATGAAGTGGGGTTTAGAGGAACGCTGCAAACAAACTTAATAAAATGCTTGAGGTGTTCTTGTAGGGATAGAAAAAGAGGCGGAGTAATTAATGTGAACAGTTTTTTTTCTAAATGGTTTGTAATAATTATTGTGGTGATGTCAAACAGAACAAATGGCCTATCAACGCTACTATCATAAAGATTTATTGGAGTTTTATTGGACGCGCTAATCTCAGAAATTAGGTACTAGTTCAAATTGAACAAATATTTTAATGTTGAATAGTTCATTTGTGAAGGATATCCCGAAGAGTTAGGAATGAAATAAAAAAGAAGTATCAGTCAAATATAATAAATACACTTGAAAAAATATTTAAGTATTGATTTATTATTTAGTAGATAATCAATAATTCTGATAAATATTAAGAAAAAATAGTAACGAAATATTTGCTCTTCAAACATAACTTATAATTGAAAAATTATAAGAAACTTTTAAAAACAAATTATTTTGTCTTCTAACACAAATTAATTTAAAACAAACGAACGAAATAACAAATAAATATGGCACATGCCGGAGCGGCGGGGGCACATAACGTTCAACCAATCAGCGCGCGAGATGCATTCCGTTCAACGTGAGTTCACAATTTGACCGATTCCCATCGATAGATTACAATATAATGAAAAATAATGCGTTTTATTGCAATCAAATGTTTCGGTTCACAATCTTTCGACATTTTACAATCTCACGAGATAGATTGTAATCTAACGATGTGTATAATCTTACGCTGACATATATAAGTAGTAGCCCTAAGTAATTACAGAAATAATAAACTATACACAAGTTGTCAACACGTTTTTCAACCCCTCCCGGGTCCCAACATTACAACAGAAAGAAAAGAGGAAAAAGGAATTCTAAGGAGAACTCAACATTGTGGTTACAACAAAATCATTTCTCATCTTCATTCGGTTAAAGCTAAATTTTCGTTTTAATATTTATTTGCGTACGGTACAGGCGTGCACAATTGCACGAATGCACTCAAAGATGGCGATGCGAGCTCCGCCCTCACTTATTCATATCGATGACAGCCGTGAATTATACATCCCTTTAATTTTTGCGACAACGCTGTTGACTCTGGCATAAATTAACGGTAAAAAAAACACTCTGGCAGTGTCAGAAATGAAAAAACAAATGAGAAATATGTCATCGGGCGGTGTAAATAATTGCTTAAGAAAGTTTAATTAGTGGTTTAATTAATAAATAAAGTAACTTATGCGTATTGTCTTGTGTTGTACGATAATGAAAAGTGGATGCTGCAGAATAGTGCGATATGGATAAAATATTTGGTTACCTACGCTATATCGAATAACTTATGATCGAAAATCAAAATATCGAACACTATTCATCGAACGGTCCAAAAATCGAACGTTCAAAATCTCGAATGGTCAAAATATGGCACGCTCAATACATCGAATGATTAATTTATCGAAAATGAGTTAAAATTTTTATAGAATTAAAGATAAATTATATGTATAGAATACCTAATTTTACAGGTTGCCGGTAAAATATACGCTAATACTATTCTGTACGATACATTTTTTGCTCAGAAAATAAGTAACGTCTGGCGGCCATGTTTAAAAACTCCAAAATCAAACACCAAAGACAAAAGACGCTTGTAAGTTTTTTTAAAACAAATAAAACAGGTTTAAACGGGACCGATTAGTCGGACAAAAGATTTGTTTCCCTTTGATATGGGAGAACGAAATGAATGCTTTTGGAATTTGGGATTAGCGGCGTTAATGTGGGGAAAATGTTTTTGGAGAAACGTCTCGAGTTACCGTGTTACAAGAAACTGGGAAGTCAAGCGAAAACATTTGGAGCGTCTGCAAACGAAATAAAAATAAAGCTGGACTGTTTAAACAATGAAGAAAGCTCGTGTATGGATGGTTATAGCTTTAACAGATGTTCAGGGAATTCGTGAAAGTATTGTTTTATCTATACATCTATACAAATATTATAAAGAGGAAAGGTTTGATTTTTTGTTTGTTTGTTTGTTTGTATGAATTAAATAGGCTCCGAAACTACTTAGCAGATTTGAAAAATTCTTTCACCGGTGGGAAGCTACACTATCTACGGGTGACATAGGCTATATTATATTTTCAAAAAAATTAGGGATCCTTACTAAAACTTCAATAATGTAATTAAAGGTGACCTGAAAAATTCCTTACATCGCGTGCGCTGCGAAAACTATTGATGATAGAACAAAGTCATGCACTACGACTTTGCAGAACTCATCATTATCTACAAAAAGTGTCGGGATAGCATATGACTAAATATTATAGTTATGTCACAATAAGCGGTTTTTTAATCTAAAAAAAGTATTAATATGCCGCCTCTTTTAAAGGCTCTTTATTTGTACCTTGGTATTAATCCTTATCAAAATAAATTACTTTATATTCAAGATAGCTTCAATACCTTTATATAACTTTTTGAATTATTCAATTCGGACATTTAATTCGAAAGATATGAGTTTAATAATGCAAGTATTAGAAAAAAGTCGCTTGGTTGCCGCTCACCGCGCTCAGCTAGCCAGCATGCGATGTAGGCTCCAAGCGTCACTGGGGTAAGGGAGGAGTCAATCTTATATATAAAAATGAATCGCTGTTCGTTTGTCTCCCTGAAACTAGACAACGGCTAGACTGATTTGGCTAATGTTGGCTTTGAAATAATTAGAGGTCCAGGACAGGTTTGAAAAGTTAGATAATTAGGAAAAAATAGGCGTTACTACACTAGTTACTAAAAGCCGGGACAGCCAGTTTTAATATTCATGTATTACCGGGTGTTGTGGTACCGTCATTGTTTCTGATTTCTGTAACACAAGTGCTTTAGCTACTTACCATAGAATCAGAGCAATGTATGTGATGTTGTCCAATATTTATTTATTTATTATTAAATTGTAGTAGTTAGTAAGTTGGTTTCAGTTAACTTATTTTATGTTGTTTTTTTTGAACTTCGAGTTTGACCTCATCCCATCTGATATCAAGTGGTAATGAGGTACTTTTTTTTATTTATTTTTTTAACGGGGAGAAATGCATAGCTTAAGCTAGCTGTCTTAAGCTATGCATTTCAAGGTAAGGGCGACAAGTACAGCATAATTGAATAACCCTTTCGCCTTTACCTTGAAGGTTTGACCCCTGCTACTAATGTAGCACCCCCCAAGAGCTCTGTAAACCTTACACACACGCAGGAACACAACACCGAAGTGATTGTTATTTGGCAGCGGATAAACTGCTATGCCCTACCTCTCTTACCTGTTTTTCATTTTTGTTACCTTTATTGACATTAAATTAGTTGACACTATGACTTGTCCACCTTACCTTGAAGGCTTGGCCCTTGCTACTAATGGAGCACCCCACAAGAGCTTTACTTTAATTAGCGCCATATTTCTCTATACCCGGTTTCCCTCATCCACCCCTAGTTCTTCCAAGGTTATCAGCCTAACGAAACAATTAAACTATATTTTGCGATACTATAGTAATAATAAAAAGAAATTAATCCCTTCACAAAAAATATAGTCCAATTGAAAGCTTAATGTAAAAATATGTAATAATTTTTAATTCCAATAATTTCATATTAATCTTGATATGTTCAAACCAGAGCTCCGATAAATATTTCCAAACAAATGTCTCTATTCAGGAATATTCCAATCCCCTTAATAAGTAGGGCTCAATCCCGAGTGGGATTAAATAATATTAGGGAAGTGTGAGTCGCTTTCAATGAAAGAGTTCCGTACTAGTTTTCGTAATGCTACCAATATTGAACTTTTACAAAGAATTCAGTTTGAATTTTTTGAAAACCTACGAATTGGATAAAAAAACAAAAAAATATCAACATCGAATTTTCTTTTTATGAAATTGACTGTGGTTGTATTTTTAAACCTCTTTCAAGATGAAGGCGAAATAAACACCTTGGCCTCATAAATAAGATACTATTTAACTAATATTTAATTGAATTGAATAAGTAGTATGCTTTTTTAGAAGCGAAAACATGATGGAACTCTTACCGCACCCATAAACAAACTCTCGGCATGACCCGTGAGTTGACTGGTAGATAATGCTCCTACTAGGAGCCTAAGTCCTGTTGTACTTTTTCGTGCAATAAAGTCTTAAATAATTAAATAAAGATATAAAAAAACCATAAAATCTAAATTTATTAAATTTTAGGACGTTATCCTTTAATGAGCAATTATGTTGTTTTTACAATTATACTTATTTTTTTATGTAGGTAGTATATAGGTATGCAGGTTTAACGCGGTGACACTTCAAAAATATCCGTTTTTATGCTAACTCCTTTTACAATTTTACCACGGAACCCTAAAATATAGCAAATGATAAAGGGCACGCGACCGCCAGGTGCACTCATGGTGGATTGAATATCCATTGTGCTTCGTATGGAGGGTGAAAACCTTCCTTATTGGGTGGGGTAGGGTCACCTCACTTCGTGATATTCTCTTGTAGGATATTATGAACGTGAATGCGTGTTAGTACGATTAAAATCACGTCAGACTTGGATACAAAACTTGCGTATAAAAACTAAAATTTAACTGCAAATAACTTGAAGTGTGAATAGACCGTACGAATGTATCGACGGTTCTTTTTTTTTTGAAACACTAATTTTTTTTAAACCTGTTGGTACCTCACCTTTCAGCTGGTTTTTCAAGAAGGCATGGGCCTAAGTCAAATGGTTTCCTATTTATTGATATTACATTAATTAATATTTTACGGATATTCTTAGATAATTTGAAATTATTAAAAATAATTTAAAAATAAACTTAGCTAATAATATATCGTTAACGCATTATAAAAATAATTTCTGCTGTATGTATATACTAATTTAGAATGCTTGGTTTTATATTATAGTTATTCATAAGTTTCATACGGTATAAGTAATAAAATCATTATTAGAATGGTTAAGGTATCTGTAATGGTTGCTTGCAATCAAGAAATAAATTAATAAACATATAATTCACATATACTGATGTAAGTGACGTGTATATATTTATAACAAAAAAAATAGTACAAAATTTACCACATGTCCCAAAGACATGTAAGAAAAATGGTAACCCTACTAAGTACAGTTGCATACAAATTACACAATAGCCATAAAACTAATATTTGCAACAGTGTCCCCTTGCGGTAACAGAAAGCGAGCAGAGCGGAGCGGATAATTGTTATAAAATTAGTTCCGCTCGCTTAGCTTCGAGAGCGATGCGCTTTTGAGCTTAGGATAGACAAAATTTATTAGGTTATTGTTTTTTATTGAATTGGACTAAATTGTAATGATGGATGAAATAGTCTCAATGAGTGGGTTTAATTATTTTCATCACCATTAATAAATTTGTAAACTAACTTTGGAAATCAATTAATTTAACTTCAAAATTGTAACGTTTTGTGTACAAATAGGTAATTTGTAAAGGTTTTTTCCTGAACTATGAATATCAGACTAGGGATATAGTAGACGTCAACCCATAGACCATCAACACCCAAGCTAAAGAAAATTTCGTTTCCCGTGTTTACCTGATCCAGAATCGAACCCGAGACCTTTCGCCTTTGAGCAGCGTGCGTGCCGTATGTTGGCGTCACGCCATCTCTGAGCTCCCAGTTTCGATTCCCGCCCGAGTCCATGAGGAAATTGAACTTCTATATTACTGGGGTCGTTATGGTTTCTTTGCACAAGTGCTTAGGCAAGTTACAGAATCAGAGTAATGTATGTGATGTTGTCGTATATTTATTTATCTACACAAAATCGCTGACTGAATCGTATCCCATCACTCACACCAGGAAGTACCAGTCAGAAGCGCAGTTCGAGCTCCAAATCGCACTGCTAATCCCGCAGGAAATTATGCAAGGTTAAATGTTCTGGGTTACTGGGCTACAACCAATTTCGCCACCTGCCCTGCACACCAAAACCAACTTAGCATTAATATAAATACAGAAGCAATTCGCAAAACATCATCACCAATTTCGCCAGCTACGTCTTTATCCCAATGACAGCCCTAATGCAGTTTTGATACAGTTGTGTTTTGTTTGCGGCCCCTGCCGCAGCATCACCAATTTCGCCAATTCCGACCCCGTACCAATTGTATCTCTATTCATTTTCTAATAAAGTTTGGTTTCCTTTGTGCTCGGCGGCAGGGGGTGATCATGTAACCCAGCGATATGCCGTTCCAAGTCCGCGGCCCACTTTCGCTCGTCCGCTCGAATCTGGAGCGATCACTCGTTAATATTCGCTTAATACGATTTTCAGCGCGGGTGATTCACGGGTGTGACGATGACGGATTGGTCCCCGGATATCGAACAGACGATTGCATGCTTTTAATCAACTAGCGGCCGCTAGCGTCTTCGTACGCGTGGAATTAGTTATTTGAACAAAAAAAAGATAAAAATAATCCTTATCTAGACGAATTTATAGAAGTAATATAGTGGAATTTGAATATTTTATTTAAATCAGAGAACTTTCACACAAACTTTCAATCCCGGTTTAATTCACTTAGGGGATGACTTGCGAAAAAATATTTTGCATGTGTTTCATGATTTTTGATGAAGAACTTAAATACTGAATTTAATTCGAATAACTTCAAAAACGGTAAAGCTTCAAACTAACAAACTACGAACCACCATTTACTTTACAAAAATCCTTTCTTAGTGCTCCCTTTTGCTGTTAAGGAACTCCTGTCCAAAATATCAAGTTTCTAGCCCTTAAAGTTTAGGCCCTGCCTTGATAGATCAGCCAGTCAGTCAACCAGCATTCGCTTAAATAGATTTAGATTTTGAAAACTGCTTAAAATAACGATTTTGGTTATAACTATCTATAGCTTATATAGATTTAGATTTTAAAATCTGTTTATTATAAGGACTTTAGAAGTAGGTATCTTGGGATGTATCTCGTTGCGTTAGTCCGTGTGTTGTCTATGACACGTGAATGCTGGATATAGGTCAAGTCGGCACGGAAACGATCACCGGCACGGGAGGCGCTGTGACTGCACTCTCACATATTACGATAATGTCGTCAACATATTTTGTCACACGACATCCGCTTGTCTATGGGTCGTAAAAGTTGTCGTTACAACGTTCTAGCTCGGAACTAAATGGAACCGGACTGGATCAAAAATACCACATTGTTTTTAGTTTGTTAAATAGTTGTTAAATCTCTACGTAGTATAAGACAAAGTCACTTGCTCTGTATGTCATTCTGTACTGAGCTTAATCGCGACAAGATGTGGAGAACCCAGCTTGTGAGAACATTTGTTTTACTAGAGCAAAATCATTACATATAAAACAAAGTCGCTTTTTCTGTATGTCCCTATGTATGCTTAGATCTTTAAAAGTATGCAACGGATTTTTATGCGATATTTTTGATAGATAGAGTGACCTAAGAAGATTTTTATACTCGTGTATGATCCATACATATTAATGTACAGAAAAGCCGTATACTTCATATGTCTTTACATTCATGCGAAGCCGGGGCAAGTTTTTCGTTTGTATAATTATTATTACTTACCTAAAAGCATGCCAAGTTGCGGCGTAGAAGCTCGTTACGTTATTAATGGGTAAAAAACGTACCCACTTATGACGTCACGCGAGAATGTAATTAAATGTCTGGCCACTATTTTTTGATTTGAAAAAATACGTGTCCCACATTTTTGGATAGTCTGGCAGGCCTAACATACGCAACGCGACTAAATTTTATCGCGCTCTTAACAAACGTCAAAAGCGATTGAAGTCAGTGCGTCAGCTGCTGATTGGCTGAAAATACGAGTTCGGTGTGCTATTAGCCAATTAACAGTACCGAAACTTTTGTCGTCTCATGCGATAAATTTGAAATATTGCGTATGCTAGGCCTGCTTGACTAAAACAAATTTTTAGGCTTCCCCATTGGGGGGCACGCTCAACATCTGGCTTATCAACCTTTTCCATATGCCTCGAAGCTTAACACGGTAATTTAATTTAAAAAAAAAATGCGGTTTTACCAAGCACGTAGCAAGGATCGATTTTACGAAGGTAAACAAGTAACTCTTAAAAACGTCATAAAAAAAACTTAAACGTTTGCTTATCACATATTTTTAAAGATGCCAGACTTGCTGGGTGGCATGTCTCACATCACGTATTGTAAACAAACAAACATGGAAGATTGACTTTTTGAATTTTAAGGAAAGTTTAAATATTTATGTGACAGTAGTATTTAAAAGACAGTATGGTTTATTGAGGGTATTTTGTAGAATTTAATGCAACTGTTAAAATGCATTGTTTTTACTAGTTAATAAAGACGATATATCTTTTTTCATTTGACATAAGCTTCGTCACTATCACTACATAGTATTTTTTTTTATATTACACTTCCAGATTGACCTCATCCCACCTGATGTTAAGTGGTAATGAGGTCCTAGCTTAAGGGCGAAAAGTACAGCAAAATAAATCTGTTACTGGACTTGTCGCCCTTACCTTGAAGGCTTGACCCCTGCTTTTAATGTAGCACCCCCCAGGAGCTATGAAAACCTAACTCACACGCAGAAACACAACAACACCGAAGTGATTGTTATTTGGCTGCGGTCTTCTGTAAGGTGGAGGTATTTCACCAGTCGGGCTGCTCCAGTTCGAGCAATAAATCGCTACGCCCTACCTCTCTTAAAACAAAGTCGCTTTTTCTGTCCCTATATCTCTATGTACGCTTCAATCATTAAAACTACGCAACGGAGTTTGATGCGGTTTTTTTAATAGATAGAGTGATTCAAGAGGAAGGTTTTTATTTACAACAAAGAATAGAAAAGCCAATATTTCTAAGTATTTAAATTACATCCGTGCGAAGCCAGGTCGGGAGTATAGTATAAAACAAAGCAGCTTTTTCTGTACGTCCCTATGTATGCTTAGAGCTTTTAAACTACGCAACGGATTTCTATGTGTTATTTTTTGATAGATAGTGTGATGTATGAGGAAGGTTTATGTTTATAATCTATACATATTAATGTACAGAAAAGTCGAAAACTTCATTTCTATTTACTTGCACCCGTGCGTAGTCGGGGCGGGTAACTAGTTATTAATTTAGTACTGTTGCAATATGCTTACTACCAAAAACGAAACGAACAGACGGTTAGGTTCCTTTTTTAAAAATTAATCGAAAGTTCGGGAAGGAAAACGAGGTTCTTGATTTTCATAAATAATTTTTTATTTTTATTTTAAGACGCTTATTTTTAATTCAAAGTGTGTTGCTTTTGGTTATGAGAATTGAAAAATTTTATTCGACATCGGATCCGACACGTTTCGTCTTTGGTATTAGGCCTACTTTATCTTTCTTTTCCCACAGCATTACCATTAAGGCGATGAGGTCCATCGGGGGGTTTTAGTAGGTAGGCCTGTCTTTTTTAGGGCAGGAGAGTACTACACTCGCCGTCACCTCCCTCGGGTGACGGTGAGTGAGGCCTACTTTATCTGATTCCTATAACACAAGTGCTTTAGCAACTGACCACTCGGAGCATTGTATGTGATGTTAAAGATTTATTTGTATTAATGTCCAGGTAAAATTAGTAGCACTAGCCATTGTTCCAACAGGCCAAGCCTTTATGAATTATTTTTTTAATTTCTAGGTTACCAGAGCTCTCTATTCAAAGCGTACTATTTCGTCGCACGCGCAGCGGGGGAGCGATTAGTCGCGCATTCGGCGCTAGCCTAAACAAACACGTGACATGTGGGTACCGGGGTGTGGGACCGGGGTAAAAACGTGAGCGATTCTGGGAAAATTGTGGTAAAGTTGGAGATAAAAAAATTACAGTTTTATTGGAGCATGTGAATAGTAGCGGCAAGGAGAGGGGTCTGACGCAGAATATGCATTTCTCAATATGAGCATTCCGCAAAATTGTAAAAAATATCTTTTTTTTTTATCTGAGCGGGACATCTGCGGATTTATATAGTAAAATGTTTTTTATTATGTAAGATAGAATAACTCAAATTAATCAAAGCATTTTTTATATTTAGCGGCTGACCAAATTTGTTTTAAAATATCGGGTCTTTAGATAAGTGTAGAAAAAATACATTTTCAATTATCGTTTAGTCTGTAAGCAAAAGCTGAACAATTTCAGCCTCGCGAGATACACCGGGACACACTGTCTGAAAGCGGGCTGTGTCGCCCAAAGTGGGACGTGTGGTCACGTTAGTCATGTCTGCTGTAGAACCGACCAACGATGGAGCTGACAAATTTTGGAGTGGTGACCGCTTTTAGGTAAATATAGTGTAGGACGCCCTGCAAGCCGTTGCGCTGATGACTTTGGAAGAAATTCAGGCAAGGGCTGGATGAGAGAAACCCGGGATAGAGATAATTGAAGGGAATTGATGAAGACTACGTTCAGCAGTGGACGGATTAAGGCTGTTGACTCAATAATTTGTAGGTGCATGATTCTTTGATCGAATGCTAATGCCCGATTCCAATATTTAACAATTCGTTATGTGTCATAAATGACTATCAGTTTTTCTACAAGTCGTTAATTCTAATTTCAAATTTACTTTCCATACCAGCTGTCATCAGTCGTCCGTCAGTCGTTTTTAGCCTACGCCTCGTATAGTTTGTTACTGTCCGTATCCAGTTGCCTATACATAGATTTAAGTCTCATGTTAAAAATTGTTTTATTAACAAGGGCTACTACAAAATTGATGATGATATTTAAATGACAAAAATGTATGGGTCTAGAATAACTTAATTCTTTGAAATCTAGCTTTGTATACTTTTAAGTACCTAGTATAAGAAAACATTGTTACATTGAAAAGAGTAAGTGTCGAGTTTCTTGCCGGTTCTTCTCGACATGATCAACATTCCGAACACGGCGATATAATACTTTATTTGTATAGACGATTTAAAAGCCACAAAAGTAATTGTAGCGATCAATCTTCACATCCCTCTTTTGAATATAAAGCAAATAGGTAAAAGGCGGTTTATAAAGACAAGTAATCCTTCTAGAACAGACAATCAATCCTTAATTTGTACGAATTTTGTAAAAAAAATAAAATTTTAAATAAACAAACGTATACCACTTAAAGTACGTTCGAAAGTGGGTCAACCCTAATCTTTTACGATGTTAAACAGCTAGACAATAATGACTCTTAAATTTGAAGGCTTAAGGTCATTATTCGTTGACTCTACTTTAGCATAGTATGATGTCAAATGTAAATTCAAAGCTGTAAATGCGGGCACATTGTGGTTGCCATTCCGACTTCGGACAAGTGATGGAGGTAAAGTTCAGGCACAAAGGGATGGTGTCATAATATGATAGAAGTCGTCGTATTTAATTAAGTTACTGAAAAAATCCCTACTAATATTATAAATGCGAAAGTAACTCTGTCTGTCTGTTACGCTTTCCCGCTTAAACCTCTCAACCGATTTTGATGAAATTTGGTATAAGTATACGTTGAACCTCTAGAACGGACATTGGCTTTTTGTTAGAAAATAAGGGGGGGGGGGGAACGGGGGTAATACCACCTTTGAAAGTTTATATGGGAAAATGTTTATTTTTAAGTCGGAGATATGAATTTTGGCACAATTAATATAGCTCGAAACTTGGATTAAAATATAGACTACTTTTTGTTTCGAATATTAGGAGAGATAGGGGTAAAACCGACCATGAAAGGGTGTAGTCCACGCGAACGAGTACAGCTAGTAGAATATAAATTCAAAAAGGCCTCATGCATAAAATAGAGAATTAAAAAGAAAAAACATTGTCCTATCAGTCTTTCAGTTGTCCGCACTATATTCGGAATGTTGAAGCACGTCAGACTACGCACTTTGGACTTTAAGTCGTGGGCATAACAACTAAAATCGAAATGCAAGTGTTTATCTTGATGTTCTGTTGACCGTACTTCGATATTTTGCAGTGGGTATCGCTGTGGTCTGAAAGTTCAGCACTTAAGTGATCTGCCTAGCAAAGTCTCCATCATGAAATGAAGTCTTCATATTAGGTACTGGCTTAATCACTAAGTCAGCCAAATGCAGATTGGTGATTAAAAACCTCAACTATGTTTATCTAATTCATTGCTTACTTTGCTCGACCCAAAAATCTGATTCAAGACCCGAAGATCATGATCCAAAAATGTTTTCTACTTTTCCCTTGAGATTAAGAAATTAAAAAGAAATCTGTTAGGTCCCATGGGATTCTGTGACTGCAATAGTTAATCTGTATTTCCATGACGCCATTGATAGGCACTGAGAGGTACAGGAGGGTTTTAGTACGTAGTCTCCGCTCTTTTCAGAGCGGGGGAGTCCCACACAGGTCGCTGTCTTTTCTCTAGGCAGTGGTAAGGTGTGCCAATGCATTTTCCTTCCTTAAAAAACAGGTTCTATGGGACTATTCTATCTGTGGTAGTTATGGCTGAGCCGAGTTTCCCATAGCATCACATTAACGGCCATGAGTTCCAATCGGAGGGTTTTAGTGGGTAGTCCTGCCCTTTTCAGGGCGGGGAGTCCCACACACGCCGTCACTTCCCTCGGGTGACAGTACAGTACATCAACAGATTTCCCCTCATTAAAAAAGAAATATTTCTAAAAATAAATTATCGTAGTATCAGTGGCAAGGTCAGGATTATAAGATCAGTACTGCCGGTATAATAATTTCTTCTGGTTATCTGCTGGGTTAAGGTCAAGAGGATTTTTAACCCTGACGCAAAAAGGGGGTCGTTATAAGTTTGACGCCAATGTCTGTCGGTACTCGTATATCTGTGGCATCGTATCTCTCAAATGAATGGACAAAGTTTGATGACGTTCTTTTTGAAAGCAAGTTTTCTTACGGTAGATCTTATGATTAAATTGGATGATATGTCAATATTGGATCAGCTGATCTGCATGTGCATAGTTTTCGCTGTGGGAGTAAATGCTTGTAGCTTAAATTGGTTTCTTTTTTTCAGGGGCTCTTTTTCATCAGCGGTTACTTAAATTAATTAGGGCGTGTGTGTTAAAATTTTTTAGCTTCTTTTCCTAAGAGTGCAACTAGGGGTGGCTTACAAACATCAGAAATGATTCCGATTCGGAAACTCAATGTTTTGTCTCTGGTTATGTCAAAGAAGAGATAAAACATGGTATCCAAATTTTAATTAGATTCTGACGTTTTGTGAATAGAAAGGCTGTACAGTTACGATCCACGGATCAAATCCGTTACTCTGTAAGGTCGTGAGATCCCGCAGACCCTGACCTAAGAGATAGGCAGATTAAATAACGTTCTACGCTGCCGACCTTGCTCGCTGTTACGAGCCGTGACCTTGCTACTGATAACACGATGTTTATTCTTGGAAACGAATGTCTTTTCAGGGTGTTTTCGAAGGAAAATTACAGAACGCGCGGTTTTGAGTTCATTTTGGAGTGATGTCAACAAGTCATTAGTTGTATTATGTTTTTGCATGCGATACGGAAGAAAAACAGTGTGATGAATTTTATTAACCGACCAAGAAAGACCGAGAATAGTAAGTTTGAAATTTAACATAATTAAAATATAATACATATACTACCTGTGCATATTTTCATGGTCGGTTTTACCCCTATCTCCACCAATATTTGAAATAAAAAGTAATCAGTATTTTAATCAAGTACCCAATATATAGAGATCATGTTTCGATTTTTCAATGGTTTTGGACCGTAATTCAAGCAAGTAAGGTTTACATTTTTTTTTCTATATTACACTTCAAGATTGACCTCATCTCACCTAATGTTAAGTGGTAATGACTGACTTAATGTACTAGCTTAAGGGTGACAAGCACAGCATACAAAATCTGTTACTGAACTTCTCGCCCTTGCCTTGAAGGATTGCCCCCTGCTACTAATGTAGCTCCCCCAAGGAACTCTGGAAACCTTACTCACACGCAGGAACACAACAACACCGAAGTGATTGTTATTTGGTTGCGGTCTTCTGTAAGGTGTAGCTATTTCACCAGTCGAGCTGCTCCAGTTCGAGCGATAAATCGCTATGCCTTACCTCAATTTATTAGGTGGTCGTATAGTGAACAAATCCTTATAAAGGGTTATGCAAAACCTCTGCAAACTCATCAAAATGTATGGTACTGATAGGAATCTTAGTAGGAAATCTAAACAAAACAGTCATCAAACAAATTTACTGCGAATTGTGCACTTGTATTAGACTCAATTCATGAATGAAGTGAACACCACGGGAAAATCCATGAACTAGGACACACATGTCTCAGTTTACATATGGTACAATCTCAATATTATAACAGTATGGAAGCCTTAGCTTATTCACGGAATGGACCAGGCAAAGCGTCTGTCTTGTCCATTCGCATACAAATAAATAAATGATTTTTATTTAAAGTAACTAGACTTATATAAATAAAAAAACATAATATTAATAAATGCAGGAATCACATAAATTACTCTGATTATGTGGTAAGTAGCTTAAGCACTTGTGTTACAGAAATCAGAAACAATGACCGCACATATAACACGCAGGATCACAACAACACAGAAGTGATTGTTATTTGGCTACGGTCTTGCGGGTGGAGGTATTTCACCAGTTGGGCTGCTCCAATTGTGTTACAGAAATCAGAAACAATGACGGTACCACAATACCCAGACTCAAGACAATATAGAAAAGTTAGTTTCCCATTTTGACCCGAGCGAAGAATCGAATTCGGGATAGATAGATAGATAGATAGATACACGTTATTGCACAGAAAAATCTCGGAGATGGCGCAACGCCAAAGTCCGGCCCGGTCGCCTCTCCCGGGTTACGGAACGATGCGTTAAAGCATTTCCCCCCGTCATAAAAAAAGAGTGTTCTTAGCCCAAGGTAGATATAAAATAAGAAATAGTTATATCGATGCGTCCTAAAATGTATCTAAGAAATTTATGGATATAATGAACTTTGACTCCGTAGATTTAAAATCAAAATCACACAGTAACACATCACATTGAGTTACTGACTGATGTCCGGTGAAGGGCTACGTTTCTCGGCTGTGTTTTTCTTGTCTGTGGTAACATCTATATTGTGCGTATGACATAATTTTCTGTGAAACTGGTCGTATTTCATGCGCAGGCGTCGGCTTGTCTAGCAACATGTGAGCGGTGTGAGAGATGAAACGGGACACTTCTTAGTATTCGGCTCTAATAAACGATTGCTTGCAATTAGTTTTTGCGGTGTTTTTTGTTGCTTGTTCAGTCAGCTGTAACTTGATTCTTTTTGTCTCAAATAGTAAGAGCGACAGGCTAATAAACTACACCATTAAAGTTTTCGAGAAAGATGTTAATTTGTTCAACTATAAATTTAATGGGTTAATTTAAGAAACAATTCGATTACAAGCCTACGTTATTTATAACTGATATAATATAAATGTGGATAATACCTCTCAACCGATGTTGATGAAATTCGGTATAAGTAGACGTTGAACCTCAAGAACGGATAAAGGCTACTTTTTGTTAGAAAATAAGGGGGTAATACCACTTTTGAAAGTTTATATTTGAAAATTTTTATTTTTTAAGTTAGAGATATGAAATTTGGCACAAATAAAGCTCGAAACTTTGATTAAAGATAGACTACTCGTAATTTTTGCTCCGAATATTAGAGGAGATAGGGGTCAAACCGACCATGAAAGGATGTAGTCCACGTGAACGAAGTCGTGGGGACATCATAAGTTACAGTGGCAAAATATCATCCGTTTTAGTAATAAAAACTTATTTATTATTTATTTCAAAAACTTCATTGCTCAAAAAAGTGTTATAAATAGTAATAGTAAATTTAATTCAAATGTATCTATCTAATTAGTTATGAGAAGATAACATTTTGTCATTATGTTATTTTTGATGATTTTGTATGGAATAGGAATATGACTAAACTGACCGAGTTTTGTTTTATTTTTTGTATTTACTCACATACGTTAAATTTTACAGGGTTATATTGGAACACCCGGATGGCGCCATACCTATGGGTTTTATAGAATGTAAATTAAATTAACTATACATATTGAAAATACCAATTGCTGTATATTTACACATATCATAATGCAGCCTTGAAAGTCGTTTCTCGGTAATGTTAAGAACTCGTGGGTGATTATTCGCTCTCGATCAATTCTAGTAGGTATTGCATAATCTTCAACATTTTCCTGCTCATATTTATTTATCTTTATTTTATTGCGGTTTCGTAATGGGAAAATGCCTCCTTAATACAAAAAACAATTAATATACTTTAAATATACATCATCTCCCCCTGAAGTGACTTAGGGGACAAATCCTCGAGCCTCGTGTGGTTGATTCGCTTATAGACCACTAGCGAGGTTTTAAGAGAGGCAGGGCAAAGCGATTTATCGCTCGAACTGGAGCAGCCCGACTGGTGAAATACCTCCACCTTACAGAAGACTGCAGCCAAATAGCAATCACACCGGTGTTGTTGTGTTCCTGCATGTGAGTAAGGTTTCCAGAGCTCTTGGGGGGTGCTACATTAGTAGCAGGGGTCAAGCCCTCAAGGTAAGGGCGACAAGTCTGGTAACAGTTTTACTATGCTATACTTTTCGCCCTTAAGCTAGGAACTCATTACCACTTAACATCAGGTGGGATGAGGTCAATCTTGGAGTGTATTATAAAAAAAGAATAAAGCGACCCGCCTGGCTTCGCATGGATGCAATGTAAATACTTATAAATGTTGGCTTTTCTATTTTATATTGCAAATAAAAACCTTCCTCTTAAATCACTCTGTATAATAAACGAAAACGCATCAAAATCCGTTGCGTAGTTTTAAAGATCTAAGCATACACAGGGACATACAGAAAAAGTGACTTTATTTTATACTATGTAGTGGTACCAACATTACAGAAGGCTAATTGCATAAAACGAAAACATAAAACCATGTGTTGAGCCGGAATTAGAATGACTCATTAACGTGTTGACAATTTCTGGACCAACATTCTAATTGATTCAAATATTGCACATTTTTAACGACTGCATCCTTTGTTTCTTAATTTCAACCGATAAGTTAATAGGTCGGAAATGGACAGACAGATATTACTATCATTTTCGGCGTTAGAGGACATCACAGTTCATTGGTGACACAATATGTCGTTGGCATATTCCAGGTCGAGCAAAGTATGCTCTTGTTTTTTTAAACGTAACTTAAGTTAACATTTGCCGAATGTGGTTAGCCAGCCAGTACCCGTAGTTAAAACGTTATTTCAATGTGAAGGGCTTAGCCCCGCAATGGAACATTAATATACTGATAAGTTGTGATATATAGTATAATGTTTGGCATAATTTTTAGTTAATTTAGGTAAGAATACATTTTGACTTAATGCAATCAATATAAGTACTAGAATTCCGTGGCACGGTTCTAGATAAAACTGAATTAATGGCAGCATTTCTGTTTACAAGGAAGAATTGGGTAGTTGACACCATTCCCCCACTCCCACAAATTGTCGGAAATGTCAACTTTTTAATACATCCACCATATTGTTTTTTTTAATTGCTTGTTAAATGGTTTAATACTATAAAGTTAGTGGGTTGATAAGACTTTGGCGTCGCGCCATCTCTGAGGTCCCGGGTTCGATCCCCGGTCGGGTCAATATGGGAAACTAACTTTTCTGTATTGTCTCGGGTCTGGGTGTTGTGGTACCGTCGTTGTTTCTGATTTCTGTAACACAAAGTGCTTTAGCTACTTACCAGAGGAATGTATGTGATGTTGTCCAATATTTATTTATATTTTATAAGAGAAATTGACGTCATAGTTTGCTATCCTCATAGAAAATCTACGGAGGAATCGTATTTTGCAATTATGTATTTAGAAATATCTCAGTGGGCTACCTATTCATAATGTTACGGTGATATCGCAAATGAAGCTAAGCCGCCACTGAGAAACTGAGATCATCTCCGTATATCTGTTTCCGAAGTACGCGTGTCTACGTGCGCGCGCGCATGTGATGGGATCAAACGACAAACACTATTAGTGGAACCGTCACCCTGTGAATGTGACTCACGCGGTATTTTGGCTTCGAACTTGCTCTTCTTGGTAACATATGGTGGATGTCAACACAGGTCAATAAATAAATATTAGACACCATCACATACATTGCTCTGACTGTGGTACGTAGCTCAAGCACTAATGATACAGAAATCAGAAACAATAACGGTACCACATCCAGACTCGAGGCAATATTGGAAAGTTCATTTTCCATAGTGAACCGACCGGGGATCGAACCCAGGACCTCAGAGATGACGCAACGCCAAAGACTGGCCCGCTCGCCTCTCGGCTACGGAGGTCGTCAAAAGGAGTATAAAGAAATACGCTAGACCACCACACCAATCACCTAGTCTCAAACTAAGGTTTCCCCTTGTACTATGAGCATCAGACGACGGATACTAACTGGGGGCGTCATCCCAGCACACACAGACCTCAAAGTATAAAGTAGTTATGTTGTCTGATATTAACAGACACGTCTGTTTGATTGTCTGTGCGTTTGCTAATCTCAAAATCTACATTAAAGTTAATCTAAGAGCAAGTAAAGTTTAAGAGAGGTAGGGCATAGCGATTTATCGCTCGAACTGGAGCAGCCCGACTGGTGAAATACCTCCACCTTACAGAAGACCGCAGCCAAATAACAATCACTTCTGTCTTGTTGTGTTCCTGCGTGTGAGTAAGGTTTCCAGAGCTCCTGGGGGGTGCTACGTTAGTAGCAGGGGTTAAGCCTTCAAGGTAAGGGCGACAAGTCCAGTAATAGATTTATTATCCTGTACTTGTCGCTCTTAAACTAGGATCTCATTACCTCTTAACATCAGGTGGGATGAGGTCAATCTTGAAGTGTAATATATATATATAGTCAAAGTCAAAGTCAATATTTTTTTATTCACATAGATTACATTAGTATTACTTATGAATAGTCTCTATATAAAGCAAATGAAGCTACCTCCGGTTCGGAACCTATAACTAAAGAGAAGATACCGGCAAGAAACTCAGTAGTTTTTTTACAAATGAAAGCTACACTTATTACTAATTTTGCACTAAGACACACTGTTAGTTTGTCAATTGTAAAATAAAAATTTTAAATCAATTATTAAAAAAAAAAAAAAATAAAGCAAAGGTATATAAAAAAAACTCTGAACTGTCGGCATTTCAATTAATCTGAAAACATGTTTTTTCAGGGCTAGGTTAGTTGTTATCGCAAACGCAAAGAGGCTAAGAATGTTGTTTTGAAAGCGAGGCCCGTTTACCCAAATCCGTTTTTAGAACAATCTGGTTCGCCCAATGAAATAAATAGCGGTCTAGGAATAGATTGGCTCCTTTGAAGCGAAATCATAACCATAACAAAACGGTTTTAATGTAAACTTTCTTCAATGTATTTTGAACAGCACGCCAGACTTACTTGGAGATCGATATTCGCTCTTGTTCGCGCTGAAATAAGGGTTGTGCAAAGTCCTGTAATCTAATGTATCGTTGTACATTTTCGTAATGAACTTCATAAAGCCAAACAAAGTTAATTTTGGATTCAGTGGATGCAAGGGAAAGTATTGTCGAGTTTTTAACAGCCGACGCAAAAAACGTCGCATACAAGAAACTAGACACTTGCTCTTTTAAAAATAACAATTATTAACTGTACTAAGTACTTAACTAAAAATTACAATGTTATATTTACGTGAGAATTGAAGTTAGATTTGTAACACTGTTTTCATATTATACATGTATATTACACTCTGTATTAGTGTTGCCGTCGATTCGATTGTAAATCGATTAGGTTTAAAGAAATTTTATTTCTCATAAAAAACTACAAGTTTCACTTAAAATGAGATTATACAAATTGATCGATTAATCTATTTTCGTACCTCTGGTGCTTTATATAAGTATAAAAATAAGTTTCTATAAACACCAATCCTAAAAACACCAACAACTTAATTAAAACCATTCAAATAATATTACTAGATTATAATTAATTAATAAATTATATTACAATCTTCAATCCATTACTTTAAAAATAATATTACTTAAAATAAATAATATTTAAAAAATACAGAGTGAGTTATTTACTAACTATCAATCAACTTCACTAAAAAAAAAAAAAATATTTTAGTGAGAAGATAGACAAAATTCATTATCATTTAAAATCATAAAATAATTCCGCTGATACAATAAATTATAAGACAAAAGTGCAAATCAAAATACCTAATTACAATCGGAAATTAACTTCATCAACACATCTCTTTTTTAAACGAATTGACGGTATACAAACAAAAACAGATTCACAATTAATGCTAACAGTCGTACCTGATGTTACGCTAGGTACGAATCTCACCACATCAAATACGCTCTAGTGTAACCAACATAAGGACATATTTTGAATATGGGTACGTCTTACAAGGCATCCCGCATGAAAAATAGATGTCGATAAAGAGTGGCGGACGAGTTTAGTATAGGTAGTAGACATAGTGCAATAGAGATTAACAGTAATACAGCTCGTCGCTTCTACAGTAAGTGGTTCATCCTATGTCTCGGATTGTAATGATTATGGTAGCTACTCCAATAAGATTAGGTTACTGTAATAGAAATATCTACAACATAAATTAAGTTTACATAATTTAATTTAAGGAACAATAAAAGCAAAATAATAAATATTACATAAAATAAAAAATATGAAGTCACTATTTCACGTCGCCATAATGTTTTTTAAGCAAGTTTTTGAATAAGATTATATTCTCGCATTCTTTTATATCATTTGGCAAGTCATTGAAAAGCTGCACTCCCTCAGACAATATGGTTTTTTTCCCGTAATTTGTTCGTGTTGTAGGAAACTCAAGTTTGTATCTATTTCTAAGATTGTGTGTGTTTGCTTTTTTATTTATTCGTATATTGGTTTGGATCGAGTTTGTGATAATATTCTTTACATGAACACAAGTGCAATACTTATAAAGTTGTGAAATATTAAATATATGTTTGTATCTTTGTATATTTGGATCGTAGGCGTTAAGTAATGGTAGTGGTATAGGACTTTGACAATTTTATTTTGCATTCTTTGTAGGTAGTTCAGGTTTGTTTTAGCTGCTGAGCCTCATTTTACTCAGCCGATTATTATCGATTATATTGTATTTGACTTAGATTATAATCGATTAATCGATTATAATCGATTATATCTAATAAAAATAGGTATCGATATAATCGATTATATCGATAGTATCGATACTATCGATTGTCATATCGATTATTAGATTATTTGAGGGGGGGATAATCGATTAATCGATAATCGATTATCCGGCAACACTACTCTGTATAAGTAAATATTTTGTTTACTGAAATCAAAATGTCTTCAACCATAAATCAATATTAGTAGTAGTATAAATTTAAAGGGACGTTTACAAAAATGAAGTTATTCTGTAACACTCTGGAATGGTGGTTCTGGCTAATGTTAATTGAACTTTAAATGGTAAAAAATTACATGTTATTTATTTTCATAGATAGACCCTTTCATACATAAGATTGCCCTGGCGCTGCAAAACGAGGAGAGCTGATCCCAAGTAATGAGAATTAACTAGGTCGAATTAGTAGTCTGATACGCGTTTTTTCGGAATAAAAAGTATCCTTTCTTTAATCGAATTTGTATGTCTGTATGTAATAAAGGATTTTTTTTACTTAGCCTATAAACTGTCCCACTGCTGGGCAAAGGCCTACCCCATACACTTCCAGCGCTCTCTATCAGGTGCCAAGTCTTGCCAACCTGGAGAAAAACGGTCCAGGTTGTCACGCCAACGCATTTTCGGCCTTCCTCTTGGACGTCGTCCGTCTTCTGGTGTCCATTGGGTAACATACCCTGGCCCACCTCTCATTATTAAAATTAAAAATTAAGAATTATTTTCAGAATTTCAAAAAATACTGAGTTTCTTGCCTGTATCTTTTCGGTAGTTATAGGTTCAGAACCGGAGGGAGCTTCATTTGTTTATAGAGACTGACTATTCATAAGTATTACTAATGTAATCTATATGAATAAAAAAATATTGACCTTGACTTTGACTTTGAAATTTCAACCAAACTCGTTCATAACAATGCAACTAATTTGATAAACGCAAAAGTTTGTAAGTTTGTACGGTACTGTCTCTGGATGTATGTTTGTTAATCAAACTGAAACAAAATCTTAACACGTTTTGCTGAAATATGGTAAAAGAAGAGATAAGATAGAAGATTAACATATGGGGTACTTTTTATCCCAAAAAATTTTTAGCAAAGTCGCGAGCAATAGGTAGTCTTCTCTACATTAATATATCTAATAGAAGCACGTTTATATTATTAGCAACATTCAAGGGATTTTATTGTCATTATTTGCTGTTAATTTGCAGTGAATATCCGTTCATAACACGACAGAACCTAAATAATGGAACATAGTCAAACGCGCATCTAGTGTCAAGTTACGGTGAACTGAAGGACTTTTTAATGGGTAAGGCATATTATTGCATCAAAGAGTACTTTGATGACAAATTTTGAATTGAATTGATGCAACAATAATATAACTGACAATTAGTATGACTTTAGTTTGTAAGCATATCTAGAATTCCTTGTTTTTCTTTTTTTTCCTCTTAAATAGCACTGTTAAAAATTATTATGTTATCAAAGTTATCACTAATACCTTGAAAAGGTGAATTTGTGACCTAGCATTAACATCTACTTGTAGCGTGGGCAACTTGCTTTAGGCCTTATTATGCCTTGATATGAGAAATATTGGATGACTGGAATCAACGTAGTTATTTGCGCTTTTGCGCCTACCTTAGACACTGCGCTATTCATGCCTAGCATCGCCACTAAATTTTATCGCGCTCTAACAAACGTCGAAATCGATTGAAATCAGTGCGTCAGTTGCTGATTGGCTAAAAATACGAGTGCGGTGTGCTATTAGCCAATCAGCAGTATCAAAAATGTGGTCGTCTGATGCGATAAATTTGACGTATTTCGCATGGTAGGCCTATTCGAGTTGAAATTTGAATAAAAATACAGTTCTAAGAACCCGTTTATTTTTAGTCAATAAAATTAACTGTCACCAAATACGACTATTACGCAAATTCTGAGAAAGTAGTAATCGAGAATACGAGGCCCCAAATGAACAGTGAAAGAGTTATTAAAAACCTATTAACATTTTATCGTACGATATGCAACTGTTTCCCGTTAGCATAAAGTTGTAAAGGTATTGGCCATGATGAAGTTTGGGACAGTTTAAGTGTGATGTATTACGTAGCTAGACAAAAGCACGTCAGATTACACATTTTGGACTTCACATCGCCCTTATGCCGTGCGCACAAGGTCCAATGTCGAGCTGTATCGAAGTGTTTATTTTGACATTTTGTTTACCGTGAATACGTGACGAATTTGCTAGGAACAGTATTTAATCCGACGAGTTTAACATGGCTTCCGTGACCTTAGTGATCTTTATTTGCTCTACAAAAAATTAATCTTATATAACAATAATGCCTGTTAAATAAATAAAGTCATGTAACTCTTCCTATACCTGTCAAAAAACCCGACGACTATTTTTTTCTTTATAAATTCTTAATGTTTCCTCACTTATCTAAACAAAATTATGTGACTTAGTCCAAAGCAATATATTGCTACTAGCTGTGCCCGCGATTTCGTTCGCGTGGACTACATCCTTTCATGGTCGGTTTTACCCCTTTCTCCCCTAATATTCGAAATATCTCTAACTTAAAAAAAAAACATTTTTCCATATAAACTTTCAAAGGTGGTATTACCCCCCTCCCCCCTTATTTTCTAATAAAAAGTATCCTATGTCCGTTCTTGAGATTTAACGTATACCTATACCAAATTTCATCAAAATCGGTTGTATGGTTTAAGTAGAAAGCGTAACAGACAGACAGACAGACAGACAGAGTTACTTTCGCATTTATAATATTAGTAGGGATTGTAACAAATCCACTGAGGTTATAATCGGTATCTTCACACTAGATATAGGTTCTGAACTGGCAGTAGAGTTACTTTGCAATGTATTTAATGACTATGTATAACCTATTTGAATAAACAATTATTTGATTGATTGATTAAAATAATAATGAAAGTATGTCGGAAAATAATTAAACATTTAGGAATCACGTGAACCTAAAATTATGTTTAAAAAAATAAACAGTCTAAAGAGTCTAACGCTAGAAACTGATGGCAATAAACCCTAGCTAAGTAACATTTATTTCTCTTCCAAATATCAGCTTTAAAATGTTATATTTTAATGTTGTATAGCGCTGTTTTAATAGAATACAAATATGTTATACTCTGTTTTTATTTTATTAGTGAATATGTATTATTTTTACTGAAATTAAAATGTCTTCAACCATAAATCAGAGCATTAGTAGCAGTATATGTTTAAAGGGTAGTTTACAAAAATAAAGCAATTAAAAGACACTCTGGAATGGTGGTTCTGGCAAACGTTAATTGAACTTTAAATGGTGAAAAAAATTACACGTTTATTTTCTTTACCGACCCTTTCTTTGCCGTTTAAAATGAAATTGAATTCGTAATAACATTGTTTTTGCGGGTGGTCCTTCAAATTAAGCTATCAGAGACCCGAAATGAAGACCACACGTGTCTGACTGTCTGTCACGCGTTTTACTCGACGCTTGGGGCTCCTTCACGCATCACCCCGATTTGCGTAATGAACACCTACGTTGTTCTTTTAGGGTTCCGTGAGTGTAGGCTGTTTCAACTGCCTTGGCCGTTATAGGTTATAGATTAAAGTTCTTTTTTTTTATTCATGTAAATTACATCACTAATAATGACTTAACTTACAGACAAAATCCCGGCAAGAAACTCTGTCGTTCATATTACAAATAAAGCTGCACTTATAACTAGTTTTGTACTAATACAATGTGGTGTATTAATTGTAAAAAATAATTCATTAATTCAAATGAATGATATTATTTACAAATATAATTAGGATTAATAAACAAACTGTAGGTCCTAAACTCCTAATGCGCAGTGTGCTTAGCAACAATTTTGCCAATTTACGTGTATTTGTCAATTTAAAGAAATAAGTACCTCTTGGCCAATTTATACAAACATAAATAAGTAATCATTTAATGTGAGGGCGAACAGACATGATCTATACATCTTTGTCATTAATATACATAGCACGTTAAAACAAAATCTACGGAATCCAATAAAACAGTCGCCTTTTTCAGTATTGTCTACACAATTTGAATTTAAAATAAGGGCTTCGCGTGAAAGTGGTCCTTCTTGACGCGTTTTTGATGTGGTTACAGACCACCTCTGAAGATAATCGTGCTCAAATTAAGGGTTTCGGGAACGAATGTGCCCTTTTTTTGCGGAGAGGTGTTGTATTTTTATTTTTTTTATTTTTTTATATTGCGCTTCAAGTTTGACCTTATCCCACCTGATGTTAATTGGTAATGAGGCCCTAGCTTAAGGGTGACAAGTACAGCATAATAAATCTGTTACTGGACTTGTCGCCCTTACCTTGAAGGCTTGACCCCTGCTACTGATGTAGCACCCCCCAGGAGCTCTGGAAACCTTACTCACACGCAGGAACACAACAACACAGAAGTGATTGTTATTTGGCTGCGATCTTCTGTAAGGCGGAGGTATTTCACCAGTCGGGCTGCTCCAGTTCGAGCGATAAATCGCTATGCCCTACCTCCCTTACAGTATTTTTTGGTAGGCTATGTTAAAGGCATCATGTTTTGTTGTACGATCAAAAACACTTCAGAAACATTTGGATTTTGCAGCGTTTTTATGTCCTCCGCATAACTCGTCAACAACACCTTGACGTGCTGTTGACTGTACCTTTTTGCTGTGTAAGAAGATATCTTTAGACAAAAATATGGACCACATTTCTATAATGCAATAAAAGCATAAAAAACAAACTGTGTAGCATAGATTTATGTTTTCTGATGCATCTATTTTCTTTCAGTGATCATTTGTATTCCGTTTGAGCTGTCAATAAACGGCTACTATGAGCAATGGAAATGGTTTCACTGGTGGAAACACCCCTCCTTCTACATATCTATATGGCGCATAGATGCAAATCTATGTCACCATGTAGATGCACATATAATAAAACAATGTCGCTTTTGTGTGTCCTTAAGTATGATTAGATCTTTAAAACTACGCAACGGATTTCAAGAGATTTTTCACCATTGCCAGAGTGATGTATGAGGAGGGTTTATATGTATAATCTTTACATATCAATGTACAGAATAGCCAAAAACTATGAAGTTTTCGCACACATGAGTGTATTTACTTGCACCCGTGCGAAGCCGGGGTGGGTAGCTAGCTTTTACATAAATTCCAATGCGGAAGTGGAAAATATTTTAAAACTATCTTGTTAAAATCTCGTAATGACACATTATGATGACGGTATCGTAAATCATCTTCCCCTAAATTTCAAGCATGACAAGACGCAGTTCCTAATAAGGAGCTTCAAAAACTCTATTAATATTCAAGCCTGCGCTTGCGCACCATTGTACGTCGGTACTCTTTTATGGTTTTAGTTCTGCCAACAATGACTGGTGTTTCCTTGAAGTGTGACTTCATGGGTTCATGGGTATGAGTATAACAGTCGGAAAACTGATTGTACTAAAAAGATACCATCGAAATTCCATAAACAGTGGAATCACCTCAGTAGCCGAGAGGCCTTAGCGTCACGCCAACTGTGAGGTCCCGGGGTCGACATTCGAAAAACACTTTGCTCGACCCAGAAATTGAACCCAGGACACCGAGAATATGACCCAGTACTTAAACCACTACACTATCGAGGTCTTTTTAATTTTTCCGAAAATGTTGACTAGTCGGATCCCTGCACCTTAATACCCACCAGCTTGCCAAAACCAAAAATCCTAAATCATTAAATATAATCTAGGGATTTTAAATTCACTTTGAGTAAATAAATATGTAGCTAATTTGTAGTTACAGCGTTATTCTTAACCCAATTACAGTTATTTTTTGTTATTTTCACACATTTATAAATAAGATATTGGTAAAAGTAATGATCTGTAGCTGCTTTTGTTATGACCAGAATAAGGCGATAAGCTTTAATTCGCCTTTCCATACAATATAATACTTTCTGTTGCTTCAAGTTGTATGGGCATTAAAAGCACTCTATAATTTTGTTATTTTAGTTAATATCTAGCTGCCATTGCCATTTGATCAATACAATCAACTCAGAACTTCTCCCGTTTACACTCATTCATAGTATTCATAGGATTATCTATGTTCACCAAAAACGCAGCATATTTTGATACGTAATGTCAAGCTATGACGAGTCACACAATGTTCATTAATCACAATGATTTAAGACAACATTTCGCCGAAACTACGTCTTACGAGATACAAGTCTCGAACGGTGGAGACTGGGTTTTTCCCGTAGTGGGTATGTAGTTTTGCAAGCTTATATTTCATTGTCAATGTAGGTATTTTTATCCGGGTGTAATCTTGTAATTTTATCTTGAACCAGTTATCTTTCAATACTCAATACTCTAATTTGTACTCTACAGTGTTTACAATATGTTATCATAAAATTAGATCACTAGAAACATTGTAAGGACACTGTAATGAGGGTTTTCGCGTTCGAAAAATCCATCAGATGGCGATACGTAGGCGTGAGGTCCTACTGTTTTGTGATTGGTCATGGTTTACATGACATTGGCAGACATGTCGCCATGACATTTAAATCACCAATCAATCAACAGTTGGACCTCACGCCTACGTATAGCCATCTGGTGGATTTATCGAACGCGAAAACCCTCATTAGAGACAGGACACTCATTCTTTAAATGATTGAGCTGACTTTTTGTATACGTAGGTACACGCTAATTAAGTTTTAGGTTTACGCTAAAAAAGTCCCGTCAAAACCGGTCCAGGCATTTCAGAGATTAGACGGAGCAAACAGACAGAAAAAATTGTAAAAAAAATCTTTTGGTGTATTGTCGCAGGCATTTTGAATAAATCCGCCGTTTACATACGGCGTCGTCAGTTTAAAAATGATGCTCGCTGATATGTAATATGCCGAATGCAAAATCAGGCAAAATGACAACAGTTTGTTTTAGTTTTGGGGTGACCATGAATAAAACACTGTTAGGACTGAAATTAGACCTACTTAATTAAAATATTCAAGTAACAAAAAGGACTTATAATGAATATTAATTACTTAACCTAAAGTTAATTGAAGTAATTAACGATTCCATTGGTTAGGTTAGGTTAGGTTAGTGAATAAAGTGAAGCCATGTCTAGCTCATTTGTAATAATATTATAATCATTAAAAAATTAAACAGTAGGAAAGTCATTTACTAGGGATTTCATATATATTTGAAACATTACATATTTTTAACACTATTAAATTTACAGTTCTTTAGTTTTATAAATTTCAATAATACTGTCCTTTGCAAACCAAATTGTATGGTCACCCTAGCTTTGTCAAGCTATACTTCAATTTGCCGCGTCATTATACAGAATGATATTTTGTCCTCGGCATTTTACAAACCAGCATTCGTTTTTAAACTGACGACGCCGTATGTAAACGGCGGATTTACTCAATATGCCTGCGACATATGTACCGTATGAATATTCAAATTCATCTAGTAAAAAGCGGCTATTTCAATATTACAGACACTCCAATTTGATCAATAAGTATGCCCAGCAGTGGGATAAGTCTGGCCAAATCTTTTTGTCTCTATGTTTTTAATTGTGTATCGTTTTAACCGACAGGAAACGATTAATGGTATAGCGGGAAAAACCGCAGCAATAATCAGTAATAGCTGTTGAAACAATCAAATTGATATGCCGGTCCCATAAGCGTAGCGTGTAGTGTTTCTATGAAATATCGCAGTAAACGAGTGTTTGTAGAATCATTTCGACCATTTATAAGTTTATTGATGGCATTAAAAGCTTTATAGCATTTCAATTGGTTTCGGGAAATCGAGGCGTGTTTCGGGAACTGTTAGTTTAAAGAATTGCGTTTCATCCCTACTAATATTATAAATGCGAAAGTAACTCTGTCTGTCTGTGTGTCTGTTACGCTTTCCTGCTTAAACCTCTCAACCGATTTTGATGAAATTTGGTATAGGTATACGTTGAATCTTAAGAACGGACATAGGCTAATTTTTATTAGAAAATAAGGGGGGAGGGGGAAAATACCACCTTTGGAAATTTATATGGAAAAATGTTTATTTTTGAAGTTAGAGATATGAAATTTGGCACAAATATAGCTCAAAACTTGGATTAAAATATAGGCTACTTTTTGTTTCGAATATCAGGGGAGAAAGGGGTAAAACCGATCATGAAAGGATATAGTCCACGCGAACGAAGTCGCGGGCACAGCTAGTTGTTACATAAATTATAGCGGGTTTATAGAGTTATTCACCATATAATAAATAATAAGAGAGATAGAGCATAGCGATTTATCGCTCGAACTGGAGCAGTCCGACTGGTGAAGTACCTCCACCTTGCAGAAGACCGCAGTCAAATAACAATCACTTCTGTGTTGTTGTGTTCCTGCGTGTGAGTAAGGCTTCCAGAGCACCTTTGCTACATTAGTAGCAGGGGTCACGCATTCAAGGTAAGGGCGACAACTCCAGTAACACTTTATTATGCTGTACTTGTCGCCTTTAAGCTAGAACTTCAATACAACTTAACATCAGGTGAAATGAGGTCAATCATGAAGTGCGATATTTAAAAAAACATATAAATAAATAATAAATAAATAAATAAATATAAATATTGGACAACATCACATACATTGCTCTGATTCTGTGGTAAGTAGCTAAAGCACTTGTGTTACAGAAATCAGAAACAACGAAGGTACCACAACACCCAGACCCGAGACAATATAGAAAAGTTCGTTTACCATATTGACCCGACCGGGGATCGAACCCGGAACCTCTGAGATGGCGCGACGCCAAAGTCCGGCACGCTCGCCTCTCGGCCACGGAGGTCGTCAAAATAAGTTGTGGGTACAATAGACGTAAGGAGTCCAGTATACCTATTAACAATAAGTTCCATACGCCACAAGTTACCATTAATATCTGAACATTCATTACTTCAATAATATCTGAGCAGATGCTAGTCAATAATTTCTATACACACAACTTACCAATGTTAACTGAACACTCATCTATAAGGGTAGCTAAATGAGACACATTACGTGCGTGACACATATTGACGTTATGAGTGTTCAGATGTTATTGGCATCTGCTCAGATATTATTGAAGTAATGAATGTTCAGATATGAATGGTAACTTGTGGTGTATGGAACTTTTTGACATTTTAACTGTTCAGAAGTATTTGGTCACTTTGTCTGCTCGGATATATCTGACGGCGACTGTACATCCAGACAAATGTACAATCCGTACCTATAATCACACGAAATGACGAACCCATAACTGTCATATCTCGGAGATAACTCCCAAATGTCTTAAACATTCCAAGTAACCAATGACGCAGTCTGACACTGGAAATACATACAGTAATGAGATAAAGTAATTAACCCAGAACAGATAGTGAGTACCGAGAATAATGACTGGGATTCCTTTTGATGTCAAACAAGATTTTGTCACGTTTACCGGGAGTGCTTGCGTTTCTTGATCGTGAACTGTGATTTTTATCGTTATTTCTTGTAGATTTTATTTTACTTTCAATTATTTATAAAATCGTTAGATAGGATTTATGACTTTCGCGTTCCAATTTAAACTTTTTTTTATACTGCACTTCAAGATTGACCTCATCCCACCTGATGTTAAGTGGTAATGAGGTCCTAGCTTAAGGGTGACAAGTACAGCACAATAAATCTGTTACTGGACTTGTCGCCCTTACCTTGGAGGCTTGACCCCTGCTACTAACGTAGCACCCCCCAGGAGCTCTGGAAACCTTACTCACACGCAGGAACACAACAACACAGAAGTGTTTGTTATTTGGCTGCGGTCTTCTGTAAGGTGGAGGTATTTCACCAGTCGGGCTGCTCCAGTTCGAGCGATTAATCGCTATGCCCTACCTCTCTCAAAATTTAAAATAGGTTTAAGTCAGTTCGTGACTATCGTTGGTGCAACCTAATCAAGTCGGGCAGTAAATGCCCAGTTTCAATATTTTACGATTCGTAATGTGTCAAAAATGACTATCAGTTTGTCTACGAGTCGTTAATTCTAATTTCAAATTTACTTTCCATATCAGCTGTCATCAGTCGTGTGTCAGATGTGTTTAGCTTACGCCTCGTATGATTGATTACTATACGTAACTAGAACGGATCATTTTTCAAATATTGGAACCGTGCATTAATGACAGATAAATTACGAGATCACAGAAACTTTAACACCTAGAGACTTCATATTTGCCAAGAGGTTCTTTAAGAACTAAAAACAATCTGGTATTGTGGAACCCTTTTTTTTTAAGTTGGTTAGTAAAATCAAATTTTATTGTGCCATTTGATTTGTTGACATTCTCAAACGTTCTATTTAAACGAAAATGCCGAAAGAGTTTGCCTTGAGTCACTGAAAATGCAAGGCCACAAGAACGTCTGTTCAACTAAATGAATCTCAAGAAAAAAATCGACGGTCAATACTCAGCCAAGTTCGGTACAGACAATATTGGGATAAATAAAGAATTAGCGGGTGCTGAATATGAAAGCTAAACTAGTACTAATACTTATTACCCGTGGTGAGAGAATTTTGTTATTGTTTATGGATTTGGAACTTGCAAATCGCCACTTCTAAATTGGAAGTCGTGTGATTTGCCTCTTTTGGCTTGTTAACTTCGAGTTAGTTTCTATTATTTTTGAAGATTTTTAAATTCGGTTGAGGGAAAAAACAAAATTACATTACTCGTTTATACCAAGCTCTCACATAACTGACTCCATTAATTCCCATATAAGGAGATAAGGCCCAAGTTTACATTATGCTTTTTTTTTTAATTTCTACTTTTAATACTTTTCCCAAGAAATATAGAAGTAATCATAGTATGTATATGTAACTGGCCCGCTTCACACGAGTACTATCCCGTTTTTTTCACATTTTCCTCTGATTATTCGCTCCTATCGGTTGCAGCGTGATATCATATAAGATAAATCCGTCTGATAAATAAACGATCAAACACAAAACTATTTTTTAAATTCAAACCAGTAGGTAGTTCTTGAGATTAACGCGTGCAAATATTCAGCTTTATAATATTACAAATATTACTGACTGGAACTATAGATTGCATGTACATTCGTAATTTCATGTACACAACTTAGTTGTCGCACTGCCGTGTGTTCAGATCGTAAACTCAATCAAGCGTGGGCTTGGCGTGTAGTTGGATTTTCCCATTCTCAAAGAGTGATGAAATGAATGAACTATTTCGGAGAATGGTTAGTATTTTTCAATTCGAGATTCGTTCTTGGATGTGTTGGATCTAATTGGGCCAATCTAATTGGTTTCATTTACCCATATGGATCTAATTCGTAAGACTCGCAGTAGAAGTTTCATCTGAAAACGTTTAAAAGTGAAATTTGCAATAACAACATTATATTTCTACTCTTTGAGTAAAATAAAATTTAATGATGTGAGCGGGATTGTGACTGGGTTAAAACAAAAACAATTATTATATTTGGTCTGTAAATAAGATTTAAAAAATACAATGAAAACGAAAAAATACTTTTCGTTGTAGTTTTAATAATAATAATAATAATAATCATTTATTTCGGAAACATAAGTCCATAATGTGTTAGTGACAAAAGATCTTAAAAAACTATGTTAGTGAGTAATAATGATGTTGACTATAATTTATTTTTGTGTCTTTGGCGAGTTGGACCTTAGTCCAGTGTCGCATAATGACACTGTCCGTGTCCAGCCTCGCCGCGACCACCCTCAGGAGGCTGTTGGAGCTGGCCCGTACGCGCCGCACGAGGGACGCAATGCGTTTCCTAATGATAGCCGAGAGGCTGTCTACCACACCTGTAGCTAACATCCCCGACGCGCTGCAGTGACGAGGCAGCCCCATCAGTCCCCTGAACGCGTTATTATATTGAGTGCGCAGGGCGCTATACGCTTTTAGGGTGTAATCTGTCCAAAGGCTACACGTATAAACCGAGTTACAATATGCTTTAAAAAGCGTACGCTTTACTTCTCCAGTGCAACGCGAGAACCTGCGGGTCAACATATTTGCCCTAACGCACAGCGCCCTGCGCTCCCTCTCTATATCTAAGTCATCCTTTAATGACTCGCACACCCAGTGTCCAAGGTACTTAAAGCTCTGTACCTGTTTTAATGGTAGGCCATCAAGTTTTATTGTCGGCACTTTATATGTTTTGTTTTTGGCCTTAAAAACAAGCAACTCGCTTTTAGCGCAGTTGTACCTTAGGCCATGGGTCAGCGCATATCTCTCACAGATGCCAATCAGTCTTTTCAGGGCACTGATTGATGGGCTCAACAGTACCATATCATCAGCATAACTAATGTTGTTGACAAAGGTACCGTCAATAGAACAGCCGACTCCAGCACTGCTAAGCTCCTCAATCAGCCCATTCATATACATGCTGAAGAGCACCGGTGAGCTTGCGCCACCCTGCCTAACACCACACTCCAGCCTGTACATATCAGAAAGCGCCCCCGACCACTTAACAAAGTTTTTCTGGTGTGAGTACCAATATTTCAAAATTGATATGTATTCGTGCGGGAGGACCGTGTCATTAGCTAGCTTCTTCCATAGGACCTCATATTGAACCAGGTCGAATGCTTTCGATAGGTCCAAGAACAATGCATAGACTGGTGTCTCTCTTGCCGTGTAGTACTGAACAGTCTGCTTTAAATAAATAAATAAAAAATATGATTATGATAATGATACAGCGCATAAAAGTTCAGTGGACCCCACCACTTACGTCACTAATTCGTAGAAACTGGGCGAATTGGTGAGGTCGCGCTAAATTTTAACGCTTACATGATAAAAAGAAAAAATATGTTTCTTATATTTTTTGATACTTATCTAACTAAACCGATTGTTTTCAAAACAATGGAGTACCTACCAATTAAAATCTCATACTACAATGCAAATCAAAGCCCATAATTGCAAAAACGCGTGCGTCGGCCGGGAATCGAACCCGGATCAACTGCTTGGAAGGCAACTATGCTGACCATTACACCACCGACGCCGGTGAACGGAGAGCTGAAATACGCGTATAAATACTTGTATTCAAATCGGAGCGTGACTCACGTGACGTCAATGATACGTTCCACTTTTATGTTAATCAGTTTATTTTCATTCGGCCTTATTTGCGTGACGAATTCAATAGTTAGGTATGATAATATTTTGCATAACACAATACCTATCGTTTTTATAGCAACATTCGTATTATGCGATAGAAACTTCTTTTATTTAAGTGCTTACTGCGTTGTTATCAATAGCTAAATGGAGAATTTCTTTTGTTTGGTTCGATTTATACAACCAGATGTAAGTTTGACGTATAGTTAAATAATTTGTAACATCGCCAATTGTAAGAACTCAGTTTTGTGTTTTGCGATATGTGTGTAAAAGTAATTCTTATCGTTGAACGTGTTAGTGTATTAATGCTGATGTCAGGTTTGTCGTGTGATTGAAAAGGTACTCTCTCCTATTAATCGCAGCTTTATATTTTATAACCTACTAGCTGTGTCCGCGACTTCGTTCGCGTGGACTACATCCTTTTTTGGTCGGTTTTACCCCTTTCTCCCCTTATATTCGAATGTAGTCTATATTTTAATCCAAGTTTCGAGCTATATTTGTGCCAAATTTCATATCTCTAACTTCAAAAATAAACATTTTTCCATATAAACTTCCAAAGGTGGTATTACCCCCCCTCCCCCCTTATTTTCTAATAAAAAGTAGCCTGTGTCCGTTCTTGAGATTCAACGTATACCTATATCAAATTTCATCAAAATCGGTTGAGAGGTTTAAGCAGGAAAGCGTAACAGACACCCAGACAGACAGACAGAGTTACTTTCACATTTATGATATTAGTAGGGATATAAAACTTTCCGCAATAAATTGACTATTCAACAAATAAATGTTTTTTCAAATCGTACCAGTACCTATTACGTAAGATAAGCGCGTTTAAACAAACAAACTGTTCATATTCATACTTTTAGTACAGATATAATTTGATTCTACTTGTTATTCATTCATTACCTACTATTAATTTCCAACAGACAAATTACATCATAAACTAACTTATTATATTTTTTTTACTTAGCCTATAAACTGTCCCACTGCTGGGCAAAGGCCTCCCCCGTACACTTCCAGCGCTCTCTATCAGGTGCCAAGTCTTGCCAACCTGGAGAAAAATGGTCCAGGTCGACACGCTATAAAAAAAAATATAATTCAAATTCAAATCATTTATTGCATCCATGAGTATACAGCAGGTCTTACAATAGCTATAGAATAAGTACTTCATGATACCCACTTGAGTATAGCAAATAATTAGTAATTAATTATTTTATGTTAAATTATAATACTACTAGCTGTGCCCGCGACTTCGTTCGCGTGGACTACATCCTTTCATGGTCGGTTTTACCCCTATCTCCCCTAATATTCGAAACAAAAAGTAGTCTATATTTTAATAGAGCTATATTTGTGCCAACTTTCATATCTCTAACTTAAAAAATAAACGTTTTCCCATATAAACATTCAAAGGTGGCATTACCCTCCCCCCCTTACTTTCTAAAAAAAAGTAGCCTATGTCCGTTCTTGAGGTTCAACGTATACCTATGCCAAATTTCATCAAAATCGGTTGAGAGGTTTAAGCGGGAAAGCGTAACAGACAGACAGACAGACAGTTAGACAGAGTTACTTTCTAATAGAAAGAATATTTACAAAAGGTTGTGCGCTCCGGTTATTTGTAAATATTCTGTCATTGTCTTCATTCTCTAACTTACTAATATTTTCACTACTTAACTAGTCAAACTGGTTTATATAATACAAGCGGTCCCGGCGAACTTCGTTTCGCCTTAGAGAATCTTTCTCGCTTTTCTCTTGAAATTTTTCAAATTATACCAAGGATCCCTAATTTTGTAGCCTATGTCATATTGGAAGAATGTAGCATTCTATTGGTGAAAGAATTTTTTAAATCGGCCCAGTACTTTTTGAGCCTATTCATTACAAACATACAAACATACAAATATAGGTACAAATCTTTCCTCTTTATAGTATTAGTATAGATATCCATCTGAACGGACCATTTATAGAAATGTGTTTTTATATATAATGCCTTGGTCCACTTTATTGATATTTATGAAAATAAAATTTTACAACTTTTTTTGCTTTTTTCTATTTTTTGTGTCAGTTACTGGAACCATTAAATTAAAGTTTATTTCATTTCATATATGTATATTATAATACCTTAGCGATTGCATTATTTCTTTCTAAAGTCATTAAAGCACCACTTTCGCACATAGTCTGAATTTTTATATTGTTTATTTGAACCCCATTTGATATTGTTTATTGTCTAAGATGAGCTACTTATTTCACTAACAATATTAGCAGTATCAAAAATATTTGGATCATTTATCAACACGTGAACATAATCGGGTCAAAACAGTCGTACAGTAAGGATTCACCTGTGTAAACTGTACTTGTTTGCAGGTGCAAAGAGGAATAATCGTTTGTGCTTGTTTAACTCTACATTGCAATATCAACTTTGAAACATATTGTTACATTACATAATCCTTTGACCTTACTTTCACAATCAACAAATCTTGCAGCGAATGTTCTGTCATGCAAAAATGTACTTCCGATAAAGTGAAATAAGGTAGTGTTTCCCGTGCAGTAGTTAACCCTTAAATAATGTGCACGATATTAATACAATCTTAAGGAAGCGTGGTTCCGTATGAGCGATTTCTGTGAGAAGTCCAGGGTGCATTGAGCAGATGTACGGAAGTCGGAAATTACATGGGGGACGGTTATGGCGGCAAATTTGTGATGCCTGAGAAAGTCGCTAAAACTTGACTTGAATTACTTTCTTAATGGGGAATTGACTAAAGATTTTTTAATCCGTGTGTAAGATCATCTAAAAATATGGGACACGTAGGTATTTTTGTATTTTCTACCTAATCAGAACATAATGATATTGAGTAGTCATGACGTCAGTAGTGGGTACATTTACGCACCTAATATTATCTCGCATCGTTATATCTTAGCTTTTTTTTTATAAATTTAGCGAATGACAAAATACGTGTCTAATATTTTTTTCTAAATTATCAATGCCCGGACACAATATTTTACGATTCGTAAGTGTCAAAAATGACTATCCGTTTTTCTCCAACCGACTACGAGTCGTTAATACCGTTCCATAATTGTTATTCACGCCAGCTATCATCAGTTGTCCGTCGGTATAATGTGTTACTATCCGTAAATAGAACTGATCGTTTTTGAAATATTGGAGTCGGGCATTAACGAATTAAGTATGGTATTATTTACCCAGTCCAATCGCGGTAAATACCTGCAGTTCGAGTGTTTTCATGCTCTCTATATGTATATAAGAACAGTATTGTACATATCTATAGTGTTTTAGTCAGGCTTGGTGTTTGCACTTTGCACCACCCTTATTACTTGCATATAAGAACCAATATCGAACTTCAAGTGTTAGCCTTGACGTGCTATTGACCATACGGTCAATGCATATGAACGCATCCAAAAATGCTTTCATTAACTTAATACAAATGAAGTCATAAAAAATGTTATCACTAGTTTTTGTTAGAGCCACAAAAGACGACCCAATAGGTACAAATTTAGGCAAAATATCGTTTAATTGCCATTTTTTCATGTAAGCAAAAAAAAAAACAAATGAATGAAAAGAAAGTTACTGACATCTGGCGGTAAACAAAGCGCCACCATAACTGATGCCTTAAAATACACATCGTTGTTTAAACCAGGTAAAAACCAGCCAAGCGTGAGCTGCACTTATATATTTGAAGGTTCTGTGACGTATTTTTGTTACTTCTCCTCGATTTTGCTGGGACGCGATTATTAATTCCTAGTTTTCTTATCATCTTGCCACCGTCGAAAGAGCATCTTAAGAAAAAAATAATATCACAATTGTTTCATAACAGCGATGTTACCCGCAGGAACAAACATAAAACAATACAAATAAATGGTCAAATAGAGAAACCAAAATTTTTTGGTTGCATTTTTTTCCTTTATTTTGGATTAATGCAACATATCCCAGTTTATTATCACCGGAAACTGCTAGATATTGATTCTTTTTGAAAAAAATCTAAATATACCAATTGATACAATACATAACAATATGCTTTTATTTCGTGTCCAAAGCTTCGTCCAGAAACCAAAATTTTTCGTAATCGATATTTACATCTATGCTTTACAAATAAATAATATTGGAGTGTCTGTAACATTTAAACAACCTTTTTTGACTAAATGTATGCATGTGTGATCACGGTACAAATGCAAAATATTTTTTAATAAAATTTTTGTTTCTGCAAGTATTTTTCACCGTACATTACCAAACAAATTTACACAAATCTACTATTAATGGATTCGTCAGCCAAGCTATTATTTGGCGCCCCCTAGATTTGGCACCAGGACATCCCCCATAGATCCACGGTTGATAAATGCGTTAAAGTTCCGGTTTTTTTCGAAGTTACGGGACCCTAAAAATCCTTTCATCCTTTGTGGGTTAAAATAACTTCTACCTGTTACCTCGTTATTACGTCAACGGTGTTTTAACGTTATTTTAAATAAAAAAACAACGTTGTAACGGTGTTCTGCGATTCCTCATTATTGCCTGAACAAAAAATGTGTGTTTGTCTTGTTAATTTGGTTTTAAAGACGTTCACAGATGTTTGCAGTTATTTTTGTGTGTTTTCTTAAGAATTGGTGCAAAGGATTGGTAAATCGGTTTTAATTTATTCATACTAGTGACCTCAATTACTTTTGTATAAATGTGGGTCGAATTTATATTTATGAAGAAGACGCGTACCGTGGAGCGCCACGAACTTATTTGTCTCGGTGGCAAAAATTGGTACTGCAACCATTATTCGAAGTTAAACCGCCGTGTTGAGATGTCATTTAACTAAACAATAGCATAATTTTTAATCGAGTTCAAAGAAATGAGTTTTCTTAATTTGACCCTATATATAAATACGAGTTCCTGGGGAGTGCTACATTAGTAGCAAGCCTTCAAGGCAAGGGCGACAAGTCCAGTAACAAAGTCAAAGTGAATCTTTTTTATTTACATAGATTACATTAGTAATACTTATGAATAGTCTCTATATTAAGCTACCTCCGGTTCGGAACTGTAAGGATAACTAATAAATCAGGTGGATTTAATAATGATTTACTATAGATTGTAATTATAATTTGTAAAATGTTTTTTTTTCATATTTATCTTGCAACTTCATAGACCGACTAATCGGTCTATGAAGTAGCATACATACACATTCGTTCATTCGTTCATTCGTTCGTGTTTGAATAACGTTCAACGGTGAGTCAGTCGGGAGTCAGTCGCCGCCACGAACGGACGCAACTTGTGACAGTGTGGAGGGTAAACGGTGGCGAACATTTTCTGCTAGAGCAACATCAGGTCAGTCATTCGATTTTAGTTAATGTTAAAATGATGTAATTTTATACGTACGAATAGTTAAGTAAGAGTAATTGATGGACTCTCATCTCATTGTCGTTGATGTAATTAAATAAATCCTTGTTATAATTCCTTTAGTTGTTTTATTCTAAATACAATTCCGAATACTCACAGTGTAATTATAGTTCAGAAGTGAGATTGGCGAATAATTTTCTTAATTATTCGTTTATCCAGCCTGCAAGTTCATAATTAAACGAAATATATTTTTTTTTCGGTGTGCATTTGTCGGGTATGTGATTAGAGTTCAACCCTTTGATTACAAGTTAAACCTTAATTTTTTCTTGAAATTGTGGTTAATTCTCAAACTGTAATTGAACGAACCTGTTTTACTAATAATGTCATGTAAAATTGTACGTTTAAACCTAAAAGTGCCTTTTACTACATTGGTTATTTTATGAGAAAAAAAAACGGAGTTCATTAATTCAGTTTTGTTTTTGAAGTTTATCAGTCTCAATCTTAAGCATCTTAATCTAAATGTACCTACTTTAAACGTTATAATCATATTAACAACGGTAAATACGTTTTTTATGAAAGCAGTGTAAACCTAGTGAATATTTGACTACCTTATTTTACATTTAGTCATAAAATATTAAATGTATGTCCTTAAAGTACATACCGTCAATTTAAATTACTTTTGATGTTACTTAATAAATGCATTTGGATATTTATCGGCTGAAATCTTGTGCATCTATATATATTTTTGAATTCTTATAAATAATAACAGTAAATAAGTTAGCATAGATTTCAGTTAGACGATTATTTTTCGACATTGTGTCTCCTTACATATAAAATATGATAAAAGAAAGCAGTTGAAAGTGCCCGCTTTACATTGTGTCGACTTGTAGGTCGGACTTGTCGGCACAACATAAAAAAAAAAAATAGCAGTGCTATTGTGGAAGTTGACTCATAAAAGAAATTCATTAACCATTACTATGTTCAAGTTTCAGTCATGGAAAACGTTGATCAATCAATTGCTGTCGGTCAATGTAATGACGGGACTGTTGAGAGTGACCGCGTGGAGGATGAGGCTGGTGATGCTGACCGCACGGAAATACAGCCTCAGACGCAGTCAACCCATAGGCCAAGTACAAAAGTGGAAGGGAGCCTGAAAGGTAGGCAAAGCCACTATTCTAATGGTACTGGTTGTTATTGGGATTCCCGTGAAAATAGTGGGAGACAGTCAAGAGTGAGAACTCGTAACACTCCAAGTCCGAGCGGGGAGTCGATGAGGCAACACCGGTACGGTGGGGAGTCTCGTCGGCAACGCTCTAAAAGTAATCATTTAAGGCAATTTCGCCGGTTATCATCGTCTAAGCGTATGTCGCGCGCTCGTAGTCGATCTTTTCACGACGACGCAGACTACTTTCGATATAAGCAGCGTGAAAACTCGAGGCCAGTAAGGTGCCCCCGCAGTGATTCCAATGAACGATTGAAGACGTCTGATAGAAATTTTCAATACCATCCTAATTTGTATGTTAATAAAGAGCGGTATAGGCGCGAGAGAAACAAGAGGTATTTTGATAGTAGTGATTCAGATGAGACGTTTTATCGTGGAAATAAAAGGAAGAGGATATACTCGCGTTCCCCTCGCGTCAATACACGCAGTCATAATAATAACCAGTATCAGACTGACCGTTTTTTTCATAGCAAATTAGAAAATGATTCTAGTGCTACCCATAATATGATAGATACATTTTTAGATATTATAAAGGACATGAAAAATCAATCGTCATCTAAACTTTCACTCAGTAATGTTGTCCCAGAGTTCGACCCTATGTCAAAAGACCAAACAATATTAATCTGGCTTACTAAGGTGGAGGAGTGTGCTGAGATCTATGGTTGGCAAGAAAAAGAAATAATACACTTTGCCCTTCCTAAACTATCTGGACTCGCTAAATCTTGGTACCAGGGCCTTAGCACGGTCCTTTACACTTGGAATGAATGGAAAAGAAAACTTCTTGAATCTTTTCCATGCAGAGAAGATTACGTAGATCTTTTAACTATTATGTTGGCTAAAAAGCCTCGATATGGGGAGTCGTTAGAAAGCTATTACTATGAGAAAATGAATTTACTAAATAGGTGCGGTATTAGTGGCAGAAAAGCGGTCGATTGTATTTTAAATGGAATAGAAGATCGTGCCCTTAGAGAAACACCGAGCATAGCTCTTTCCATAGCCCGCTGAGTGACTTTGAGTCTGTGAACCAGTAATGAGGTGATCCGGCAGAGAACTAATGTCATCGACATAGCTCACAGGATTAGCAAGCTGAAGTGGCAGTGGGCTGGCCATATCAGCCGCAGAGCCGACAACCGTTGGGGTAAACGAGTTCTGGAGTGGAGACCACGCCTCGGTAAACGTAGTGTAGGACGCCCTCAGGCCAGGTGGAGTGACGATTTGCGCAAGACGGCTGGCGGGAGCTGGATGAGAGTCGCCGAAAATCGAGCGAAGTGGCGAACATTTGGAGAGGCCTATGTCCAGCAGTGGACTGCAACAGGCTGATGATGATGATGATGAGAAGATCGTGCGGTAAGAGTAGGTGCTCAAGCTGCTCAGTTTCGCGAGCCTGAGCAAGCGCTCATGTACCTGAAGACAGTTAAAATAGCTACTAGTAAGGATGCAAGCGATAAGTTAAGGCATGATGAAAAGATTGTAGGTTTAACATCGTCCAACAGCCGACGATTTGATTTTTCTAAAAAAATAATTTGTCATAACTGTAGCGAAGAGGGTCATAAAAGCTATAAATGTCAAAAACCTCCAAACAAATGTAATACCTGCGAAAAACTTGGTCATATAAGTACTTTTTGTAGATCGGGAAAATTTGGTGTAAATAATTCAAATTCAAAAGTTTTTCCAACTTCTAATGATGAATCGACTCCAAGTAGTAATTCAACTTGACTAGTGTGCATATTTATTGGAATCTGGGAAAGCGAAAACAAAATCTATTAATTCTTTTGACGGTTACAGTAATTAAACTTATATTCTTTTAAACACGTTGGTTAAGAATTTATGGTATGGTGGAGGTATCTATGCTTATAAGGGAAATTCAGAAGAATTAACATTAATTTGTATTATTTAAATTTACAATTTTATCAATAAATATTACTTAAATGTAGAATGAATTGTTTTGTTTCGTATAGCATTGTATGTTTTTAAAACGGTTGTTCTATTTATATGGTAGTTTATTTTTTTATGTAATGAAAGATTAATCTTTAACTACACAATTATATATCTTATTGCCTTGTTTAATTTTTTAAGGTTAGTCTTATCGTTTCAGTGTACTAAGCATTCACAAAGATACTGTCAACACTTGTAGTTTCAAGTTAATAATTATTCATGAAATAAATATTTATAAATAGAATATCTGCATTAAATGATTATGTTTTCTGTAAAAATCTGTAACCTGTTAAAATTTAGTATATACAAAGTGTAATTTTAAAATCACTAAAGCAAAGGGACTTGCTCTAGCAGGATGGCCGAGCTGTAAGGATAAATAATAAATCAGGTGGATTTAATAATGATTTACTATAGATTGTAATTATAATTTGTAAAATGTTTTTTTTTCATATTTATCTTGCAACTTCATAGACCGATTAATCGGTCTATGAAGTAGCATACATATACATTCGTTCATTCGTTCATTCGTTCGTGTTTGAATAACGTTCAACGGTGAGTCAGTCGGGAGTCAGTCGCCGCCACGAACGGACGCAACTTGTGACAGTGTGGAGGGTAAACGGTGGCGAACATTTTCTGCTAGAGCAACATCAGGTCAGTCATTCAATTTTAGTTAGTGTTAAAATGATGTAATTTTATACGTACGAATACTTAAGTAAGAGTAATTGATGGACTCTCATCTCATTGTCGTTGATGTAATTAAATAAATCCTTGTTATAATTCCTTTAGTTGTTTTATTCTAAATACAATTCCGAATACTCACAGTGTAATTATAGAACCTATAACTAAAAAGAAGATACCGGCAAGAAACTCAGTAGTTTTTTTTTACATATGAAAGCTAAACTTATTGCTAATATTGCACTAAGACACAAAGTTAGTTCGTCAATTGTAAAATAAAAATTAAAAAACAATTATTGAAAAAAAAAACACAAAGGTATTTGTAAATTAAATTAAATTAACTGTAGGACTTACATGCGTCATCGAGGCCCAATTCTGACATTGATTTATTATGCTCTCCGTGTCGCCCTTAGCTAGGATCTCATTACCACTTAACATCAGGTGGGATGAGACCAATCTTGAAGTGCTACCCGTTTTATCTTAAAATTATTTCCCCATATCGAGTGTTCCAACCAAAATAACGGTGACGTAAGGGCTCAATAAAATGTATCCCTTCAGCATAAGGCCATCGGCTCCTCAAAGGGTGTCCAATGTCAAGTTCTCAGTTCTGAAATCCTTTGGGAGATAGTGAAGGAATGTTAAAAGGGTCGCCGGGTTGAAATAAAGGATAGCTTAATATGATAGCGCCGGGCGTGATAGCGGCTAGGGCTCAGGGCTGGCAGACCACAATGGCCATACTTTAAAATTAAATACTTTTCGGGTTCCGTTGCCAAATGGCAAATAAGGGAACCCACGTCACCGCGACTTTTTTGCAAAACTCGAAGATTTGTACTTGGTACTTTGTTGTAACGTGGTAAGTAGATGTATTCTGTGAACCGCATTTAGATTTTCTTACAAAAATAGAAAAATAACAAGACATTGTAGGGGTTCCCTACTAAATACTGAAACTCAAGCATTTTTTCGTCAAACGTATACGTGCGGGGTATCTAAGGATCGGTCCTTAAAAATTATATTGAGGTTCCTAATTATTATTTTTTCTAAACTGAATAGTTTGCGCGAGATAAACTTCTTAACACATTGAATTCCAAAGATACTGCAAAGTCATTATTGGTTCCCACCATATAAATGGTTCTCTACGTACCTACTCGGGCTCCCCGCAATATCACGTAGATTGGCGCCCTTAATCATTTAACTATCGTAGACGCCCACCCTACGCAATATTGCGTATGCACAATCTATCGCCTCTCTCATATTCTGTCGTCCCTTTTCAACTTAGGTAACGTTTCATCCGTAAAATATTTGATCCTCGGATTAATCGTCCCGCATTCAAATCGTTAGTGGTCAAATCATTTGCAAAATATTAATCATCGGATGACGCCATCCTTTCAAACTGTGAGGTGTCGAATCATCCGAAAATATTTTCATCATCATCAGCCGTAACACATTCACTGCTGAATATAAGTCGCTCCCTTCAAATTCTCAATGACGTTTGCAGTTAGTTGCGCAGGGAATTGCTGCGATATTTCATACCACTCAAATTCAATATTTGTTTATTCAACTAGGTTACATATAATAACACTTTCGAATCGTCATTGTATATAATGCAAAGTGATTCTACTTCCGGTTCGAAACCTATATCTACCGAGAAGACACCGGTAAGAAACTCAGCAGATCAGTTACAGTGCCAGTATCTAACTTATAGCTATGTGTAGAACACTTTGGACCAAGTCATATAGTTTTATTTTGATGAGTGAACAAAAGCATTAAGTTATTTTAATAGGAAAACTGGAGCAGACCAGTCCCCAAAGGTGGCACCTGTTCACAAGCATGACGTATGTGCCAGCCATCTCCAGACTTTCTCACCTTATTTTTTTTTATTGGGTGTTGTGGTACCGTCGTTGTTTCTGATTTATCAAGTGCTGTGCTAACACAAGGGCTGTTCCAGCGAAGCCTTGTCGTGTCTGCATCAAAAAAAAAAACGAAAGGAGTCATCTTTTGTATGTGTCACTTGCCCGGAAAAGCCTGCTTTGTGTGTTGTCAACTGTTTTTACACTTATTATTATTTATTATTATTAATTTAATAATACTTCTTAAATTAAAATCATAGGCCTCGCAAACCACTTTTGAGTGGTTGTCTGCGAGTGCGAAACTAAACAAAACAAAAACAAAACAAAACTTACCACACTGATCCTTGTTTTGAATAATTATAACTAAACATTATACTATGTTATTAGAAATTCTTATCTTTTTATATAATCTTATCTCATTAGTTATAAAACTAATTTTTGATCTCTATATCAAAATGTAATTGCTTGCCATAAAAGTGCCTAAAAAATTTTGTGATTATTATTTTTTTTAATAATAAAGTTACTTTCTGTCCGTATCATATCTTATTTAAAATGCCAAAGAACCTAAAAACGTCCTTTCCAGGATGCCTTAAAACACAAGCAGCCATATAGACTGAAAGACAGTTCTACGTTGTATTACGTAGTTGGCCCCTGAATCACTAGCACCTACGTAATATTGCGAAGTAAGCATTCAATGTGTTAAGTGGTGAGATGTACCCCGCCCTTGTAACTTTTAAAATAATAAAATGATAATAAATGTGATGTAAATTATGACATGCAAACTACCACAAAATTTGGTTCTTACTGGATCAAGTAAGTTTTTTTTTCTATAATTCGTCATAAATTGTAAACCGCAATTTACCTTTCATTCCATCAAAACAATTATAAAAATAAGAACTTTGCCCTTTCGCTCGGTAGTCAATAGTGCGGAAACCTTTGTGCGAGTCCGATTCGCTCTTGGCTGGTTTTTTACATACATTTACAATCACACGTTCAATTCTCACGTGTTATAGAATATTGTCACTAGTGCTGAATTAATAACAGGATTAATTAAAAGCCCAACACTATTATACGATAGATTTATAGGATAGTCAATCTTAAGAAATCGCCTTATAAGTATTTCAGTATTTAATTAAGTATTAAGAAAAATGTTAGACAAACTAATTGTTTTGACAACCCTATTGCAGAGATGATAATGTGCAGTTACATACATGCATGCACTTCATTCAACTGTGAACCTTATTGCAATGAGTTAAGATTCTAAGTGTTTAAGTACATGCGGGTTGTGATTGGTACGTGATGTCCGTGTTGGTTAACTTATTTTGTCGCGTTTTACTAAACTCACAGTAAAGTAAAAAACAGAGAGAAATCTTTGTAAGTCTTCATAAGTAAGTATAAAGTTTTATGTAAAAAAAACTTTTTTCATTTAAAAAAAATTGTAGTAGTTCAAATCATTGATAGAAGTATCGATTGTATTAAATTACATCGCCGTGTTCTATTCTACGGCAACCATGTCTTCCTAAACATGGAAATATATCCGGCATTCAAAAGGATTTAACATAGGAAGGCAGAGTGTCCTTTTAAAAACCAGATACAATTAAGTCACTACAGTGTCTAACTGTCTGGGCCTTACAACGATATGAACTGTAAATTAACTGACCTTACAAAAGCTTTTTAATTAATAAATATTTTTTTTTTGTTTTTCGTCGTGTGTCGCCGCGACCCCGGAACATGACAAACCCCACACGTTACGTGAAATATTCAGAAGGTTAGTGCTGCAGCCTCTGTTTGATTTATTAAGAGATACCTTTAATAGGTACCTCACTGTTTATTTTTTAACTGTGTATGATTAAAAAGGTACGCATTATGATGTTTGAGATAAACAGGCGCCATGTAGACAAAGTACTTAACTATAAACCAGATTTGTAATTCTTACATTTGGACCGAAACCAGTTAAACGAATAAGAAATGTTATTACAGTCTTGATACTGTTAATAGGAAGAAGTCTTTTGCCGATCTTGCTTTTCTCAAACTCGATTTTCTTCATTTCTTTTTTATATTGCACTTCAAGATTGACCTCATTCCACCTGATGTTAAATGGTAATGAGGTCCTTTTTTTTTTTTTCTTTCGGGGAGAAATGCGTGACGCACCGTACCGCCACTCGAGGGAGAGAGGCGGCGTGTGTGGGACTTTCCTGCCCTGGGCAGGCCTACCCACTAAAACTTCCCGATGGACCTCATCGCCCTAAACGGCGGTGCTGTGGGAAGCAGTAAAACCATTACAACCACAGCGCCGCCCGGCGGAATGGCCGCTTACGCGGCCCCGTCTCCTCCCCCCTGGATGGTTGGGGGGGGGGGTAAGCAGGGATAGCCGATCCACTGAGCTATCCCTACGTCGCATTTGAGACCGTAGGTGCAAAACTGACTGGGGTGCCCTCACACCACCAGCCGGCCGGTCTCCATGCGGTAACATGGCGCGGTCGTATTGCCGCCGTGCCCGTAGTCGCCGTCTTCTTCGGTAAGCGGGGGCGGACGGATCGTCCTCACGCTCTCTTTCGGCTGCTTCCTTCTGCGACATTACATCTTCGCAGAAGTGAGCAACCGCGCTCCACGCGGTGTTGCTCCCGAGCATGGACTCGACCACACCCGGAAGCGAAAGATTCGGCCCTATGGCCGCTATAAGGGCAGCGCGCTGCTGCGACCACGCCGTGCACGCACTCAGCGTGTGGGCTGCACTGTCTTCCGGCGCACCACAACTTGTGCACGTCGGGGATCCCTCTCTGCCTATACGGTGCAGGTATTTGCCGAAACAACCAAGGTAATGAGGTCCTTTTTTTTTTTTTTTTTTTTTTTTTTAAGGGGGAGAGAATGCTTTTTCGCACCATATCGCTGCCGTGGGGACGGCAGCGACGTGTGTGGGACTCCCCCGCCCAGAAGGGGCGGGGACTACCCGAACTAAAAACTCCCCCCACACTCTCATCGCCTTTGGTTGGCGCCATGGGAAAACGGTAAAAACCACAACAGCCACGGCGCCAGGCGGAATGGTCTTTAGACCTCAACTCGCCCCCCTGGATCGGGGGGGCCGGCGGGAACGGCCGAGCGTGCTAAGCCATTCCCGCTCTGCTGCGTAGGACCGTGCAAGGCCGTCCGGGGTGTCCCCACACCCGCGGCCGGCTGGTCCCCGCCAGGAGGCGCTAGGCGGGCAAACTGTCGCCTTGCACGCAGCCTCCTGCGTCTTCTGCATGCTGGAGCGGCAGGGTCGCTTTCGCGCTCCCTCTCCATGACCTCCTTCTGCGATATGACGGTCTCGCAGAAAGAGGCAACGGCAACCCAGGCTTCCTCGCGCTCGACCATCGCCCCCACCACTTCTGGGAGCGCGAAAATGAGGTCCTAGCTTAAGGGTGACAAGTACACCATAATAAATCTGTTACTGGACTTGTCGCCCTTACCTTGAAGGCTTGACCCCTGCTAAACGCACTCCCCAGGAGCTCTGGAAACCTTACTCACACGCAGGAACACAACAACACAGAAGTGATTGTTATTTGACTGAGGTCTTCTGCGGTAAGGTGGAGGTGTTTCACCAGTCGGGCTGCTCCAGTTCGAGCGATAAATCGCTATGCCCTACCTCTCTAAAATAATATCTTAATGGAATAGTAAGATTTGCGATTGATATTTACCGGACTGCCGAAGTCTGGTTTTGAGAGTATTTTATAATTTACTAGCTGACCCGACAGACTTTGTCTTGTCTTAACGAGGACTATTTAATTATATATGTATATCTTTTTACTTTCATAAGAACCTTTTCCTGACAATAACAAACACAGCAAAAAAAGAAAAAGTGAAATGGTCCAGCCGTTCTTGCCTGATGGCGTGACCAACGAAAATATGGATTATTTTTTTATATTAAGCTTGAGTAAGATTTATACAAATAACTACAAAGGATTATAAAAATAAACTTATTTGTTTAAATACGATATTTTCTAATAAAGATCAGGTTACAAGTCAAATTAATATCAATTTATTGTAGGAAAATGGGGCTTAACAAATAAATAAATATGATGAAACTCGTAGACTTTAGCAAAACGCTTAAATAATTTGTGGCACGAATAATTGATTAAAGAATGAAAGTTATTTCCCACGACTTTCTGATGACATCTGGGTAATCTCGATTCGATACAAATTTAATGCCTTAGCTGACCCATTAAGGCCCGGTTCAAATATTTAAAAAACAATCCAGTTTAGTTACGGATAGTAATAAGTTATACGAGGCGTAAGCTAAACACATCTGACGGACGACTGATGACAGCTGATAATATGGAAAGTAAATAATGGACAAGATATAAAATATATCTATACCTATATCAAAAACTGGATCTCGTGTAATAGCTGATTTGTAACTCGCTCGGTAAATCTGTAGATTAAACGCGTGAAAATATGTACAAGCACCTTACAAGCGGTTACACTGGGCATTTACATAATTAAACTTCACTCTTGCTAATTAAATTGATCTATAGAAATTAGCTCTTTCTCTGACGTCTTCTTAAGCTCACTGACCACCATTAGAAGGGAGATTGCCCACATTTGGTAGCTACACGAATGCGAACAGCCTTCTATTCCTCTTTATTTTTAACTTAGTTTTAAGCCCTGTTTCCCGTCTCGGATTCTTGCGATCGATGTCATTGTAATATGGACTGCAGTCATTCTCTGATAATTGTTTTTGCATGCGGTGTTTACCTCTAAGAGACTGCGCATTTAGCCTAGAACTTTATTTTTTATTTTTTCTTTATGTGCTTGTATGTAATGTAACAGTTGTTGGTAAACCTAATTGTTGGCGACAGATCTGGCAACCCAGCTACTAGGCACACGTTACCTGTTGCTAAGGGTTTTGTTACTAGAATTGCTTAGCAACAGGTTTGGTGTGCCTCGATTTTTCATTATATTTATTATTGTATTTTTAGCTTATTATATCTTTTGTCCCTTTAAACTGGGTTTATATTTAGATCTGTCGCCAACACTAATAAATAAATAAATAAAAATAAAAATAATTCATTTTACACTCGGAACACAAAATATATTTTATGCCCGGTTCCAATATTAAAACGATCCGTTCAGGTTACGGCTAGTAATAAATTATACGAGGCGTATGCTAAAAACGACCGACAGACGACTGAAGACAGCTGATATGGAAAGTAAATAATGGAACGGTATTACCGACTCGTAATCGGTTGCTGAAAAACGGACAGTCACTTTTGACACGTCACAAATCGTATATTGGAACCGGGTTTAGAGAATACTGTCTTGTGAGTTACTCCAAGAAGTCAGCATGACTAATTATTGTAATTAAGTTAGACCACTTAACGCCGCCGCCACGGCGTCCGCCGTCTGACACAAACGGGTCAGTTTGTCATAATCCTAATTTGTGCTTATTATCGAATCCGTAATTAGAAAGGCAGCGCTCTGTGAGATAGGCAAATAGAAGCAGCTATTAGTATGACATATATGGAATGAGTCAGTAGGCACTAAAGTATCCATCAGAAATTCCATGAAATTAAAAAATAATAATTTTAAGTTATTATCTACTATATAAAAATAAGACAGGTTTTCCTTCCTGACGCTACTCCAGAACACACGAACCGATTTCCACGGTTTTGCATTCATTGGAATGGTCTCGGGCTCCGTGAGGTTTATAGCAAAGAAAATTCAGGAAAAAATTCAACAGAAAAGCGGGAATATTCTCCAAGGCGAAACGAAGTTCCCCGGGACCGCTAAGGTTATTATTGAACAACCTCACATACATTCCTCAAAATCTATGGTATGTAGCTATAGCACTTGTGATACAGAATTCAGGACCAATGACGGTACCACAACACCCAGACCCGAGACAATATATTAGAATCAAATCAATTATTTATTTTACATATAATAACACTTTCGAGTTAAAGAGGGTCCTCGAGTGGCGACCACGTACCGGACGACGCAGCGTGGGGCGGCCCCCAACACGATAGACTGACGACATCGTCAGATGTGCGGGGAGCCGCTGGATGCAGATAGCGCAGGACCGCGCGTTGTGGCGTTCTGTAGGGGAGGCCTATGTCCAGCAGTGGACAAAAAGAGGCTGATGGATGGATGGATGGAACACTTTCGAATCGTCATTGAATATAATGCAAAGTGACTCTACTTCTGGTTCGGAACCTATATCTACCGAGAAAACACCGGTGAGAAACTCAGCAGATAAGTTACAGTAGCAGTTTCTAACTTATAGCTATGTGTACACCACTTTAGACCAACCATATAGTTTTGTTTTGATAAGTGAATAAAACATTAAGCATTTACTATTGAGAAGTAAGCTGGAGCAGACCAGTCCCCGGCGGTGGCACCTGTTCACAAGCATGACGTATGTGCCAGCCATCGCTTCACTCAACCATATTGAAGGGAATGTAACGACCCGCCACATAGCGCCACCCCCCTTATAGTATCCATAGTTCATTTTGCATATTGATCCGATTGGGAATCGAACCCAGAGATGACGCGACCTCAAAGATCATCCGATCTCGAGATTATAAACATTGGTCCAACCATTTTTGAGTAAATGTAGCAATAAGTTTACTTAATATAAGTTGTGCAAGATGGCACCTTTTTACATTTGTACTTTTTTTTTGTACGTTACGTTTTACGTTTTTTTTTTGATTGATTTTTGATTGACAATATAGTTTTCTTGTTTTACCGAAAAACCAGCGTTTTATTTCAGCAAATTAGCTCTATTTATAAGTATTTATGTACTTTTTATTGTTATTTCGTCATAAATAACTAGAAAACAATCGATGGGCTAGTTTCTTAAGTACAAACTTATTTTAGAGTTCTTAGTTCGGTTCATATTAATAATTAATAAATTAATATTAGCAAAGTATATTTAGTAGTTTTTGTACAGTCGCCGTCAGATATTTCAGAGCAGACAAAGTGACCAAATACTTCTGAACAGTTAAAATGTAAAAAAGTTCCATACACCACTAGTTACCATTAATAGCTGAACATTCATTACTTCAATAATATCTGAGCAGACGGCATGAGAGCGGAACAAACAAACAAACTCACTTTCCGATTTATAATATTAGTAAGGATACTCCGAATCAGAAACTAGAACTGGTCGTTTTCAAATATTGGACCCTGGCATAAATCCTTTGTGCTTCTTCCAGCGACAAAATAAATAAATGAAATTACGACGTAGTACTAATAACTATTTCTGATAAGAAATAAATTAAAACCGAAATAACCGTATCTTGCTGTACCTGCTCCATTAATTTCTGTGAATGTTTAAGTATGATTGGACAAACTTCCCATATACTTTAGTGAATTACGCGCCATTTGTATGCGGGTATAAGTCAAATAACAAATTAACAGTATAATTAGTAATCTCGTGGTGTAATAATTGAATGATTATGAAAATGTACAGTCCTTAACATAAACACAAAATAATTTCAAATGTAAAATGACGACCTCCGTAGCCGAGAGGCGAGCGGACCTGACTTTGGCGTCGCGCTATCTCTGAGGTTCCGGGTTCGATCCTGGTCGGGTCAATATGGGAAACGAACTTTTTCTATATTGTCTCGGGTCTGGGTTAATACCCAGACGGTACCGTCGTTGTTACTGAATTCTGTAGCACAAGTAAGCACTTGTGCGGAATGTAGGTATGTGATGTTGTTCAAACTTCATTTATTTAAATTTAATGGAGATTTTGACTGGATGGTTGACTTTTAAGAGAGGTAGGGCATAGCGATTTATCGCTCGAGCTGGAGCAGCCCGACTGGTGTAATACCTCCACCTTACAGAAGACCGCAGCCAAATAACAATCACTTCTGTGTTGTTGTGTTCCTGCGTGTGAGTAGGTAAGGTTTCCAGAGCTCTTGGGGGGCGCTACATTAGTAGCAGGGGATAAGCCTTCAATGTAAGGGTGACAAGTCAAGTAACAGTTTTACTATGCTATAGTTTTCGCCCTTAAGCTATGACCTCATTACCACTTAACATCAAGTGGGATGAGGTCAACCTTGAAGTGCGTTATAAAAAAAATCCAAGCGTGCGAAGCCAGGGCAGCTAGTTAAGGGTTGAATTTGACCATTTGATTGAGTAAGTAAAAAAATATTATTTCGCATATCATTGCCTTTTATACCTGGTTCGATTTATTATACGATTCTCAATGTGTCAAAAATGACAATCTATTGTTCTACAACCAACTACGAGTCGTTAATACCGTTCCGTAATTTACTTTCCATACCAGCTATCATCAATCGTCCGTCTGTCGTTTTTAACTTACGCCTCGTATAATTTATTACGATCTGTAACCAGAACGGATCGTTTTAATATTGGAACCAGGCATAAAAGAAGATATTTTGCCTTCTGAGTGTAATATCAAATACTATAGATCAATATAATTAGCAAGAGTGAAGTTGAATTCTGTAAATGCCCAATGTAACCACTTGTTAGGTGCTTGTACCTACATATTTTCACGCGTTTAATCTACAGATTTATTGAGCTAGTTACAAATCGGCTATAACACGAGATCCAGTTTGGGATATATATATTTTATATCTAAACTAGCTGTGCCCGCGAATTCGTTTGCATGGACTACAGGTTTTTCTCATATATATGTATATACTGTTATGATAGGTAGTATCTCTCCTAATATTCGAAACAAAATATGGACTACTATATTTTAATCCAAGTTTCGAGCTAAATTTGTGCACAAATTTCATACTATCTCTAACTTATAACAATCATTTTCACATATATACTTTCAAGTGTGGTATTAACCCCATTCCCCCTTATTTTCAAAACCAAAAGTAGCCTTTATCCGTTCTAGGTTCAACGTAAACCTATACCAAATTTCATCAAAATCGATTCAATGGTTTAGGCGTGAAAGCCGGAGATACAAACAGACAAACTGACAGACAGACGAACAGAAGTACTTTCGTATTTATAACATTAGGATGGATTATTCCTTTGCGGAAATTTAAGCCTGTCTTGTGAACTAGACTGGTCCCACTCATACGAAGTAATAAACGATAATTACTCGTACAAAGTAGTAAACTACAAAATAACTACATAAATATTGTAGTTTATTACGTTGTAATCGTTAATTTGCTAAAACATAGTGTATGTATATCTGGCTTTGTGTAAATCGAACTTTCTATATTATTTCTAGTCTGGATCTGTAACACAAGTGATTTAGCTTCTTACAATAAAATCAGAGTAATGACGTGTGTGATGTCCAATATTTATTTATATGTATTTCTTGGATTTATCGATTACTGTTTAAAACCTATATTAATGTTGTATTTATAATTTCAAGAAAGGAATGTTTTAAAGAAACAGATACATTTCATCTCCCTTTACTTTTTTCGAACCCAAGACTTTTACGCATCGCGCGTGCTGCTCTCAAACTGAGCTAACCGCAAGTTATCGTAGGCAATTAAACATTTATCATGGAAGAGCAGCACGTGCGATATGTGATGGCCGTGGGTTCGAGCCCCACACCGCAAGGGGGAAATGAAATGTTTCTGGTTCCTTTAAAATTTTAAGAGAGGTAGGGCATAGCGATTTATCGCTCGAGCTGGAGCAGCCCGACCGGTGAAATACCTCCACCTTACAGAAGACTGCAGCCAAATAACAATCACTTCTGTCTTGTTGTGTTCCTGCGTGTTAGTAAGGTTTCCAGAGCACCTGGGGGGTGCTACATTAGAAGCAGGGGTCAAGCCTTCAAGGTAAGGGCGACAAGTCCAGTAACAGATTTATTATGCTGTACCTACTTGTCGCCTTTAAGCTTGAAACTCATTACCACTTAACATTAGGTGGCATCTCACCTCATCAGGTCAATCTTAAAGTAAATATATATTTGAGCCCTATAAAAAATTGGAAAGATCTTTCAAGGAAGGAAGTTACTATTTTATGTTTGTTTACAATGTTTGATCTTACTATACGTCCAAAACGAGTTTCTAGACTTAAGCGTGCCACTAAACATTCGATTTTATGACCTATTGGTAAGACGGCTGAATTTACGGTAACAACACTTTTATTGTCTGCCTTAAAGTTGAACTTTATCGTTCAATTAGATAGCCCACTCCACCACTCTCAGATACAAAGTTGACTTTTATTTGAGCTTGAATTTATTTTACTTCGAGCCTATGAAGACGCTTTACAAAGTTGTCAAAAGTTGTAAAAGGTTTTGTGCCTGATTCCAATATTTGAAAAACGATCAGTCTAGTTAAGGATAGTAATAAATGATACAGAATCAGAATCATAATCAATTCATTTATTCATGATGGTTACAAGTAACGCTTATGCATCGTCAAAATGAATATAACCCAAAATTGCAGCTACAGCCGGTTCGGAACCTAATCCTACCGAGAAGAATCCGGCAAGAAACTCAGTAGTTATCATAATCTTTACAATATTTGGAAATAGAGAACTTAAAAATATGGTTCGCGAGCGAGCAGATAATCATGCCCAAATATGTTTGTTTATCATTGTATAAAAATACACATGATTTAACATAGACATTAAATCTATGCATGGGTAAGTCAATAATACCTTGCGGTAACTTGTTGAATATTTTTATACTTAAACAAGGCGTAAGCTAAATACGAACGACAGACGACTGATGATAGCTGATATGGAAAGTAAATTTGAAATTAGAATTAACGACTCGTAGAAAAACTGATAGTCATTTTTGACATATTACGAATCGTAAAATATTGGAACCGGGCATTCTAACCGCTTGTGTCAAAACGATAAGGGATGATTATGATATTATTTACTAGCTTTTGTCCGCGATCTCGTCCGCTTTTTTATGGGATAAAAGGTATCCTATACGTTAATCTATAATCTCCCTACCAAAATTAGTATAGCATATTAATATTAATAGGATATTGGATAGCCTCACTTAAATTTTGATTAATACGGTACAAATACCAAAACAACACCTTTTACGATTTTTGTCTGTCTGTCTGTTTGGGCTAATATCTGAAATGGCTTGACCAATTTCGACGTATTTTTGGGAGGTAGATAGATAGCTATACTTTATTGCACAGAAAAAATTATAGATATATTCAAGTACAATTTAGGCGGTCTTATTGCTAGAAAGCAATCTCTTCCAGACAACCTTTAGGTAAAGGAAATAGGTAGATATCGAGAAACGAATACAGTAGGCCATGATGAAAGGAGTAACTTAGGCTACTTTTAATTTAATGAATTAATTAAAAGTATTAAATAATAAATTCAAAGTCCTGTAGTCTATGTGAACGAAGTCGCGGGTACCGCTAGTGAAAACGAATAAATCTGGTCGACCATGGTCTTTCATCATAACCATTCTCGAAACTTCTATTGTCGTTATAATCGTTAAAACACTAACGTTGTTACCACAACAATGTCAAGAATCACTTACGACAGGAACACTTGATATTGTCACTCAAGGAAGAGCATTACTTCTTTCGGACCGTCGGTCCAATTCGACTGACCTTTCACTCTGTCGAGTGGCAATTGTGCACGGAAGTGATCGCGCCAAGTTCGATTGGAAACAAAAAGCAAAACGCTGGGCCCTTCGTGGTATCTGTGTCACATCGGCTTCCGGGTTCAACTCCGGTTATGTTTGGGAGATCGGTTTTGATGCGACTTTCATTGTTGTTAGTTGACACTTAAGAACACCGTTCGTTTTGATCTGCTAGCAAAATTTGCAATTTTAAGGGAAATATGGCAAAGCGATTTATCGTTTTAAATGGAGGATGAATTACAGAAGACCGCAGCCAAATAACAATCACTTCGGTGTTGTTGTGTTCCTGCGTGTGATTCAGGTTTCCAGAGCTCATGGTCATTCTATGTTCTCCAAATACGTAGTACGTCAGTTTGTTAATAAATCAATAATTATCACAGCTAACGCGATGTAACAAAGTTTTTAGATAATTTCAATTAAAAATCAATGTTTTAGTACCGTCGTAGTTTTCAATTTCTGTAACACAAGTGCTTAAGCTACTTACCACAGAATCAGAGCAATGCTGTACCTAATTTTTACTGCCTAGTAAACTCGGAAGTAAACAGCCATTTCCTAAACTAAACAAATACAATTAGTTTGTATTTCCGAAGTATCACGCTATCATTAGCATCCTCTAATAAAAGTACTACTCCTTATTATTTGAAAACAACACCACACTGCATTATGACCCTAAACAGGGACGCAGCGAATTTGGCACGATTACGTGACATTATTCGGCCCTTCCAAATTATACCCATTCATTGCCCAACAATGACTATGACATGTTCAGTCCTCACAAAGCATCACAACAAAGAGACATAAAAACTTTATGCAAACATCCAAAACTCCGCCTAAAAGCAATAAGAACACGACTTAAAGTGAAATAAACGTCGACAGAATTAGTTAACATAATAGGCATTCTCGTAAATCAGAGTGCATTCGGTATTTGTAATTTTACGGAATTTGAACTGTGATGTATTATTGGTTAGAAATAAATTCTGATTCTTTTTATAGGCTTGACTCAGTTCGGTGCAAGAATGGTTGGTAGACTTTGAGTTTGAAAATGTTTACAAGGCACAAAGATGTCACCACTGTTATTAATACCTTAGTGAAATAGAGTCTAGTTTAAATAGGTAATCTCCCCACAATGTTCCTATACGTTTATTTAAACTGAATTATGTAATTTGTTAGCCACTTAAAGTAAATTAAGATATGAAATGCCATTTATCCTAAACTTTAATCAAAATCACCTGTTGATCTGGAATTTCTTATTACATTTCATTGTATCACTTTTTTTTCTAAAGATGTGTGACGATTACCTCTTGTTGAATGTGTTTGTATCTAACTATCAAATGTTTAAGGAAAAAAAAACTTGTCTTAACACTTTGATAATGTATGTGTTTTCTCCTTTTTCAAGAACAGAGCAATTGTTACGGATGACTCTGATATTTTAGTGCCTATCTTCTTTATGCCTAAGAAGCATTAATAAAAAACACTACAAACAGATGTATGAAATATATTTAGTACAAAAGTAACAATTCTAAGATGAATCCATATACCATCTGGGTACCAGACGTTCTACATATTACCTTAAACTAATATTTTACCCTTTGTACCGTTACTGATGAAGCTAACTGTTGTTTTGTTTAAGCATTGAGCAACACTCTAATAACAGTTATTTAGATGCAGTTATAGCTTTTTTGTACCAGCTAAGTTCTCCGAGATCTCGTCTACTAACAATCGCTATTTCACATGTTTTTAGTGTAACTGTCACAGCACTTCCTATAAAACTATGTGATTCATTGTTTTCTACATCACATTTGCACTTTATGGAAGTAAACTCCCTGTCAACATTCATCATTGCTTTGTCATGTGAAATAAATTATAATTCATTTTCTTTTCGATTTTCTGTTTCGATTGAAATAAATCATGTATGTCTTTTCGATTTTTTTATGACCAAATAAATAGCAATGTAAAAATATATTACCTACATTTTTAATTTTAAAGATGCAGATTTTGTTTAATTGCAAAAGAAATATAATGCACATTTGAATTGAGAACCTCCTCCTTTTTTAACTCGGTTAATAAATGAAATCGTTCCAAATAATATGTTCAAAATATCATTCAAATCGTAGTAGAATCTAGCATCTAAAATTTAAGTGTTTACATTTCAAATACGCTCTGTTCTAATCCATTGAAGTATGTAATTGATTTCCTCGTAATCGTTATTTTGCAGCCAAAAATATTGATATATAAATAAATCAATTAATCCAAATGTGGGTGGGTGACGTTATTTAATCGTCCATGGAAGAGTAGATATAAAATGGCTACAAATAGGACAATTATAAGGAAAATGGTGTAATAAAAACAAAACAAAGATAAAATCTGCAGTAATCCAGTATAATACCAACGAGAAATGATGCTTAATTACGTTTGAGGAAAAATAACAGAAAAGTCAACGAACTAATTTGCAGTCGACGAATTTGACTCTGTGATCTATTTGTAGATTTAGATGTGTTATTTACAACAAGCATTGAAGTAGCACTCATCTATTTTAAATTTATGACAACTGGCTATGATGATGTCCACGTGAATCATAATACGTATTACGGTACAATGGTCTCAAAGATATAAAATGTTTCGGACGTAGTATTGGAAATAGTTAAAAGAAATATCTTTATTCATGTAAGCTTTACAAAAGCACTTATAAATCAAGTTCAGTATTCTACCGCTGAGTTCAGAATGTTTATTATGACGAAAATAATCGGTAAGAAACTCGACACTAACTCTTTTCAAAATAAAAATGAATCACTATACTAGGTACTTAAATATATTACACAATATTATATTTATGTGAAAATTTAAATAAGCTATTTTAGATCCATAAATGTTTTCCTTAAGGTACCGTCATCATCTATTTTGTAGTAGCTCTTTTTAAATGACCAATAGTACTTAAAACAATGTCGAAATTAAATAAATAAAACAAATCTAAGATATTACAGAAATTTAAGATTAGTTCTGTAATGCACACCATGTTAATGACAAACTAGTGAATCATACTTGTTAGTTAAGACCGAAAAGTCCAACAACGAACCTAAACGCGCGGTTGAAAACATTAATTAAGGCTATTATAAAACTGGAGAGCATCAGAAAGCTTTGTGCGTGAGTTTATATTTCATTCATACAGATGACAAATACATGTGTCCGACTTACTCACAGATAAGATCCACAGAAATAAAGCGCACTCAAATACCAACCTATTGCAGTTAACAATAGAGTTGCAGGTTCATCATAAGCATTTGATAAGCTTGCACATGGGGTATAGTAAACAGTGGGGACGCAGACCGGCGCAGGCAGACTGCCGGCAGTATTGTGAATAGCAGCCATTGAAAGGCACGCGTCGATCGACTCACGCGCACGCGTCGAACGAAATACGAATTTAAGATTTTTTGTTGGTGTTCCACAAGAGAGTGTTTTTTCGCCTGTGTTTCTTATTTCATTTTTTGGTTTAAAATTGTGTCACGTGTATAAAGTTATCGTTCAGTTGAATGCAGATGCTGACTTGCATGGTGAGTGTTTGTAATCTCGATGGAATTGTATGAGACCATTGTTTAGTTCGGCGGTCTTTTTTTACAAACAGCATCAATAGCACTTTCATCTCAACACGTTTTATTCTCGAGAGCAATCTTAGTTCTAATTAAGGAGCAGTAACAAGTAAAAGATGTTAATGCTACACCGTAAAGGTTTAACGAGTTTTCGCTTGAAATGTTAATTTTATCGTCGTAGGATGATAGTAAAGGTTGAAACACATGTACTTGAACTTTGACGGATCCTGTGTTTATGTTGCACATGTAATCTCCGCTGTTCGACCACAAGAGAATTCGCTATAAACGTGACTCAGAGATTACTTTGAGATTTTAAATTTCCGTAGGAAGAGAGTTGCATACCTGATTGATTGGCTATTAATCTAGCGGGTTTCTCAGCTTTTTATCTAATCACATAATAGGCTCTCGTTAATTCGAGAGGAAGGCATTAGCGGTGTCTTTTTCTGATCCCTGATTACGGAAGTTTGTTACCTCTGTGAATAACGTAGCGTGTATCTTTTTTGAGATAGTTATTTGTAAACAGCTAGAGCACATTAATATAACGGGAGTTGCGTTTATTGTTGGGCAGACATATATATGATCAAGAAAAATCATCTCAATCCAAATCTTCAAACATAGCAGATGACTTTTTGTCAAACTGATTTACCAATAGTCAAAGTACGTGAATAACGTTTTCATTGATGTTACTTATTTTTTTATCTATCCTAATATTTGGTAACATTATCTGGGGCAGATTTTTTGTTTCTATTTGATGCATTGCAAAGTGGTCCCTAAAAAGTCTCATTGCAGAAACTTTCTATGAAACACTGAGAGAACTGTTTGGTAATGTCCTAGTTAGGTTCTGGTTTTGTTTACTTAACGATCTCTCAAACCGTCTTTCACTTAAATACAGAAGATAAATGATGCAATGATATAAACGCGAACGTCATTGTACAGTATCAGAGTTTTTTAAATAAACTACCTAACTTGAACTCCATTTCTCTGTTAAGATTTAGTTAGGTAAATTGTTATTGGGCCTGGCGCACATCAGACGTAATTTTCAGAATTTTTCCATAGCACACTTCAGATGAGGGGTGTATCCAAAATTATTTCCCTGATTCCTATTTACTTTGAAAGAGTTTGAATTATTAGTTCCAGCAAAATAGATAGGAGTGCATATTTCATTTTCAAAATATCTAAAAATAAATGAATTGAAAGAAATGTGTTTTATTTATCAAGAATTTTATTTAATTTTTCCTTTTTCTGAATATTACCCTCATTATTTGTATTGCTGTTATTTCCATTGTTTCATGTAAGTCAACACATTTGATATCAAAGCAATAAATATTACTAGAAAAATGAGTTATTGGATGCAATTTGATTAACTATTGTTTAGCTTTGTCGATGAAAATTTCCTACGAAAACACATCAAAACCACCTATTCCGATCAATAGAAAAACTATTAACTAAACCAAAATTACTTTAAGTAACATCCTCAAGACAATGGCGAAGATACGTTCAAACGCAAAACAGTTTTACTATTACATTGTGGTTAGATAGGTACTTTAATAAATAAGAACAATGTGAACCGGAATGATAAATACAAAAACTTACGATTTTATTTTGGACGACCTCGGTGGCGCAATGGATAAGGTAGGTGCCCAAAGCGCGTAAGGTCCCGGGTTCGATTCCCGGTCAGGTCAATTTGGAAAACGAACTTTTCTCAATTGGCTTGAGTCTGGGTGTGCTGGGATGACGCCCCTAGTTAGTATCCGTCGTCTGGTACTCATAGTACAAGGGAAAACCTTAGTTTGAGGCCAGGTGATTGGTGTGATTGTCTAGCGACATTTCATTTCATTTCATTCATTTTTAACAAACACTAACCTACAAGTAATTACTTTTAGGTTTATTTATTTTTTATTATATTATCCACCCCACAATAAAGGTGGGTAGGTACTATGTATATGGAATAAAGATAAGCTTGACTTGAGTGTCATTAATGGGCATTCATGAAGCAATTTTAGTAATTATTTTTACATAATCTCCGTAGAAGTGAGAGGAATGTATTAGTTATGTCAGGGTCTAAAGTGGACAAGATAATAATCTTCATGTCTATTTATAAAACGCACATTTGTTTGACCTTATAATGTGACATTATTAGCAATTTATCTAGCTTTACCTTCAGAGTTATCTTAGGAATAAGATTGATTACATTATTTACAGTATCTTGAGTTTTAATGAATTAATTTTTATGTTTATCATCGTTTTCATCAAAATTTACTTCAACAAAAAAGGTAACGTTTTCCGAATCATCAATTACCAAAAATTGTAGGGAAAGGTTAATTAAATTTTTATGTTTAGTTAAATTTTCTAACTTAGATATTGTATTCTAAACAATTAAGTAAATTAAGATCGTAATTATCTCTTAATTGCAATCTCAAAAGTCGATATAACTGAAAAATTAACTATGCACTTCATCCTTACACTGGTTGATATGAACGTAATTGTGTTAATTATTAAAACAAATTACCGGAGCCCTATCGTCTATGGCACTTGCCTTATCTAAATTATTCATCACTGTATGCTCACCACTATATTACGCTATCAAAACACTTGATTTTATTGAAATGGCGCTATACTTACTCAATCACTATCTTTGACAGTAGCAAGATAAAGCCTTTCAAGATTAGATTGCTCGGTGTTACCAATCGAAAGCTTAAGTCGAATTAGGTGCATGCCATTCTTATGCTTGTTTTATTGATAGGTAGTCCCACTAAATTGTCAAATTTATTACTAACACGCATTTTACGAAAATGCGATAAAGCTGGAAAACGCACTTTTTTTAATTTGGCCGTGCAGGAATTTAATTACCTATATTAACGTAACATATTTACATATGAGTGAGGATACTAACTTACTATTAAAGAACACTTGCGACTGGTTTAAAACGTAAACGGTTTGTCCAATTATTAATAGTGCTTTACGGCGCACTCACGAACTTTCAATATTTTAAAGAAACATATTTTTTTAGCTGCCCTTGCAGTTTAAGTGCTTTATACATCAGAAAAATTCATCGTCTACGATTAGGTACTTGCGTTAAGCTCAGTTGGAAGAGCAGCACGCGCGATTCGTGAAGGTCGTGGGTTCGGCCCCACACTGCAAAGGGAGAGGAAATCATTCTGTGGCTTTAAATTTGTATGTAAAGTGTTTGTTTCTTAAAAAAGCAGGAGGTTCTCATTTCGTCTGTTTGTATGATATGTTTTTTTTTATGTATGTCTAACGATATTTTCGTCAATTATAGACTGATTTTATTTTTTTTGTTGCGTAGTACACTTCCGAGGTGGTCCTATTTCACCACATCAAAATCTGTGATGGAATTTTTTACTTTTGAAATCCAGTTTGAAGTCGGTTTATTTCGTTAAAAAATATTTTTGTCCTAAAGATTTAATTACATGATTAAGATAAGACATTTGTGATCAATTCAGAGTTAACGCCTAATTATGTCTGAACAGATAATAAATACCTACACCTACATATCAAGGATGGTTTGTTACTGATAGTATCGATTGAAGAACTACCGATGAAGGTAAATTTTTATCTCGTGGAATGGAAATTTCGCGAAAAGCACTTTAAAGAAGCAATCAGGAGCGAAGCTATGGCAAGTGGAATCTAAAATTGCCCGTTTTTTTAGAATCATTTGTGTATTTTACATTTTATGTAATGGAAACTTTCTACAAGAAAAATTTATTGTTATGCCAAATTCGCTAACAAAATGGCGTTAGTTTGTCTTCGAAACAGATTTTTTTTTTTATATTGCACTTCAAGACAGACCTTATCCCACTTGATGTTAAGTGGTAATGAGGTCTTAGCTTAAGGGTGACAAGCAAATAAATCTGTTACTCGACTTGTCACCCTTACTTTGAAGGCTTGAACACAACAACACAGAAGTGATTGTTATTTGGCTGCGGTCTTCTGTAAGGTGGAGGTATTTCACCAGTCGGGCTGCTCCAGTTCGAGCGATAAATCGCTATGCCCTACCTCTCTTAATTTTATTTTATTAGATTTTATTTCAAAACACACAAAACCTAACCAAATTTAGATCTCTTTGTTCCATTTTTAAAACTAAACTTTCGTTACTAGAAATCCTTAATTTGTATCTTAAAATAAAATAATACTTCATGCTTTTTTCACTCATCAAAATAAAACTATATGACTTGGTCCAAAGTGTTCTACACATAGCTATAAGTTAGATACTGCTACTGTAACTTATCTGCTGAGTTTCTTACCGGTGTCTTCTCGGTAGATATAGGTTCCGAACCGGAAGTAGAATAACTTTGCATTGTATTCAATGACGATTCAAAAGTGTTACATGTAACCTACTTGAATAAAGAAATATTTGAGTTTGAGTTTGAGTTTGAGTATCAGAAGAAGATTTATTTTCATAGCTTCCTATCTGTATATAATTTAGTTGTAAGAGAAGAATTATTTTTCCACTTTGGTAACGCTCACGTTGTTAACAAAAGTGTCGGAATACCGAAGCTGGTGAGGTGTCGCTATTGTAAGGAACGTATGTTCTTAACTAAAAGTGGAAGTACTTCCGGGCTAGGTGTCATCTGCTCGGGGACCAAGGCCCAACTACCAATCTTGGGTTGTGGTATATACAGTTAGTGGCGACGAAAACTCTTACATCGCGATGTAGGATTGATGTGTTGATCGGCTAATGGTGCATTACGTAAGGAGCGTTGTTTACTATGCCAAATCTGCTGACGCTGTATTTATGTCGACATGTAGGTAAAGTCGTAGGTCGGCATACTGTAAATACTGCAGCAACTTTGCTAAGTAAAGTTGAAGTGTGTTCTGAAGATGGGAGGGTGCGTCGCCGACAGGGGTCAAGAAAAAGACATGTGTCCTGCATGAACGTCTTAACCAATTTAATTCTAGTACAGAACTTCAAAACGCAATAGAATCATATTTGCTAACTTAACACAAATATGACATCATGTAGCAGACACTTATTAAAAAACATTATGTTACGGTACAACTAACAAAAGTAAACTTGGCATTTTTGATGACATCTAATATTTAAAAATAAATACCTATTTCTCGTGGTCACGCTATCACGCGGGGTTCGGAAAATTAAATCGTACTACTTTGACCGGGCAATCCAATCCACGATACAGAGATTTATTTATTTATTTAAAAAAATTATTGCACACAAAACAAGTGGGCTTAACGCTAGGGGCTTTCTCTACCAGTCAAGCCTTGGGTCATGAAGAGTTTGTTTATGGGAAGACCATCCTTTTACAAGGATTGGGCCTGAGTCACGTGTTTAAAAACTATGTTTAACTTTTGTTTTAATTCTACTGTACCATGTTTATTCCGACCCAAATTCAAGCTACAGCCGATTCGGAACATAACCCTACCGAGATAAATCCGGCACGAAACTCAGTTGTTATCCTAATCTTTACTATTGTGTATCAGGCTAAATGCCTTAAAAATCACTTCTAATAAACTATGCGATACTAAATAGTCTTGCGAGAAAAAAAGGCTTTTTTATTATTTTATTATTTTAATTTAATTTTATTATCAGACTTCATTGGTAAGTTTACCTGTGTGTTAATAGCACTTCTAGATATGTGCTCTCGATATCCTTACGCTGGTGCTGGATATCAATACGAATATCATAATAGTTCATCCCTTCATTAGGCAGCTTCCTGCAAACCAATCGCTCCTGACACCATCGATATCATTACCATAGACTTGATTTAATCATTCCTGTCGCACATGATCGATGCGTCATTACCGGCTCTTGTGAAACCACATCATTAGCCTGGTCTTGCATCCCTTTCGTACCTAGGTATACGATATTTTCTGTCTCAGGCGATTTAGAAGGTGTGGCGTTAGGACTGATCTTGATAGCTAGCCTTGCTTATGTGAATAATTTAAGTTTGTTGCATGATATATACATTTCATAATAAATAGAAAACAAATATTATTACCCTAGTTAAAAAGAACAAAAAGTTTGAAATAATTTTGTGGATCTTCAGATATTTTTCAAAAAAACCTAATATTTTCCAAAAAGAATATATTTTTTGCAAATGTATAAAATTGATAAATAATATATTTATTGGACAGCATTACGTACGTACATTACTCTAATTCTGTGGTAAGTAGCTCAAGCACTTGTGTTATAGAAAGCAGAAACAATGACCGTGCCGCAACACCCAGGCTCGAGACGGTATAGAAAAGTAGGTTTTCCACACTGTATGTCTTAGTGCAAAACTAGTTATTAGTTCAACTTTATTTGTAATGTGAAGTTCTGAGTTTCTTGCCGGGATCTTCTCTGTAAGGTATAGGTCCCTAACCGGAGGCAGCGTAATTTGCATTATAAAGACGTTTTATAAATAGGTATTACTGAAGAATTCAATTGAGCCGACCGGGAATCAAACTCGGGACCTCAGTAATGGTGCGACGATACAAAGTGATACTCCGCCTAGACTTTAAATGACTACTAAAAATTTGAATTAATTCGGAATGTTGAAAGATAAACTTTTTAAGGGTTGCTCTTAACTTACTTATACTAATATAATATATTATATAATATAATTTAACTATAAGAAGTTTTTCAAAATGTATTGTTTAGTATGTAAAAGATAGATTATATTCAAAGGAAAAAAACATGGAAAATTGTACTATTAAGCACAAAATAACTTACAAACTATTTATAACTAGTGTCAACCAGTGACATGAATATTCTAAAAGGGCAAGAAAGTGCCCTAACTAGTTTCCACCTCATGTTGACTCTGTCCTTACTTGTAAACTACATTAGTATGAGCGGCATAAACTACGGTTACACAAACTGACATTCCTACACTTACCACATTGTCAAGAAATTGATATATTTGTCGAAAACACCAGTTAACTTAGACCTCTCCAAAAAAACAGGCTACACTGCTGCAGGGATCAAAACAAATTGGAGTGTACTAGAAAAAATATAAATGTTTAACCGCCAGTATTAAAAGACCTCTCAAATAAAACAGAGTTGGAGACCAGGGGCCTCAATATAATTTGGTTATTTTGCCTATAAACTGTTAGTAAATGTCCAATTCTAATAGATCTAATTTGATAAGTATTGCAAAGGACTGGGAAGACCATGTTATACTGGGCATTGGCAATTAAAGTCTCATACTTTTGGAATTTGATGAAACTATTAAAATGCATAATTGAACATTTGATGTTAGCTAATATTACACCTACAGTAACAAATTCTATGGACAATTTATTAGGTCAAGGATGAGTAAGTTTAACGTAGTTTAACGGGTACAAACGCAACACCATTTTTATTTAGTAGTTAATACGAACTGACTCAGCTCGTGAGCACGGTTGGTGCAACCTAACCGAAACGTCGGGCAGTAAGTAGTTCGTATTAACTACTAAAATAAAAATGGTGTCGCGTTTTGAGCCGTTAAATTATTTTAAATGTTTAAAATGGAACGCGAAAGTCTTAAAGTTTATAAGTTTAACGTAGAATTTGGTTTCGGAGCAATATTTCGATTTGAAATAATAATGATGGCACCATGGAAATATATCTATACATTTTAAACAGAGTAGCAACTATTATTTTGCTTCAGTACAATTGGTTAAGCAAAAATGGTTTCTACTCTTTAGTGCCTAATAATTACTCAATAGTAATAACTGCATGTTGACATTCTTAACCGATAGGAAAGGCATTGCTGGAACTGTTTGGAATTTCGAAAACAGTCTCAGTGTTTATAAACTCATCAACTCAGCTTATGGTAGCGATTTTTATCGGAAGGCGGAAAGAGTCGGTGGGGGAAATACGCTGACACGAGTTCCGACTTTTTTTATTTTATTTTTTAATATTGGACTACATCACATACATTGCTCTGATTCGGCGGTAAGTAGCTTAAGCACTTGTGTTACAGAAATCAGAAACAACGACGGTACCCCAACACCCAGACCCGAGACAGTATAGAAAAGTTCGTTTCCCATATTGACCCGACCGGGGATCGAACCCGGGACCTCAGAGATGGCGCGATGCTAAAGTCCGGCCCGCACGCCTCTCGGCTACGGAGATCGTCAAATCGGACATGTTATTTGTAGAAAGCCTGGCCGATTCCCTAAATGAATATGTTGTATGAATGTATTTTTGATGTTTAAAATCAGGTGGGAAATAGGTATAATACAGTCATATTTGGAAAACTAACATTTTTAAAGTACTTTCTATCGGTGTTGCTGACTTCTCGAAGGACTTTATTTACCTACTGCGTTGTGATCACGGGTCTTATATTCATACTTTTTACCCCAAAATATGTGCCCAAAGCAAGCAATACCTAGTTGGACCATAATACCTCAATCCTCTTTGAAAAGACATCGTTATGATAGAACATTACGAGGTAGTATATTGAATTTCTACTGACGATTCGTAAGTGATATCAATAAAGATTTTTTTTTATATTCTCTTTCATTCGGATTGTTTCAGAAGATGTCATGATAAAAAAACGTGGGCACGCCGACTATTTAAGCTCGTTAAAGACCCCATTACCGTAACGAACAAGTTAGGGAGCACAATTATCTAATTTCTCAGACAGCTCTCAAGAGTATGGGTTCGGACAATTCCTTTTAATCAAATGGCGGGGTCTGACTGTGACAATTAAGTATGAGTGTTGCTACTTCACACCTTTGTTTTAAGAGTATTAATTGTTAAAGAAAGTAAGGTCTTCTATTATTGAAATGATTAATACAAAAATAAGGCTATGTAAACATATATCTCAACTAGCTCTGCCCGCGACTTCGTTCGCGTGGACTACATCCTTTCATGGTCGGTTTTACCCCTTTCTCCCCTAATATTCGAAACAAAACATAAACTATATTTTAATCCAAGTTTCGAGCTATATTTGTGCCAAATTTCATATCTCTAACTTCAAAAATAAACATTTTTCCATATAAACTTTCAAAGGTGGTATTATCCCCATCGCCCCCTTATTTTCTAAAAAAAAGTAGCCTATGTCCGTTCTTGAGATTCAACGTATACCTATACCAAATTTCATCAAAATCGGTTAAGTGGTTTAAGCAGGAAAGTGTAACAGACAGACAGATAGACAGACAGACAGACAGACAGACAGACGGACAGACAGAGTTACTTTCACATTTATAATATTAGTAGGGATATTGGAACTTATTACCAACGTCGACGAATATTTTAAAGAAACAGAAAATTTTTATCTCCCCTTGCGGTGCGGGAATCGAACCCACGACTTTTACGTGTCGCGCGTGCTTCTTTTCCAACTGAGCTAACGTCGACCGGGCTGAACTTTGGTGTCGCAACCATTTCCGATGTCGATGGTTCGATTCCCGGGTGGGTCCATATGGAAAATCAAATGCCTGAGTTCCTGATATTTTCCATATTTATATATCTAGGTGTAACATTTGGATTAAAACTCCAGGAATTAAACAATATGCATTCCGGGTTAATGGCGTTTACAAATTCCTCGCTCGAATATGTTAGATAGAAACACTTAGATTAACACCCTAATAAGCTTTAATAAGCTGAAGAAAAAAGTTACTCTCGAGAATGTCTATTAGGATTTTGATATTAATAATTTCACAAAACAATTATTCGACATTTTCAAGTTTTTTTTGAGCTCCTTGTGTTTAGATCAACGGGAACGCTATATTTGTGTACATAATTATTCTAACTTCTTGCTTTTAACAAGCCCGCCATGACATCACCTAACGATTGTTACCAGTAAGTATGCTAAATTACTTCTGTCATCATAAACAATCATTTTAAAATGTTGTTCCAAACTCATTGCTTTACTTATCAAATACTAATCATTGAGATAACCTAACGGGAAAATGCATTTAGTTTCGTCATACTTCAAAAGATATTCCTACACGTATCAAATTTTTATTGAAAATACAATTTCTTCATTACTAGCAGCCTGCGACAGGCTTACTATCCACTTTTTTCACATTTTCCAGTTATACACGGCTCCTATGGGTCGCAGTGTGATGTTATATATTTTTTTAAGTATTGCACTTCAAGATTGACCTCATCCCACCTGAAGTTAAGTGGTAATGAGGTCCTAGCTTACAGCATAATAAATCTGTAACTAGACTTGTCGCTCTTACCTTGAAGGCTTAACCCCTGCTACTAATGTAGCACCCCCCAGGAGCTCTGGAAACCTTACTCACACGCAGGAACACAACGACACAGAAGTGATTGTTATTTGGCTGCGGTGTTCTGTAAGGTGGAGGTATTTCACCAGTCGGGCTGCTCCAGTTCGAGCGATAAATCGCTATGCCCTACCTCACTTATATCGCCTAAAGCCGTCCTCAATATATAGACTATCCAAAACAAAGATATTTTATTCGAATCAGCACTTCCTGAGATATACGCGTTCAAACATCAAAAAAATTTAACGATAGAGCGCCATTGCTCGTGATTTGTTGGGTTCCCAAGGATTCCGTGGAGCCCAACGATACTAAAGAGATCATAAAAATATACCACTAGCCTTCGTTGCTCAGGGCGCGGGGAATCTTCAGTATTTGTACTAATTGTATAAGTATTTATTTAATGAGCGCCTAAGTACTAACGTCATTTTGTTTTCCATTATTTACCATTGTACTGGAACTAAATCTGTTTGTCTGACTTTTGCAAAAACTAATAATTCTTTTTTATTTGTTTCAGGTAAATATTGGATGATATCAATACGGTACAATTGAGGGCACGGTAGTGTCAAGTCCAAGTAATAATATGCGAGTTTTGTATGTGTGACTTGTACCAAACTAAACTTTCAGGTTTTTCTACGATTACTAGATAAGTAGGTAATAATTTATTGAAAATGTTTATAGCATCAGTAACTCTAGTACAAATGCTATGCATAAGAATTACCCTAGTGGTAATGGAACTCGCAGCCTTCTCGTTCTGATCACTTAAGGAATGGATAACTTAAATATGATTGACCGAAAATGTATTTTAGTATATTCAATTTTTACCGTTTGTAATAAAAATTGCTTAAAATATTTACTTTGTTCGCAACATGTGTGATGTCTGATGTTTATTTACTATTCCCATGCGACTTCGCGTGAGATTAATAATTTGCAAAATTCGTGTTTTCCTCACCTTTATATCCGATTCCAATATTTTACGATTCGTAATGTGTCGAAAAGCCGTTTTTCTACGAGTCGTTCATTCTAATTTTAAATTTAGTTTTCTTAGCAGTTATCATTACTCGTCTTTCTGCCGTGTTAAGCTTACGCCTCGTATAATTTATTACTATCCGTAAATAGAACGATGCGTTTTTTAAATAGATATTTAACCGGGTATTAACGATATCTGAAAAAAAATGCTGAATGTTTTGAGTCATTCTTAAGTTTTGCAAGTATCAACGTATATTTTTATTTTAGATAGATTAATCTCATGTTAAGGCGAAGTTGACAAGTTGAAAAAAGTAACTGTTATAATCGAATTATAAAAAGTGTAGCTCACGATTTGTGCCGCCTGTCTGCTACAAGGCGACACGCTACAAGGCGACACGCTTTAAATCGGTCAAGCCGTCAGTTACCACTGCCGTCTTAAGGAGAAGTACTAAGACGGGAATACCGGTTACTTACTTTTTGTAGGTTATTCTAAGATCCTCATACTACTCGTTGTAGCACTGGTTAGAGTTCTTGGGATAAAGCAAGAGATGTGAGATCAAATTTCAGTAGGACAAACGTACTTAAAATTGGTTTCTGCGCTTGGGTATTTAAAAATGTATTTAAGTCTATGTTTTGATACTAACCTTGGCCCCTCTAACATAAGTGCTTAAGCGGTTTCCTCTCCCAGTATAATGTAATGTGATATTTATAATGTATTAGTTATGGTTTATAAAAATTTCAACAGGTACCAAATTATTCGTATTAATGAAGGGGCATATTTCCTCATAATCTAAGGTTCCAGACTGCTTTTATGATACTACTTTTCAAAATTACCAACAAATATTTTATTTTGGTCTTTTAAGACTTGTGCGTTTCTTTCAAAAAATTTATAGTAAATTATCGGGTCAAAACACGACGGCATATTGAGTATCTAATACGAAATACTTACTGCCCCAACTTTCGGTTAGGTTGGACTAAACGTGGACACGAGCTGAACGAGTCAGCGTAGTGTACTAGTGACCACTACTAAATATGTTGTCGTGTTATGATTCGTTCAATTATTTTAAATGTTCAATATTTTATTTATCAAGCTAATCTAACATTTTATAAAATTTGATATACAGGGTGTAACAAAAAGGCGAAATAATATTTTAGGGTATGTATCTATAGCAGGTGTACATTCAGTTGTATTCATATCAGCTAATTACAAACAAGTTTTTTCTTCCATACTAACTAAATAAATTGTTTTTTTACTGAAAATGTTGACAACCCTGATTGAGGTCATTCGCGCTCAACCACAGACGCGCCGCGCGATCAGCTGATGCGCGGCCGCCGCTAAGCGCCCGCGCAGCCCACCCGCCTACTAGAAACTACTATTACTTTATTTTACTTGGAATAGGACTGAATAATCAAACCATAATTACCGAAATGCATTTATTAAAATACTATTTAGAAACAGTACATAGAAATAATCTGTTAGGTACATTTCTTTTTATGACTACATATGTAGGTAGGTACACGTAAAAGTTAATGTCTAGTTTTTAGGATAATACCCCAAATATGACTTTACCCACTGAACTACATGACTTTACAATTGAAAAAATCTCTCATTAATTGTCAGCACCCCGTAATTTGAGTCAGTAAATAATTAAGACATAATAGGGACAACTTACAATGTAATCAACATGTAGGTATCAAATAATTATCGGAAATGGCAGTCATTTACTAACCTTATTTTTTTGATATGCTTAACTGACGCGATTTGCCAATTACTATTTTTTGTGTAATAAACAAATTAGTTTCTTGGAAAATGTTAATTTATGTATGTGCTACCTGTTAAGTTTCTTATCACCAACACTTATGCGCACAAGGATAAACTAAAAACCAAAGAACTTTTTCACTGACACTGTTTTCTTCTTTCATTCGGCTTCGATACCACTCACAAAAGGTGACCCTTGGACCAAAGTCCGTAGGAATCAATTCTTGAACTCGCGTACTTGAACTCGCGTAAACTGATCTGGATCGGGGTCTCGAGCTCTGGATGCTCCCGTGTGCTAGGACGACCTTCACTTGTGGGCGGTCGGAAAGAGCCAGTGCTCTGCAGTCGGAGACACAGGTTCCTGAAGCAGGTGTACGACCTTAAAAGCCGCTGCTCCGCAAAGGGTCTGCCATCGATGAATCGCTGGCGATACAGATCACGAGCACCATTGATGCTCCCGGATGAAGCACCCCGACATAAAATCGTTTCATACTATTCACTATTTGAATACAAAGAATGATCTTCGCGAGACATAGTGACGAAGAATGAGATTTTGAAAGTTTAGATAGCGACTGCCCAAAGAGAACAAAGACGAGCAACTAAAAACACTATTCCCGTAGGTACGTAGGGATGCTCGATTTCGATTTGATAAATCGATCGATCGCAATTGAGATTTTTGTAACTTAATCGATTAATCGAAAATGGAAAAAATCGAGAAAGTCAATTATCTTAAGTTTATGTTTAAAGTCAATATTTACAACAATTTAAAATGTTGGCCCGACAGTCACACGCAGTGATAAAAAAAATGTTGAGGTTTTGTTTCTGATAACAACAATTGGATAATGACAGTCTTTGAAAAAGTAAGATTTTGTGTAACAGATTATAAAAGCGCGCGTAAACGTCAAGTCACGTCACTTTACACCAAAACGATACTGGTCGGAACGCCTTAATTCTATGCAAATATCAAATTTTAAATGAATCGAAATTGTTCAAATAAATCCTTAATATGGTTAGCGACACAATAATTCAATTTACTCGGTAAAATCATCGTTTCGTCACATTAAAATAAATAAAATCCGCCGACAGCTGTCATTTGCGAATTGTAGTGTTTAATGACGTCACACAAAAGGTGCTTTCTGTTTCGGTTCTTTTGTTCCACAGACAAAAAAAGTAAAATTTAATTTTTAGAAATAAAATACTTTAAAATAAAAAAATAAAAATGTAAAGATATTACTTAACTAATAAGCTAACATAGCTAAAGTGTTAGTAATCTCAAACTTTCACTTTTTTATACTTAATAAATATTTTTATTTGTAGATTTTTTCATTTTACCGAGAAATCTGTGTTTCATTTTTAACATGTTTAGCAGGATCTCTACGAAAAAGTTTAGAAGAAACCGTTCTAATGTAACGGCATTTCTAAGATTAATCGATTAATTAATATCGGTGCTACGCAAATAATCAATTACCAAAATATCGATTATTTCACAATCGATTAGCATCCCTAGATCCCTACCCGGAAAGCGGTCCGAAGGTGACAGTCACACAGGCAACAGGATAATATTATTGGCTAAGCGCATTGTTGCAATGTTTGCGTAACGATCGCTGATTGGTGCGGGCGCTTAGACTTTTGACGTAAAGGTGCCGCAGTCCACGTGGACTCCCGTTGTCGTGATTTTTGTGTGCGTGATTAGTCATTGATAAAATAAGCGCAGAAGGTCACCAAGTTGAAATGATTGGTAGGTAGGAGTATTTTACTGCTTTTGTGATCTAATAATATTCCTTAGGTAATATTTAAAAGTATGAATGGATAGTACAAATAATAAATGTAAATATCATGTTTTCGATTACAAAACTGTGCTTGCTGATATTGACTATTTCTGTTAGGTTATGTTATGTACCAAACATCTCATATTTAAAAACCGGCCAAGTGGGAGTCGGACTCGCCCATGAAGGGTTCCATAGAAGCAAGTGTGATAATATTTGTATTACTAAAGGTAAATTGTGGTTTACGATTTATGACGTATTAAAAAATTACTTACTAGATCTTGTTCAAACTACTACATTCTGTAGAAGTTTGCATACAATTTTCTACTTTAAACACCACACGTAGGAACCCTAAAAAGTAGTGTTAAATAAGTAAGTACTTAACGATCACGATCACTGCACACTCAACTGAAATTTGTCAAAGTTGCACATCTGTATTCTACTTAATCTTTTGCTTCATTTTGATTTATGATTTGTTTACATCTAATAGGGTTATCAACGATAAGTTTTAGTCAAAACTTTGACATCGATTTACTCCCTAATTAATAGCTGTACGAGGTTGTGGTTTTGCATTGGAACTACATACTACCTACCCTACACGCCCTTAAAATTTTATTTCACCTTTTTGTTACACACTGTAGATGTAAGAGACTTAAAAAATTAGAATAAACTGTACAGTGGCTAAATTAGACTCTTAAGAACGTTGGCCTTTTTTTCATAAAAAAAATATAGAAATGTTATTTTTCTTATGAGAGGAATATTATATCGTATAGTCGATAATCGATAGTTTTATAGTCAACGTTCAGTCAGTCTATTAAGACGTGTGAATATTAAGGTTCGAGAACAAGTTTCATTTTGTTTTATTTTTATTTTTTATGCATCACGCCGCACTATCCAATTTTAAATAATTGAAAGTAAACCGCGGCCAAGCTACAAGTTAAATTATTATTCAAATAACTCATTTCGAATTCTCCAACCGTGATTGACGTGCCCTTAATAATGACATTCCACATTTAACGGTATTTAACTCAGTAAATTAACTTCAAATAGTTCGGGGCGTGAGCTTCAAATTTGCCACGCCTTTTGAATATCCCGTGAAATGATGTTGTGGTAAAAATAGTCGAATAGGGCAAGCTGGATTTTATTTTTAACAAGCGACTTAATTCGGAGTTCTGCTGATGATCATGTTTTGCTTCCACTGCCTCACATTTCAAAATCACTACCATGTGATTTAGCCATGATTGATTTATAAAAAATAACAAAATTTTCTCAAAAGTTAGAATTGCCGATTTGAATAAACAGATTAGTGCTATTCTTAAGTTTTGTGTGTAAAAAATAAGTCCTTAATTAAATAACTTTTGTCGTAGATGTCGTGAAACAATGTTAAAAGAGATAACGTTTTATCATATTAATTTTTGAAATGCAGTAAACGTTAATATGTACTAATATTAGAAATCATAACATTGAATCAAAAATATGGCCAGCGACAAGTAAAAATCTTGTTTACTGTACATAACTTGGCCATCACTACTTATAACAACAAACAGCTTATGCATAAAACAAGTAAGGAAATAAGTTTGTTTATTATGTTGATGTTCATTATTTACATTACGAAACCAACACGTAAAAGCTATTACGTACCCTTAAATCTCCAAGTAAATATGATTTTCTCGTGTGTTTTATAATAAAACCTCTATATTTTTGAACAATACATATAGAAATTGCAATTTGCCTCAAAAAACAACGAAATAAAGATAAGATCCCTACTAATATCATACAGCTGAATAGTTTGTTTGAACGCGTTAAATTCCCGAATTGTAAAATATATCTTAACTAAAATTTTTTTTTTTATATTGTACTTCAAGATTGACCTCATCCCACCTGATGTTAAGTGGTAATGAGGTCCTAGCTTAAGGGTGACAAGTACAGCATCATAAATCTGTTACTGGACTTGTCGCCCTTACCTTGAAGGCTTGACCCCTGCTACTAATGTAGCACCCCCCAGGAGCTCTGGAAACCTTACTCACACGCAGGAACACAACAACACAGAAGTGGTTGTTATTTGGCTGCGGTCATTGTAAGGTGGAGGTATTTCACCAGTCGGGCTGCTCCAGTTCGAGCGATAAATCGCTATGCCCTACCTCTCTTAAAAATCCCGTAATTACTAAATTCCTTTAAAATAATACTAAGATCCTTTGAAAATATATCGACCAGTCATTGAGTGCATTTACCCACTTCCATTGTGTAGGCTATTTTATGTAAGCTTTTTTTAATTTTTACTTGCTCTATTTGTAGGTAGGTATTGTTAGTACCTACTAAGAAATTATAAATATATAAAATAACAAATAAATCGGCGTACTTTATCAATTTCTTGCAATTAAATTAGCGAAACGCGTAAAATTATGCTGACCGTATATTTGTGTTTCATTAAAAACACCATTATACCATTTAGCACTAACAAAGTCCCTATGAAGAAACATTACAAAAAACGGATAAAACGCTCAATCAATATTTATCATACAATACAAAGACAACAGTTTTTTTATTTCTAAAAAGTTAAAGGATTGGGCGTCACTCGAGTCGGAACGAAATCAGTTTATTTCTTTGTCCATTTTATTTTTACAACTCAATCAAAAACTTTTTACGTTCACTCAAAAAAAGACCACACACAGGATTTGGTTTCGGATTACAACATGTTATTTGCTGTTGGATTTACGTTAAATGTTTCGTGAACTTTTTAATCAAAGAAGATTTTATTATTACTTGAATTAAGTATTCATTCTAAGTAGAATAAAATGAATAACTTAAATAGCTTATATCCTTTTAAGTTTTAAAAGTAAAAAAAAAGATTAAAAATCAGTAATTACAATTAGTTCAAATTTCATCAGTAAATATTCATGTCTAAGGATATATTTACCTTTAAAACGTTTTAAATAACTATCAAAAATTCTCACTTTGCCCACATAATAAACTTTTACCAGTTTTGTTTTAAAAAATACGAAACTAACATTGTCATGAAGGTGTCCATCACATTAAAAAATAATCTCATCGAATGACCAAGCATTACATTCTCTCAACGACACTTCAAAAGGACGGCAGAAAAAATTAATTGACTACCACCTAATTTTTAGTATTGAAATATGAACCTTAAAGTTATACAGATAGGGTCTACGCTGCTGCTTATTTAATAAAATAGGGATGTATCTTCATCATCTTTATTATGGTTCTACTATGGTGGTCTCGCCCTAATTCGAAAACATGTCATTAGTTAAAAAACAAAAGTTTTAGGGGTGGATTACAAAAAACAGAATAGTCATAGCTTGCTGACAGTTATGACATACTATTGTTTTTTGTAATCCTGTGCTTAAGTACTTGAAATTAATTGAGTATATGGTTGTCAAGTTACATTGAGTGGCGTAACTTTACGTCAAACTCCAATATTGCTTAATTCAAGTAGGTTACATAATACAACACTTTTGAATCGTAATGAGTACAATCTGAATACAATGCAAAGTGATTCTACTGCCGGTTCGGAACCTCTACCTACCGAGAAGACACCGGTCATCAAAACAAAACTACATGACTTTTTTTTATATTGACCTTCAAGATTGACCTATCTCACCTGATGTTAAGTGGTAATGAGGTATTAGCTTAAGGAGACAAGTACAGCATAATAAATCTGTTACTGGATGTCGCCCTTACTTTGAAGGCTTGACTCCTGCTACTAATGCAGCACCCCTAGGAGCTCTGGAAACCTTACTCACACGCAGGAACACAACAGCACAGAAGTGATTGTAATTTGGCTGCGGTCTTCTGTAAGGTGGAGGTATTTTACCAGTCGGGCTGCTCCAGTTCGAGCGATAAATCGCTATGCCAGGACGGTAGGGCATAGCGATTTATCGCTATCTTAAAACTTAGTCCAAAGTGAGTTACACGTAGCAATAGGTTAAATACCGCTACTGTTACTAATCTACTGAATTACTTACCGGTGTCTTGTATTTAGATATAAGTTCCGAACCAGCAGTAGAATAACTTTGCATAGTATTCAATAAGGATTCAAAAGGGTTATATGTAACCTACTTGAATAAAGAAATATTTGAGTTAGAGTTCTTATCACCATTCATAGACGGTCGATTTAAATTTTATTTTTAGACGTTTTTATTCATCTCTGGATACTGAATATTACTGCGTCATGACAACTAAGTTTACACATGAAAATAAAAAATAAATCCATTGGACTCCAATCTCCTCCGAATCTTTTAGTTTCATTAAAACATAGCGTTGTTACATCGAACCTTTTTACGCCCTGCACTATTTTCGGAGAATCCCAAACACACTTTCCACATTTCCGCATTCATGTGTTTATTAATCCAACTCTTTAAAAGCTAATCGTGAAAATGGGCCAACCACAAAATTGTATGAATAACCTACCATTTCTACGTTTTGTTTTGGTGATAGCTTTATGATAATTAGGTAGGAAAGCGATAAAGTTGTTAGCGAGAACTTTTTAGGAAAGTGCGGTGTTTATTCTTGTTTATTTAATGGTAACTGTATTAAAAGAATCTATGTTTGGGGAAGAGCGAATGGCGTTAAAACACATGAGAGATATCTAATTTTGTTTTTTATTCGTTTCCCCATCTGGTGAAAAACCTCCACCTTACAAAAGACCACAGCCAAATAAAAATCGCTACGGTGTTGTTGTGTTCCTGCGTGTGAGTAAGGTTTCCAGAGCTCCTGGGGGGTGCTACATTAGTAGCAGGAGTCAAGCCTTCAAGGTAAGGGCGACAAGTCCAGTAACAAATTCATGCTGTACTTGCCGATCTTAAGCTAGGACCTCATTACCACTTAACGTCAGGTGGGATGAGGTCAATCTTGAAGTGTAACATTAAAAAAAAGGCGATGGTTGCAAGCAATGAACAAAGTCGTCTGTCCATCTACTGTTGATATGTATTCAAAAAGGTTTGAAATTGAGTAGATATGTTAATTATTTCTAATAATTCTTCAGATTTACTTCAGACATACAGACTTCTATACATCCATATATTGAATCATTAACAAAACAATAAATAGTAAATGTTTACATAATATAATTTAGGATAGGATTATATAATATAATATACCTATTATAGGTGTTTACAAAAGTTAATCCGCTCCAAAGTTCAGGGCCCTGAATACTAGATAATTTTACACGTTATAGCATGTTCATTCAGAATTATCATAATAAATTAATATTACCAAAAATACCCGTAAGTTAACCCTGTTTCGCAGTAAATATCTAATTACAAACCAAGTTTATTACACTTTAGTATAAATTCATGGGCGTAACTGCTTCTAAAAGCCAACTAAACATGATATTCTCGAGATTATAATAACTGATGTTAACTAATGAATACGGTTGCCTAATTAACAAGCTAATACCGCGGCCTTCCCTGGGGTATGAAGCTATAATCATAACTAACTGCTCCTTGGGTGGTTTGAACTATTTTGAACGTTTTTGTAAAGAGTTTAATTTTAGATTAAGGATCTTAGAGAAACGTAAACTTGATTATTGGATCGTTTTTTCTTTATTACTGTTGGTAGTTCTGTATTTATTGTGTGGCCTTGTATTTTGCTACTTGTGCCTATATCAATAAGGTGAAAATAACGATAACAAATACAAATAATATATTTTAAAGAAACAGAATTTATTTATTTCCCCTTTTGGTGCGGGTATCGAACCCACCGACCTTCACGCATCGCGCGTGCTGCTCTTCCAAAGCACTATAAAAATAAAAAATCGATTAAGATGCCAAGATGTCTTCGATTACGTGGTTTTTAAACATTTCTTTTAAAGTGCTAGCTGTGCCCGCAATTTTGTTCGCGTGGACTACATCCTTTCATGGTCGGTTCTCCCCTAATATTTGGAACAAAAAGTATTCTAGATTTTAATTCAAGTTTCGAGCTACATTTGTGCCAAATGTCATATCTCTAACTTAAAAATAAACGTTTTCCCATATAAACTTTCAAAGGTGGTATTACCCCCTTATTTTCTAACAAAAAGTAGCCTATGTCCGTTCTTAAGGTTCAACGTATACTTATACCAAGTTTCACCAAATTGATTGAGAGGTTTGAACGGGAAAGCGTAACAGACAGACAGATAGAGTTACTTTCGCATATATATCTTTGTAGGGAAGTCACAAAATAGTTATCACATAGTTCGGCCCATAAAATATGGTCAAAAGACTAATGCCCTGTTCCAATATTTAACGATTCGTAATGTGTCAAAAAATATTCTCCAACCGACTACGAGTCGTTAAAACCGTCTCTTCATTTACTTTCCATATCATCTGTCATCAGTCGTCTGTTAGTTGTATTTAGCTTACGCCTCGTATAATTTATTATCATTCGTAACTAGAACTGATCGTTTTTCAAATATTCGAACCGGGCTTAAAATATCCAGTTGTTTTAACCTCCTGTGAAATCAAACTAAAACCGATACGAGGTATTCACGAATTGTTCTTTTGCGTTTTTGCATATCATCGACGCGCGTGCAATACCGCGTATGTACATTTTTCGATAAGTTCTAATTTGGATTGAAATAATTTAATTTAATAAACTTTATTGCACAAATAAGTACAACAGGTGGACTTAATGCTAGGGGCATTCTCTACCAGTCAACCCTTGGGTCATGCCGATAGTTTGTATATGGGTGCGGTAACAGGGGAGAAAAAAAATCATTTTAAACAACAATAAATTAAGCATTAAAAATAACATCACGGTATCTTTTAAATATACGATAATAATACACATACTATAAAAATTAAAAATAATATAACAAATATCTACATAACTATAAATTCAAAAGATAAATAAATTGGTTCAGCAATTGACAAATTCATGACTATCATTACTTGTTAGAGAGAGAACGTATTCACGAACTTTAACTTTAAAATTCCCTTAGTCAGGGATTGTTGGGGATCAGCGGAGTAATAATATGACATAACAGACAAAATATATCTTTGTTGCAAATGCTAGGTACGCGGCATTGCACGCACGCACGCGCGATATGCAGCGACTATATATTTCAACTAAACACTTCACTGTTTCCTTCCCTACTGTGCTAAACATCAAACCCAGTCCCGCAGACGTCCCGGCATCTATTCCTGTAACTCTTTAGTTTGTTCGAAACTTATTTAAAAACGCCAGATTCTACCGAGCTCCTTCATTGGTCTATCATAGCCAGCTGTAAACAGAGCTACAGACTAAATAATAACAGTTGTAGAGGTCGAAGATGTAATTTACACTGTGGTGAAATGCTAGCGAAGAATTTGAATATGTTAGATAGCGGAGCTGAACATATTCTTATAGTTACTAATATTATATGTTAGTTCGATATTGATACTTAAAAGGAGATCTCTGACATCTGGAAATATTTATACGTGTGTAGTTGCTGAATAAACAATTTTTGATTTTGATATGAGCGGAAAACTACTGGACTTGACACCCTTACCTTGAAGGCATGACCCCTGCTACTAATGTAACACCCCGCAGGAGCTCTGTAAACCTTACTCACATGAAGGCACACAACATCACCGAAGTGATTGTTTTATTTGGCTGCGGTCTTCTGTAATGCGGAGGTATTTCACCAGTCGGGCTGCTTCATTTCGAGCGATAAATCGCTTTGTCACTTTCTTATTTTGGTGCTGGAAAGTTTATTTATCGAAGAAGGCTTTAGGCTATATAAAATCACGCTGTGACTAAATAGCAGTGAAGAATCAGTGGAAACCGTGAAAAAAACGGGGACAGTTCCAGTCCTCTAGTTGTCATTTGTATAGTCATTGATTTGACGTCACTGTCTATGTTAAGTATATACCCATAAAGTGGGTATGAGACGATCTCCGTCATTGTCATTCAAAGTCGCTATTCAGCTTGCAACGCTCTGTTTCCACCGTAACCTGTTCATTGCACAATAGTTAAATCTGCAGTGCAGTCCTTTGGCACAGTCTAGGTCTATTTCTGATTCTAGTTCACGCGTCGATTAACTATGACGCGGTTAAAAATACATTTGTGACTAATTATTTGACATTTGTCGAATTTACTAGTTTATGCCTGTGAATTCGTTGACGTAGCAATGAATTAGTGCCTATTTTATGCTCCCTATAAGGCTAACGTTGGCCGAAGGGTGAACAGGTCGGAATTTGGCATAACGACATCTGTGAGGTCTCGGGTTCGATTCCTGGTCCTTAATATGAAAAACAAACTTTTATATATTGTCTGTGAGGATTTCTTAAACCCAAATTTTGAGCTACTTGCCACAGATCAGAGCAATGTATGTGTCCAGTATTTATTTGTTTCATAAATTGCAGATACCATCACACAAGCTAGATACTAGCATGAAACTAATTCCGTAGAATACGCAAAACACGAAGGCTCTAGTAAAAAAGCAGTATTTTTTCTCGCTCATTTTAAATTCCAATTAAAATCCCGCACCAAAGACACGTACATCGTATTTATTTGCGCATTTCCGATAACAGTTCGTCGTCTGTAAACAAAACGAGAGACGAGCTAGGCATTATTAGCCCATACTACTGTTGCGACATTGGTCTTGTGTATTGACTAAAACATGTGAACACTAGTTGCACAACCAAGTCCTATGCATAGGGCAGAATGATAAAGTTTGTTAAGGAATAATCTAGCTATTGTCTGACACATTGCCCGCATTAGTTAGGAATAAAAATATTTTAGATTTTAATCTAGTTTCTTTATCAGTCGTTCGTCAGTCGCTTACGCCTCGTATAATTTATAACTGCCCGTAACTAGACCGGATTGTTTTTCAAATATTGTAAGTTTATTTACCTCTCCGAAAGCACATCGCTACTTAAAATAATGTTATTCAGCTTACTAGACGACCTCCGTAGCCGAGAGGCGAGCGGGCCTGACTTTGGCGAGCGCCATCTCTGAGGTTCCGGATTTTCTATATTGTCTCGGGTCTGGGTGTTGTGGTACCGTCGTTGTTTCTGATTTCTGTAACAGAAGTGCTTAAGCTACTTACCACAGAATCAGAGCAATGTATGGGATGTTGTCCAATATTTATTTATTTATTTACTAAATATAATTGTCTATTGTTCATTATCGCATACTTGTAGATAACATATTCTTTATTCAAATGATTACTTACAACACACTGTATTTTTTAACATGTTTAATTATCTATCCTAGAAATACTATGACTTATAATTTCCTATACTTTTAGTTACTTTTATTTGTCGAACTTAATTTCTTTTAAACTAGTTAATCTCGTATAATTTATTACCGTCCGTAACAAGACCTGATCGTTTTTCAAATTTTGTAATCGGGAATTAGTAAACCACCCTATGTATATCCTTTTGTGCAATAAAGTTTTTAAAACTTAAAAAAATAATTATTAGAAACAGAAAATTTGTATCCCTTTGCGGTGCGGTAATCGAACCCTACTTCGTACAATAGTTGGAAGAGCAGCACGCGCGATACGTGACGGTCGTGGGTTCGATTCCCGCACCGCAAGGGGAGATAAAAATGTTATGTTACTAATATTGAAAAGTTCGCTAGTAGAGCGTAAACTATACAAATTAAAAATTGATTATTTCGTCCCAATTTTGGCAACACAAGAGTCGAACCCACACCTTACTTAGCAGCTAAACACCATTCCATGAGGTCGTCAGGTGTGCTAGTAGAAAGCTTGTCAGACCTTGAAACCGGCTTAACCCTGTGTCACTGGGCCTCAGACAGGATCTGAATTCCCATACCGCTAAATACTAGTAACTTGTTAGTGGGTTAAACTTGTTCACGAAGTGAGTATGTCTATGTGTGTACTAGCGCGACTTTATTCGTGTTATTTTGGGATAAAAAGTATCCTATATATTAATCTACTATCTCATCTCTCTTGCTATCAAATTTTATCCCAATCCGTTTCGTAGTTTTTGCGTGAAATATTGACAAATATTCATCCACCTCGTATTCATAAAATTTCGCACTGATAATATGTATTTAGAACTTTTAACAACGTCTTTAAAATAACCAGGACTGTAATAACTTATTTGTATAGAATTGTTAAAATTCCACCTCTTTTTAAAAAATCGTCATGTGTTGGAACTTAAAAAAAAGTAAAAAAAATAAAAATCAGTAGGTAGCAGTGAAATATTATATAGCCTAAAGCCTTCCTCGATAAATGGACAATCCAACACTAAAATATTTTTTCTATTCGAACCAGTAGTTCCTGAGATTAGCGTGGTCTAACTAACAAACAAACTGTTTAGTTTTATAATATTGGTATTAGTTAGTATAAAATATAAATATCGCTTTCTAGCGATAAGACCGCCTAAATTGTACTATATTTTTTCTGTAAAACCTATTTCTGTAAAGATTTTGTGCAATAAAGTATATCTATCTATCTATCTAATAATGATATTCAGCTTACTAAATATAATTGTCAATCGTTCATTATCACATAATTCTAGATAACATATTCTTTATTCAAATTATTACAACACGCTGTACTTATTAACATTTTTAATTCTCTATCATAGAAATATGTGTTTTAAAAATTAATACTTTAATTTTTTTACTTTTTATATTTTTAAAAATGAAAGTACTATTTACGTGGACTGTAATGAAAAGGTCGCTTTGGGTAGAAACGTATAATGACAAGACAGAAAAAAAAGCCAAGAGACCACATTTCTTAAAATTTTAAAAATACAAAAATAGTCTTAAAATAGTTGCGCGTTGCGCACATTCTCCCACTTTAAACAGAAATGGGAACCACTTTTTTCAGAGGTCGGCAAAGTACAGCCGCGGGAGTAACTATATCAACTACTCGCGTTACGCCATCTTTCTTGAGATACTTAGCTACGACTCGGCCTTTAGGCCAAATTTGCGCGATAAAGTGCCATCCATGATAGCCAAGGTATCTCCGATCGCTATCATCGGAGCATCTCTAATCGACCTTTTCATTACAGTCCACGTACATAAAATACTTTCGTTTTTAAAAAGGTGCGTTCACTTATAATTTACTATAATTTTAGTTACTTTTATTTGTTTATGTTAATATATTGAAAAATCGACGGCCATGTCAGTACCATTAAGTGGTGGGCGTTTTAAACACACAATCCGAACTTAATTCTCAATTTCCGATCAAAACATAACGATATACAGATAGTTATTCCTATCATCGGAGCCGTTATTCGAATGATTGGAATGTCTCTTTTATATCCCATGAATAGTGTTGGAACACGAAGTTATCAGCATAAACACACTAAAAGGCCATAGTAGGGATAATGTTAGAACAAGAAGCGTGGCCTCAAATGAAATAAAGAAGGTGAAAGCTATGTTTTATTTTGAAATGTCTTATAAAGCTAGGTTTAGCGTTAGTATTCTCGAGATTTCTGTAGAGTTTTTTCGGAATCAAAATAAAAAGTATTCTAAACGCCGACGATTTTTATGCCTCTACGCAAAAACGCGGGTTAATTTGACGTGTCTGTATGTCTATCTGTCTGAACGGATCAATCGATTTTGTTTTTGTTTGAAAGGTAAAAGTGGCTTTTTAGCTATTTTTGATGGAAATCAATCGAAGATAGTTTCCGCCGCAAAATATATGAGTACAGGCTACTAGCTGTGCCCACGACTTCGTTCGCCTGGACTACATTCTTTTCGTGGTTGGGTTTACCCCTAAAGAAGTAGTCCATATTTTAATCCAAATTTTGAGCTATATTAGTGTCAAATGTCATATCTCTAACTTTCAAAATTAACACTTTCCGATATAAACTTTCAAGGGCGAAATTAACCTCTTCCTTATTTCCAAAACAAAAAGTAGCTTCCGTTCTAGAGGTTCAACGTATACCTATACCAAATATCATCAAACGCCGGACACACAAACAGACAGACAGAGTTACTTTCACATTTATATTATAAGTATTAACACAACTTCCGATATATTGGTGCCAAATAAAAAATATATTATGACAAATTTCAAGATGCCCTAATACCAAGTTGTCAATTTGAATGGTAGATAGATAGATAGATATACTTTATTGCACAAAAACTTTACAGAAATAGGTTTTACAGATTGATTATAGTACAATTTAGGCGGTCTTATCGCTATAAAGCGATCTCTTCCAGACAACCTTAAGGTAGAGGAAATAGTAGATGGCAAGAAATGGGTACGGCCGTGCAACATTAATAAAGCAATGAGTACCAGCAATGAGTTCGAAAATTTGTAACGAAGATCTTATTTGTCGAACATTTGGTAGTATTTTTTTCCAATACAACTCTCGCCTTGTAATCCCTCTCCATTTACGTAAGGAAGCGTTTCCCAATGCTTCCCTTGACCAACATAAAAGGGCCATAGGCTTTGTTTTAGCCAACCGAGGCGGTTGAATCACGTGTAGGAAAATAGACGGTAGGGTAACCATTAAGTGACTAATAAAATAAGGGAACGTTCAAATATTACGTAACGCAATTTGGGGAGAAAGGGGTATGGGGGGGAGGGTGATTTGTAAAACGTTACGATGTATTATAATAACAAAATTTTGGATTGAAACTCCTAAATTGGCAACCCTTTTGGTTAACGTTTTCCCTTTTGGATTCCCTTGATTGTATTAGTGTGGTCGTCTTTTTTAAATAAAGGGGGAGGGGAGAAAAATGTTACTCTTAGTGGTTCATTTAGTACTAAATACCAAATGAATGTTTGTGTTTAAAAGATTATGAGATACATTCACGACAACTTATCTCAAGATAAGATATGTAATACAAATTATTTTTGTTCTAGCCTCATTATCTGTTATTTGATTTATGATTCCTGTAAAACTTATACAATAACTGTACTCATTGTGTTGACATATGTAACATCCAAATCTAATTAATTTTGTCAAAGTTTCCCTAATTGACCTGAACGAGAATCGGACCCTGGACTTTTTGTATTTTTAGAGCCTAACTCAGTCACTGCGCCAACAAAGTCGTCATTTGGCGGTAATTAAAGCCTAAATTTCAATTTACCGAGCCATTTATAAGTCACATAAATGTACCCAGTTATCAGTTGTATTATTATTGTAATTAAGTACCTATGGTTCTTGTTACTGAGTATAGATTACGATCAAAAAATATTTCAATAAGGTAGATTAATATATAAGATATGGAAAGGTGGAGCCTAGTGGTAAAAGTATTTTATAACTTAAAAGTAGATTCTAGCATGTGGTTATTGTATATGTAACATAATTTTCCTAACCACAAATACAAATTAAATTTACAAATATAATAATATGTTATATACTTATGAGTTTATGTATGTTTATCATGTTATATACTATGAATAGAATTCTAAAATAAAAACTGTATTTATGTTGCACGGCCGTACACATTTCTCGCCATCTACTTTTTCCTCTACCTTAAGGTTGTCTGGAAGAGATCGCTTTCTAGCGCTATAGTTCTAGTCGCCTAATTTGTACTATAATTAATCTGGAAAACCTATTTCTTTAAAGTTTTTGTGCAATAAAGTATATATATCTTTCTATAATTTACCTAAATAAATCATTTAAATTTTTTATCCGAATATTCTCATTATGTAGTGTCGCCCTATTTACCGGCTCGTTGGCTCGCTCTAACAAGGTTGAACTGAGTATAACAACACGTTTTCCCACGCCGAGACCCGCGCTTTCTACGCGTACCTTAGCATCCATGGAAGGGCCGAGACGAACTTACTGCCCTTTTAATTTTGTGACCTACGACATTACCTACAAGTCAACACAAATACAGCGTCACCAGAATTTGCATAGTAAACAACGCTCCATACGTAATGCACGATTAGCCAATCAATATATCGATCCTACTACATCGCGTATTTTCTAGGTACCAAATGTTAAATTTAAAAGACAGACGCGAAATGCTGCATCTTCTTTTTCTGCACAAGTTGGTTAGTGGTGGTATTGATTGCCCGGGCCTGCAAGAGATAGCTACAGTTTCGCATTCCTCTGAAGTTGCCGAGGCAAATTCGTTCCATTTGTGTCTAAGGGGTCTAAAAGCAAGCTCGGCCATCACTCACTAATGAACAGACTTCAACGTCAATACAACGGACTGATGAAGAGATCTGCTGATGTTGATATTTTGGCTTGTAGCGGTCATAGATTCAAGAGGGCTGTACTCAGGGACCGCCAGCGCTTACCCTTGAAAGGGTTTTGATTGGGTATTTCGAAAGGCTGGCTACTTTAAGTTAATTAAAAACCCTTATGATGGGGTAACCCTTATGATTTAATAACCCTTTGAAAGGGAAACCCTTTTAAAGGGTTTCCCAAAAAATAAGTCGAATAGTAGTTAAGCCTAACGAAAAGCCGAATGGATTGAATATCCTCTTCTAAAAGGGTTACCCCTTCACAACTCGGATGATAAGAAGAAAGACCAATCGAATATCAAAACCAAGAAATCGGACTTGTGTGGGGATAAAACCCCTTAAATAGCGGAAACCTAAACCAGGAAGCGCTTTCCTTTAAAACCCCTGGTAAGCGCTTACTTTTGCGTTAGGGTTTCCCGATTGATAGGGTGACCCTTATTTTGGGTGCCCCTTCGATAGGGTTTCCCAAATGGTTAGGGTTACCAAATGAAAGGGTTTCCTTTTTTAAGGGTTTTGAAATTAAACGGGTTTTCCGGTCCCTGCCTGTACTTCATTCGTTTAAGTCTGTACGCACTGGCGTAGTTTTCTTAATTTTAAGTTTTTCTTATGTCTTGCTTACATTTGCTTGTCGTGGCAGCCTATTAGTGAATCTGCACTTAGCTTAAGTATAATACATAAGTTAATACAATGTTATTAGTGTAAGATTTGTTGGTTGTCCTTAATAAATAAATTAATAAATAAATCGCGCTGTCAGAGTTATCGTCGCCACTAACTATATGTACCTATATACAATAATCCATGATTGGTAGTCGGGCTTTGGTCTCCGAGCAGATAACACCTAGCTTAGCGGAAATACTTTCACTTGTAGTAAAATAACATACGTTCCTTACAATTTAAAGGGCACGGTTGATCTTCCCAAAGTTAAGCACTATATGTGGTGGACCGGGATTGGACGACCGTGACTAAATGTAAGGAACTTGATGCTGAGGTCTATAGGAAATAGTAATAGGTTGAGGATAGTTAAAGGGGGGGCAACGATTTTTTCTACTTTGGAAACCTCAATATCATTTTTGAAGCCCTATCCATAGATACCCCACAAGCATGGGTTTGATGAAAAAACATTGTGTTTCAGTTCTAAGTATGGGGAACCCCAAAAATGTTATTTTTTTACATCTACTTACCAAGTTCCCACAGTATAGCTGTTATAGGTACGGAGTCTGTGAGTAAAAATTCGCTGTGACATTAGGACGGCCAGACGGACACACATGACCAATCCATAAGGGTTCCCTTTTATGCCATTCGGCTACGGAACCTGAAAAATAGATGAAAAAGACGAAAAATAGATTAGAGACCGGCTTTTTAGATCTTAAACGTTTTATCTTAGTATTATCAGTTCATCTACACATTCATCAAGCAAGGTTGAAACGTTATCCTATTGCGTAAAAAAGTACAACAGGTGGACTTAATTTAAAGGACATTTTCTATCAGTCTACCCTTGGGCTATGCAGAGAGTATGTATATGGGTCCGTTAATAGTAAAAAAGTGCGTAAGTAATGTAAGGAAAACATAATGAATAACAATATTGAATATATATATGTATAAACATACACGATTAAATAAAACTTATATTGAAATTATGAAGTCTTATAGAAATAAACGACTTCATAATGCGGGTGAGAACCCGCTATCGCTCAGCTTATGACAAAACCACAGCTTTAGCATACCAGGTCCTAGTCTTTCACTATTCATATCTAGACCTATTGAATGATAAGCAGAATTACTTAGAAATCTTAGCGCATCTAGTTCTCGTTAATTCTATGTAATCTATAGCACGTGCGATTGAGACAGTGTAGAAAAGAAAACAGTACGGTGAAATATGTTTTTAGCGGTGACATAATCTCGCGGCGAAACCAATTTAGATCGTCATTTAATCATGAAATCAATTATCATCTTTTAACCTCCCATGCAAAAAGAGGGATGACAAACTTATAATTTTGACGTCGATGTCTGTATGTATGACTGGCATCGTAGCTCTGAAATAAATAGACCGATTTCGATGCGTTTTCTTTTAGAAAGCCAATTTCTTTGCTGCGGTTTTAAGCTAGGTTTGGTTAGATAATATTGGTCCAGCAGTGAAAGAGTATCCATTGTTTTTTAACCGACTTCAAAAAAGGAGAAGATTCTCAATTCGACCGTATATATTTTTTTTTCAAAATTATGTATGATTACGTTTTGACCCGTTAACTTTTAGATTTTTTGTTAGAATTTATGAATGCCGCGGTGTATGGTTGTTACTATATCACGCAAAAGCTACCGATAAAATTTGATAAAATGATAAATGAAATACTAGATTTACACACAGGATAATGTTTATACCGAAATAACGCGAACAAAGACGCGGGCAACAGTTTGTTATTAATAAATAAACAGATAGAGGTATAAATTAAAATAAATAACGATTATGATACGGACAGTCGTGTAATAACTTATTGTGTGCGTAGTTTTTATTACTCATTTCATGGTTAATAAAGATGTGAAAATACATTATGTATCATATGTATTGAATATTAATGACTCGTGAAGTAATATTCACGTTGTCTTTGCTAATACGTATGGTACCAAAGAAGACATAAATTTAAGACTAACAATTATGGCGAATATGTTTTGACATAATTTTGTCGCAAATAATTAGAACTTAATGGATTTCAAAGTTGACACTGGCGGTTTGCGATAACTACAACTTAAAGTACAATATTTGCTATTTCAAAATATGTACCTTGAAAAACTGCTGATGAAGTAACAATCTATTTTTATGAATCCTACAATTACGAATATAGTTAAACATGAAGTTTTACATATACTCAATCCTTGACTTACTTGCATCTTACTAATATTACCAACCTTAAAGTTTGAATGTACAGATGTCTTGATGTTTGTTACTCTTTCACGCTAATACTGAATTAATTTCGATGAAATTTGGTGGCTAAAATAATAGAAAGGATACTTTTTATCCCGGAAATGATCACGGGCAAAATAGTAAAAGATATTTTTAATTTGATAACCGAGAACTCTTATCTATTTGTGTAGAAGCTAGATGAAAATGTAAAACTGATTTTTTTTACTGCGAAACCTTAAAATATTGAAGTTTTTACTGCTCCTAGTGTTGGTAGGTATGATTAATTATTTCAACTCAGATAATGGATTGACAGACCGTCAAAAAATTTAAAAACTGTACTAAGGGAACGAGCTATCCCAGCAGTGGGCAATGCAGGTTTTTTTTTTCATATTTTTTTGGACTTCCACAGATACCCTTGTGATCTAACATTAATCAAACTTATGCATTTATATCTTTTGTTTCATTGTCAAATTAAGGGTTAAAAAATAAAGCAAAAAAGAAAAATTTGAAAAAAACCCAGGACGGTAAAAATCTCATCTCATCTCATCGAAAAGGAGGAGAATGAGGTTCGGGCCCCAAAAAATATGCACCAAAAGGTTCTTACTGCCATTTGTTTGACTGTGGCTGTCAGTATACCCGTAAACAATGACCAGGCAATCATAAAACTAGGGATATAAACTTTCTCGCCGCTTAGACCTGTTTGATGGTGCGTTCGAGATCATTGATAGAGGTTTATTAGGCACAAGCACTGAGTGCACTTTCCTTTGACATAAAACGTATCAAAATGATTGGTCTGCAAACTGTTTGTAAAACGGATAAATGAGAGAGTATTGAATAGTTATGTTTGTATGAAAAAATGAATCGTTGTTCGTTAGTCCCGCTAAAACTCGACAACGCGCAACGCCTAGACCGATTTGGCTTATGTTAGTTTTGAAATAATTGTGGAGATCCAGCAGGCCTAGCATACGCAATGCGTCAAATTTATCGCATGAAACGACAAAAGTTTCGATACTGTTGATTGGTTAATAGCACACCGCACCCGTATTTTCAGCCAATCAACAGCTGACTCACTGACTGACCGATTTTGACGTTTATTAAGAGCGTGATAAAATTTAGTCGCGTTGCATATGCTAGGCCTGATAGGAAGGTTTGAAAGATTAGAAAATATGGAAAAAATAGACGTTCGCTGGGACAGATAATAAGAATATATAATTATGGATGGCGCATTTGGTCGCCAGAGTCGTGGGTTTGATCTCAGGACAGGTTAGAAAATAAATAAATAAATATAAATTTTGACGAACGATACGAACATGACCTTATAATCACGAGCATAAGCTGATTACCAGTAGAATACAGGGACTACATCTCACTAATATTATAAAGGCAAAACTTTAAAATAATGTATAGACGTATATTTTTTAACTTCAACTAATTAATATAATTTGATCAAAGTTGCTAGACAGATAGATCAGATACAAGATTAACATATATAACAATCACTTCTGTGTTGTTGTGTTTCTGCGTGTGAGTAAGGTTTACAGAGCTCCTGGGGGGTGCTACATTAGTAGCAGGGGTCAAGCCTTCAAGGTAAGGACGACATGTCCAGAAACATACGAGAACGTTGAGAGGTTTAAGCAGGAAAGCGTAACAGACAGATAGACAGACAGAGTTACTTTCGCATTCATAATATTAGTAGGGATTATCCCATATCAAACAAAGCCGTGTGCAAGTGTACTGCTTATATCTTTAAAGAAATATCGTGACGATGAACAATTAACAATCGCAAATAGTTTCATAGCCATTTACCCGGCAGTCGGTAATCAAACCATTATGTTGGATCGAATTAGCTCCAAAAAATAGATCAGTATTTTGATTTCACTTGCGTTTGCGAATTCCTAAGACGATGTTTGTTGAACAAGCAATGATAATTGGTTGGGCTCGAGTGATTGGTGGCCAAGAATGTTTTAGCCAATAGACGTGAAATCAACTCGATGATTTATTTGACGTTTTTAAATTCTTTTGTGATCGACTTAAAAAGGGAGAAACGCCGACGGTATCAATCGATTTCGTTAGTTTTAGGATTCCGTGTCCAATGGGTAAAAATGGGACACTATTAGTAAAGTTAGTAAAGTATTAGTAAAAATAAAGCAAATATTTCCTCGATATCAATAATGGCAACAGGAAATATTCACAAAATACATAATTGTATATTTAATTTTATAATAAAGTAAAAATAATTTCCATGGCGCTCATATAACAAAAAATGTTTTTGCAGTTTTTGTCCGATATTTAAACCAGCATCAATACAATAATTATTTAAGGGGGATAAATAGATAACAGCAACAGATAGACGCTTGATATATTCACAGAAATATTTGCTGTATATGTATATACTTTCATAATAAATAATTGTGTCTTATAAATAAATAATAAAAAAATAAATATTGGACAACATCACATACATTGCTCTGATTCTGTGGTAAGTAGCTTAAGCACTTGTGTTACGGAAATCAGAAACAACGACGGTACCACAACACCCAGACCCAAGACAATATGGAAAAGTTCATTTCCCATATTGACCAGACCGGGGATCGAACCCGGAACCTCAGACATGGCGCTCGCCAAAGTCAGGCCCGCTCGCCTCTCGGCTACGGAGGTCGTCAAATTATGTAGAAATAATGGTACCGACCCCGTCGTGCGCGAGTCCAACTCACACTTGGCCGGTTATCTGACGACTTATGCCCAGTACCAATATTTTACGATTTGTAATGTGTCAAAAATGACAATCTGTTTTTCCACGACACGTGAATTCTAATTTCAAATTGACTTTCCATATCAGCTGTCATCAGTCGTCTGTCGGTCGTTTTAGCTTACGCCTCGTATAGTTCATTACTGCCCGTAACTATAATTGATCGTTTTTCGAATATTGGAACCGAGTAATAATTGTTTTGGTGTACTTACTTTATTTCTTTAGGTCGCTAACAGCTAGTTTGGATAGTTACATAAGAGAGGTAGGGCATAGCATTTTATCGCTCGAACTGGAGCAGCCCGTCTGGTGAAATACCTCCACCTTACAGAAGACCGCAGCCACATAACAATCACTTCTGTGTTGTTGTGTTCCTGCGTGTGAGTAAGGTTTCCAGAGCTCTTGGGGGTGCTACATTAGTAGCAGGGGTCAAGATTTCAAGGTAAGGGCGACAAGTCCAGTAACAGATTTATTTGTACTTGTCGCTTAAGCTAGGACCTCATTACCACTTAACATCAGGTGGGATGAGGTCAATCTTGAAGTGTAATTTAAAAAAAAATATAACTCCGAATCTTTACAACATCTTTCAAATGTATTCTTGTCCAAATACAATTTAACTAACAATAAATCATAATTAAATCAAACAATACCGCTGTACAATAACTGTTCTCAAGTGGCGTCTGGATTTCGATAATCCCTAAATACCGCACTATGCATTAAGACTTATTATCAAGTACCTTTATTCACTGTAGAGTTAGGAATAAATTCCTGCACCCTGCATAACTGATAATACAAATTCAACCTTAAGTCCAACGCATAACCCTCTTTTTTTGGACGCTAAATCGCTTCAGGATTTCAGTTCAGTAAAAGTCAGATTTGGATCGTATTGCAACGTGATTAGGTTGATTTTGTAATAGCAATTTGTTGGATAATGCAGTCTGTTAAGAAGAGTGGATGCCTTGTTCTTGATACTTGACACGGTGTGCGTTTCCATTGTTCGCGCGGCACGGCAACGATGATTGTACGTGTTTTAAGAGGGTTTTTTTATGTTCTGTTTATTTTCGGGCTGTATTGATTTGGAGTATAATAGAACAGTTTTAAATGAAGATCTCTGTTCTATAAAGAAAGCTTGGCTTGTTGAGATGTTTCCTGTTATAGTTATCTGAGTATACGAGTGTTGATATAACTGAATTTGAGTTTATATGTAACGTAAGGGAATGTAAGGGAATTCAAATTTGTTTATTCTATGATTAAAGTTTTCATTTAATGATTTGAAAATTTTTAGTAAGTTACAAATAATATTTTTATAAAATTTTGAATTCGGAAACTAAGCCTTTTTTATCATAACAATTTCCCAATCGTGTTCTAATCGCTATGCACTGCCAGAAAAGCCAATACTTTGTCACTATAAAGCAATTTATTTTTCGGAAATTGTTCATACAGTTTTTTAGTTCGTCAAATACCTATCCCACTAATTCATTCAACAATAGAATTCAATGTATCGCTGTTATGTTTAGATAAGATGGGAAATGGGAAAATACGAGTCCTATATAAATATAAATAAATAAATATTAGACAACTTCACATACTGATCTGATTCTGTGGTAAGTAGCTAAAACACTTGTGTTACAGAAATCAGAAACAACGACGTTACCACAACACCCAGACCCGAGACAATATTGAAAAGTTCATTTCCCATATTGAACCGACCGAGGATCGAACCCAGGGCCTCAGAGATGGCGCGACGCCAAAGTCCGGCCCGCCTCTCGGCTACGGAGGTTATCAAAATATTTTTATATATTTTTGGAAAATCTAACAGACGGATTAAAACAAATATATATATATTTTATATATTTTTTTAGTCCGGTTCCCGATTCGTATAACTCTGTAGTATGGAGCCGCGCACAGTGCAAGTGGCAGCAGTAAAGCGGGGCACACACTCGTCCAGTAACTCAGAACTATCGTGTAACGGGACGAACACCCTTACACAGTGCAGCTAATTGCAGTAAAACATTACCGTTAAGTACGTTCTATTATAATACTAGCTGTGCGTTCGTTCGCGTGGACTACAGGTTTAGGCCTTAATATAAATATTATATGTATGTATTCTTTCATGGTCGGTTTTACTCCTGTTTCCTCTCTTTTTCGAAACAAAAAGTATCATCAACGTCCATATTTTAGCCTAAGTTTCGAACTTTATGTGTGCCAAATTTCATATCTCTAACTTAAAAAATAAACAGTTTATTATGGAAACTTTCAAGGGCGATATTACCGCCATTCCCTCTGATTTTCAAAACAAAAGTTAGCTTATGTCCGTTCTACAGGTTCAACGTATACCAAATATCTACCTATACCAAATATCATCAAAAAACGGGTCAGTGGTTTAGGCGAAGTAGTAAAAACGTCAGAGTCCTTATCACCAACATGGCAAATTAGACAATGGCAAGTTAAACTTGCGACCTTTAAGTTTTAAAAACAATAGAGCATCGAGGTTCAAAATGACTACTGTAAATAGCTTTACTGTCACTTACATTAACTGTACCCAAGCTATACATTGTAGTTCACAGTAAACATGGCACCGGTGAGTATCATCTGCCCACGCGACGGGTTGGGTCACTGTTTGATCATTATCTGGGCTTCTGGTAGTAACTTGTCCATTTTGATGTACCCATAAAAACGAATGTTAACGTATTTTAAAGAAAAAAAATTTTTTTTATCTTCCCTAGCGGTGCGGAAATCGAACCCACGACCTTAACGTATCGCGCGTGTTGCTTTTCCAACTGAGCTAACCGCAAGTTATCGTAGGCGATGACATTTCTCTGCTGTATCAACCCGTTAAAAAAATAATTTCTTTATAATATTTAAAGTTCGCAAGGGTGATGTTAAGCACTAAAAATAAAAATACATAATGTTTACGTAATTGGAAAAGTAATAAATAATAGTTTAAATAACTAAAAAATACGCTTTCATAATTCTGTACTTTCCAGTCTTCTTATTATTCAAACTTAATTTACCTACTACTTATTAATTTAAAATATTAATTGGTATGTACCTATTTAAAGATATTTATTGTTTGTGGTATTTCAGACAGCTAAACCCTTTCATTTGATACCCATATCATAGCGGTGGATTAAACAGCCATCTTGGCGACGCCGCCATATTGGATTTGCAATGACTTTTCTTAGCTAGTCATGTATTGTCATTAAAACTCAGAGCGTGTGCAAAATTTAATCTTAATCGAAGACCGGGAAGTGGGTCAAATTAAGATTT